>JAQMCX010000046.1:5253209-5305729 GCA_029814765.1 Acanthurus leucopareius
GTCCCTGAATCGGATCGTAGCCTGTGAATCGAGATTTGAATCGGATCGTTTTGTGAGTGAAAGATTCACACCCCTACTGAATTCCCTTCATTTTGTCACACTGATTCTCTGCATGGGGGCATGTTTTTGTCTTGTTCTAAAATAAGTCTGTGTAGATTCTCCTTCATCCAGGTCAGGATTATCTTGAAGAGTCATTAAAATAAGGCAACTGGACTCTGTTGAATTTTTGGGAAGACGTTTTCACTTTTCATCTAAGAAGCTTCTTCAGTTCCTGTAAATTCTTCTAAAATTCGTTCTAAAATAAGGTTTCTGCTTTTCACATGTGGAACATGTTCAGTTATCAGAGCTGCACCGATCAGTGTTGACACATTATGTCTTTGCTGTGTCTTTCAAGTGCGGGCCAATCGATCCTTTATGGATCTTCTTATGTTTTAATGAGATCATGTGTTGGGTGTCCGTACCCTGGTTGTTGAGGTGTGTAATTGCTGATTGTTGCTCCTGGTTTGAGTCCCAGCAGGGACATGATCTTTGACACACTGTTCTCTGAACTTGTGCTAGAATGTCTTTTCCCCCTCCCTCGTTTTGGTCGTCAGCGCTGATGAGCACCTCCCAGCTGATGATTATCCATCTGATTAGTGTTGCAGTTGGACTTGAATGTTGAGTCCTTGTTTAAATGTCATTCTTGTTAATGCTGGGCTGCGTTATCACGCGTTCGCTGCGGAGGTGTCTGCCTTTGACCTCGGGCAGTGCCAGTGTCACTGTCAAGTTGACTTCATGGCAGTAAATGAGTTATTTTTTCCTGGTTGTCCCCGTTGTCCTGTGCTCCACAGTGAAAATGCACATGGGCCCACGCTGTTAATAAGGAGAGAAAGGTCAGTCACTGTTGAGTTATAGCAGATGTGTCAAATCCCTACTGGGAGACCTTTAACTTCCAGCTATGTTTGGCATTTCTCATTTCTAATCACTACTGTGACAAATGGAGCTTTCAGAGCAAAGAGGCAGTGAGGATTTTCTCTGCTCGTCTTCCCCCCCACTTCTGACTTACTGACGCTCAGTCTCGCTATTTTAGACTTCTGTGTTACATTTGGCCTCCAGAAGGTTTGTTGGAAAGGTAGAGCTTTGAAGACACACTTTATTATTATTATATTATTTTAAAAAAGGTAACAAATAATGAACATGTGATTGCTTTGCATGAAAACTAAATTTAAAAGTGAGCTTCATCATTTCCTTTTCTGTTTTGTTTATCATGACGCATTTTATTTTTCCTCCCACTTTTAGTCTGCCAAGGCCAACCTGGAGAAGGCCCAGTCTGAGTTGGCGGGTGCATCTGACGAGGCGGCGAGGGCAGAGGTTCAGATCAGCATAGAGGCCAACGAGGCCATCGTCAAGGCTTTGGAGTAGACCTGTGGTACGACATCCCAGCGACTGCACCGGGATTAGATTACAAGCAAGACGTCCTGTTAATTAGTTTAATCCAACAGGATGATATTTCAGGACTGTCTGCAGTCGTTATTATCATTGAAAGTTGAAATATTAACATGCTGTTTGAGGTCTCTTGTTCCTCAAACATGGTCACAGTGTCTTTTTCCTCCCTCCAGGTAATCTTTTCTGTTTATCGATGGAAATCAATGGTCCATCCGTTTTTCCAGCTCAGTCACGTCAGTGTCCAGAAGATTCCATGATTGCTTTGTACAGTGGATAAAATTACAAAATAAATTTATTTGGAATTAGCTGGCTGGAGTTTCTGGTCTTTTCTTTGAGTCTCGTCTTCTCCTGCTAGATAAAGATGTTCATGTATTATTTTATACACACACAAAGACAATCGAGAGTATTTGACCTCAACACATTTGCACAGTGCAGCTGCTGCAAACGAAACAGACTTGTTGCTTTGAAGTAAATCTAATCTGCATGACTGAAAGTAATCACACAGTGTCTTCAGGAAATGCATTTCTCATGAAACAGACTTGCTGTAGTTTGTGGAAAATTGAAGTACGCCTCCCTGCAAGTTTGTTTTCCATGCAGTGAGTGTTTCTGCCTCTTGGTGGCAGCAGAGCACAGCTGTATTTTGAGCCAGCACATTTCAGAGGGTTGTATTTTTGTTCTACTTCTTGTCATTACAGTTTCAGGAAAGCAAATGTGTGTCACTGCGTGTGTCATATAACCACCACTGGATGTGATAACTTCTTATAAGACAGATCCTCTTTTTGATTGACATATGCAAGCTACTTTATCAGGTTCACTTGTATAATCTAATGTGATCTAACACAACAGCTCTGCTGTAAATTTGCCGTTTGTAAAGATAACACCAGGCCAGTGACGCTGCCGGACAGGTATTAATTTAACTATGTTTATTTTTGAGGCAGTGGTGTTAAACTGAGCTGCATCATACTGATGGGTGTTCCTATTATTTTGTCCACCCTTTTTATAATCATGGAGACTAAATATTAAAAATAATTTAAATGTAATGCACTCAGATACGAAACTACCGCCCACTGTGACCTCAGTAACAGTTTTGTACCTTTCTGACAGTGTCAACAAACACTGAAAAATCCACCTGAAAGTGGAACTTGTGTCAGATCTGTTTGATTGGATCACACTGTGGAGATGAGGCGGCTGCTCAGTGTATGTTGGTGTATGTTGCTGTGTATCAGCTGCTCTATCTGGTCAAAGCTTAGTCACTTTTACTGCTGCAGGCCCACTTGTGGGTTGGAGCTATTTGGAAGCCACAGTAACTGCTGTCTTAATTTAAATGTGTTGGCAGGGCTTGTTTGTTATGAGTGATGACCTCAGGCTTGTGTTGCGAAGCCAGGAAAAGTCCTTCACTGGTCATTCTGTGGAAAACTGGGCCTTTCTCTTGTTTCATAACCACAGGTTTTTGCTCAAACTTGCTCCAGGAGGCAGTGACCTCATTCACGTGCCGACTAGAGACTTTCAGAGCTGAGAAACCACAACCGGTTTATTTTGAATGTCAAAACTCTCAAGGGCCTTTAACAAGTGTAAGTGTGCTGCAAGTGGCAGTGTGTAACAGAAACACACACACGATTGAGCTAATGTTGATGAGGAAACGACTGCTTGGATTTTTTTTAAAGGCAGTAACATTTGCATCAGAGCTGACTTCAAAACATAAAGAGTTTTTCCCAGTGAAAAGAAATAATGCCATGTTCATAACTGCAGAGTGTTGAAATATCTTTTGACATTTGCACTGATGCAGCTCGCTGCACAGACATGCAGCCGATGACTCAGGTCAGCATCCAACAATAATAAAGACAAAAAGTTCTCCACACCTCACACATCCTGATCTCTGTTCTCCTTCTCAGTCTGTCTGACTCTCATCAAAACCTTCTCAACACAGCTGCACACACACACACACACACACACACACACACTCATAAACAATACACACTCATGCTCACTCATCTGTCAGCCTCGGGGCCTGCGAGTAACACTTCAGACAGATGGGATGATGCGATCGTGTCAGATACCGTCTCCTCTTTAATTCAGATCTATCAAAGGGGAAGTTGAACACGAGCTCCATTCCTTCCTTTTTTCCTGCTCCGAGCTTTTAATGCCACTTTCATCGAAAGTGGCATTAAAAGCATACAAACTGAACATGTGCTTTCCATGTGCACACCGTGTTCTCCCTTATGTGCCGTCATGTGACAAACAGAGAGGGCAGGATGTTCCAGCTCCTCTGGAAAGGAAGACACTAATGGAAGACGCTGTCCTGCAGTTCTGTAGCATGTGTAGTGACTCACTCACAGCGGCCTTGTGTAAATTTCTAAGTGACGGGGAAGCGCTGAGTTAAAAACGCTGAATTCATCTTTTGAGTATTTTGCAATTCCCGTGAAGAACTTTCGAGCCGCCTCAGCCGTGCAGCTGAATTAAGTAAATATCTTGTAAACGAACCGTCTGACCCGAGCGCTCAAGTGCTGTAAACTGATACAGAAACGGTGAAGAGCTGTACATTGATATAAAAGCAGTGAAGTGCTGTACGTTGATAAAGGACGGTGAGTATCCAGTGAGAGCTCTTACTGAAGAGCTCGCTGGTGTTTCCAGGCTGATGAGGCATGCGATAATAAGTCATAGTCTATCTCCCCTGAATGGCCACATACTGTAATTAAAAGATTTCAGTGTCTGAACCCAAAGAGAATAACATGATGCATGCTATGACAATCCATTGGGTCATCTGTGAGTGGTGCTCAAACACAGTGCGGCTCCCGGCTTTGTGAGAGCTCAGGGAATGGTGTTTACTGAGCCGACTGCAGCGGGAATAAAGGAGACCAGCCCGCGTGAGTCATCATATTTGGGATGTTTTAAAATGATAGTAGAGCAGCGTAATCTTCTGTGAGACTTCAGCTCGTAAAGGAGCCACACCCATGAGCGTCTCTGATGTCACCGACGGCAAACAACCTGAAGCTTAAGAGCGAGCTCGGGAAGGCAGCGGTGAAGGGCGGAAACACTTCTTTAATTAACACCAAATGAATCATCAGTAGTGATGATATTTGGTTTGGTTACGAGCCAGTTATCATGTCCCTGAAATTCATGTTGTTGGTCAAATGAAATCTCTGCACCCGACAATGTCGAATATACTCTCATCCAGTCCAGAAATGATTAATTTAACTAAACATGAATCAGGGAAAAGACTTCCTCTGAAATCTGACAATGATCAGGAGTCTTAAACTCAGAGAAACTTCAACCTGCTAATATTTAGCGACTCTGTTCGCAGCTTTGATGATCCCACATTTTCCTTCGAGCGCCACCACAAAGTTTATCTGTGTTTTTGACCGGTATTCATTTTTATATAACATGTACGTGTTCCTCAAGATGAACTGATCACTTTGATGTCCCTCAGTATTCACCAATACTTTGGTTTAATACTTCATTTACCGAATCTGATCCCAAACAGCTGTTTGCCGTGACAGCAGCTGGCTGATCATCTCAAGGTTGCTATTAAGCTGATTATTGAACACTGCTCATCCATGTGCTCATCTAAAAACACTCAAAGGGACTTTAACCTCACAGTGTGTTGTAGTTTGTTTCAAGTGTTTTGTAGTTTTGTTCAGCAGTTCTTGAGAAAGCTGTCAGCTTTAAAAGCGAAGGCAGAGCGATGGAAACAATGGACAGATGGACGGATAAGTGGACTTTAATGTTCCTGTGGAGACTTTGCCTCAGACTTCACAGCGTCTGCAGCATAAAACAGTGAAAAACAGTAAAACACAACAATAAAAAATATCAATCAAAAAAAAGTACAAATGTCCATCATGTCCATGCCCGTCTGCATCATCATGACAAAATGCACCCACATTACAACAACATCACACAGTATAGCAAAACAAATAATGCAACCATCGCACAAACACAGTCTGTCCTGGTGTTCAGTGTTTGATGGACGTGGCGATAAACGAGCGTCTGAATGCCTGTTAACAAGAAAAACAAAGTCAAAATAAAATAGTGAAAATAGATATGAAATTGCTTCTTCATGAAATGGGGCTTAAACCCAGACGCCTGTCACCATAATAACAAGATTATCCGTCAGATAGTGTTCAGCAACATTTAACACAAAGTCAATGGAAAGAATAAAGACATGATTTCTTTTTATGTTCTGGCAGAAGCTCCAACGTGACCCACCGTGGCAGAGTGACAGAGTGATGTTTTCCTGTACGTTGGGTGAACATCCAGCCTTCAGCGTCTCGATGCAGGATTAGTCAGCGGCTGTATTCGGGGAAACAGACAAACTGCAGCCTCATGAGATTTCAAACGCAGATGAGAGTCTCTTGGTGGACACTCAGACCAGAATCATCTTCATCTCCTTCATATCAGTGCTCTCATCAGCTTCATGGAGTCATGAGACACTTCACATGCACCCCAGCTGACGTTTCTCTCCTCATGTCAATGATAATTCATGAAGCTGGCAGCACTGGGAAACCTGTTAAATTAACAGGCACAATTATGAAAAAAATAAAAGTGTAATAGGTGAATAATGAGGGAGTTACGCATTTAACGGGGGAGTGACAGATGACACATTATGAGAGAGCAATCTGATTATTAAACAGGTGCTGTGACTGGGCAAAGAACCACCACGACGCTTACCTTTGGTTTCAACGCGAGATATGAGATCACACATTGGATTAGTCACAGACAGGAAGTACCATCGTGCTTTGTTTGGTAAATCAGCAGAAGAAACAAAGAGTTTCTGCACTGTGCCGAAACATTTGTCTCTTCATCTTGTTTGTCCTGTTTTTTTGTTGTATTTTGTGGTCTGTGGCCTGCAGACGCCTGCCTCGTCATGTCGTGTTGAATAACATTTTGATAGCGTGTGTTGGTGACGTTGGAAGAACCATCGAGAGGAAGCAAGATTTCTGTTTTGTAACCAGTGAAAATAAAACCCCATCCCCTTCGTTCAGGCCTCCTTTGGAAGCAACTCTCCCAAAGATCATCCGTGATGGCTGACTGCTAGAAGAGAAACACAACGTCACTGCTAACTGCATCTTCCATCTGAAAGAAAATAACTTCAGCATCATGACTCAACATTCAAACATGGAATTTTCTGTCAAACAGAAACACAGCAACCGTTTTATCACCTCTCAAGCCTTTCACTTCCCTCCGTTCGTGCCACTTTGGACCTCTTGCTTTCCCCAACCTCCTTTTGGTTGTAACCTTTTCTGCCTCTGTTCTTCTCGTCTTGCTTTGTTTAGCAGTGCAGACTGTTGTATGTTTGTCATTCCTGTGTGACGAGCTGCTTTTGCTTTATCAATTTATCTGTCTTCCCTCGTTAGAGGACTCCAGTCAGGCACAACACACACAGAGTTTGCATGGCAAAGCAAGTAAAAGCCAGACTGTCAATAGGATATCTAATCATTTCAAATGGGTCAAATTCAATGATGACTGAGAACATTAAAGACCACAAATTTTTTTTCTCTTTTTGTGTTAGCACTGGATTTTTTACTTGCTGTCAGGATGAAAAAAGAATTTCCACAATATCTAACAAAAATGGCATTTTTAAAATGCCTTAAAAAAACCTGATCTACCAGCTTCAACTGCAGCTTCTGATCCTCTGCAGAGGTGTTAGGTAACAGGATATTAAAAGTGCCTGATGTGTGAAGGCAAATTAGAGATCTGAGGAGGAACTGGGAGGAAATTAAAGGTCCAGAAAATTTAAATGCTCAGAGCAATGAATCAGGTATGACTAGGGATGACAATTTTCCACACATCCAACTGCACCAAAATTACACATTTCATCCAGCGTGCATAATCATATGCCTTGCAACTTCAGCATACTGTGGATGTCACATGGTGCAGAGGCTCAGGCGCATTTTCCGGCTGCTTTTTTAAGTGTGTGTGTGTGTGTGTGTGTGAAAACTACATTTTCACCTGCGAGATATGGTCAAGCACGGCTAAGTGTGCATCAAGGAGGCGAATTGAAGCTCTGCAGTGGTGAAAGAGAAAGAGAGGCATCCAGAGAGCGGAGCTGATTGAAGTGCTGACCTTTTGGTGGGACTGTGCAAAGAGGGGGCCTGCAGACTCTCAGTCAGCTGTCAGATACTGCATCCAGCCTGCTAGTAGGAGTTGGGCCCTGACACCAGCCTCCCACCACTCTGCCCTGTTTGTGTCATCCATCCTTCCATTCTTACAGCCTTCCATTCCACACAAACACCCACCCACCCGCCAAACACACACTCTCTCACACACACACACACACACACACACACACAGGCACTGCCACAAACACTCACCCAGACGCAAACAGCCACACAAACACAAACATATTTTAGCTTGTGCCAGCTAGGTAACATTTCTACAAATAGCAGTGTGGGCATTTGGGAGAAAATCGCAAAGCCGCAAGCACAGCCTGCTGTAGGGGTGAGATAATCAGCTTTGTGGTAACAGCAAATGGCCCCTGAGTGGCAAGGCAGGTAATCACTGCACAGAGTGTTTTTGTGGGAGAGTGTTTTTCCGTACTTGTGTGTGTGTCTATGCATATTTTTCACTGAAATGAGCATCCAGCCAACGACACGCAGGTATAAAAAGTACCATTATACACACCTTTAAGCTTAATTACCATGTTATATATAGATGGTGTGGTTACTGCTCCTCTTTCCTCTGCACCAAAATAACAATACAAAACACACTTCAAAATAAATATATATTTATGCATTTATGGACATGAGGCTGTCCTCGTACGCAGCATATTGTCTTGAGAAGCTGGGTCACACTGACAAAACAGTAAAAACAACACAAAAAGGTCTCTATTATGGTAAGAGCAGCTCTTCCACCTTCTACATTTACATAAGCAGTGAAAAAAAGCAGATTTGCTTAAATCATGCTTGGAGTTCTTCCATATCCCCAGCCTGTTTTCCGTTATGCAGCGCTTTGATGATCTTCACGCAATTACACATTACCAAGGAAAAACATCTAGCCTTCCTTTTTATTGTAAATTCAAAGCTCTAATTACCAAATTTGAGTGGTTTCATGCACATTTTACAACAATATGCATAAATGAAAACTAAAGGAAACAAAAGCTGTCAACACTAAGGCAACAAAAGGCTGAATTTAATCTTTCCTTGAAGAAAGATTGAAAAAAAGAGTATGAGTGAAGGCTCTGTGTGTGTGTGTGTGTGTGTGTGTGTGTGTGTGTGTGTGTGTGTGTGAGAGAGAATATGAGGACAATTCGAGGCTGACTTCGGCCTGGGCAAATGTGTAGGATGACGTCTTTCCCTGGAGCCTCTGACAATAGGAATTGTGGCTGTTTGGCATTCCAACCAGAGGTGTCACATGCCAGAGGGTTCACAGGAGTACAGCAGCAGGACGGGATGCAGCTCGCATGTGCAGTCCGGCCCTGAGAAGGTGTGTGTGCCTGTGTGAGGGTGCATGAAGTACCAGAGACAAAAATGGTTCAGATTGAAAGGGGAGATTTGTCATGATAGAAGGTAACACAAGGTCATGACACACACACATGCATACTCATGCTGTTCGAGGAAGTGTGAAGCGAGCAGCTCGGCCTTCGTGCCCCACCCCCACCCCCACCCCCCACCCCGGTTGAATGCAGAGATCTATGTTTAGTCATGAAGCTGATGAGTCTGGCTTTACGTTTCTCATGCATTTCTTAACGAGGTTTCAACCTAAATTACTAACAAAACACAAAACAGTGCAGGAAGCTTCAAACCTGTTGATCTTACATCTATTATTTCCAGATGGAGATTCTTGGGGTTTGTACTCCATGGAGCCCCCCATCCCCCCATACCCCCATCACTGCCACCAATATATCCCCAAACTGAGTCAGCTACAGCTGGAAAATCTACTTTAGATGTGTATGAAAACTAGCTTACTAGCTATCAAGCAAAGAGAGAAGAAAGAAGTAGTTGCACAAGTTAAACACATGAATAAACAGTAAAAAATAATCAGCTTATGGCAGACTGATGGATGAAAACTTGAAATGCTGAGTTCAGGGTAAATTACAAATTCTAAAGTAGCTAGAAATGATTAACAAACAGTTAAAATAGTTAACTTAAAGTGGTTTATGAAGGAGTGAAAAGTTAGCTTAACGTAATGGGCATACTGTTGAATAAGTAAGTAATGAATAAAAACTTTAAGATTATTAGCTTAAAGAAATTAATAGAGGCCTGAAACAATCTTCTGAAAATATTAAACAAATAGTTGAAACAACTGAAATATTCGTTCTTAAGGAGACATAAACAAATGCTAAAGTCAACTAACAAAGAAAAGGTTAAAACAGCTGGTGTTGTCCATGAAGGGGCACCTCAGGTCACCGAACTGGGCCATCAGTAAAGGTTAGGAAGCGCCTCTCTACATGATCTGGCAACCTGACCAGCACACAGTGAGCAGCATAGCAGACAGGTGATACACTTTCCACCTGTGTAACAGTTCATGTTAGACTCATGATACACCCAAGAGATCCTGCAGCGGGGTTCACCTCGGCTCACAGCACTGAACCAAAGCTACCGGTGGCACCAGCTGAATGCCACTAATCCTGGCGCAGACACTTGACTCTTCCCAAACTAGGCACCAAGCGCTGATCCCTCTGTGCAGATGACGTCCGGCTGCTCCTCTGTCCTTTTGCAGGGTTAGTCATCTTTTGGATGATGGCAGTTTTTCCAGTCCTAGAGATCATACACTCTCTCCTCCCCCCCCTGTGCTCTGATCAGTCAGTCCCCTGTGATCTGTCCATCAGGCCTGGGGTGTATTCATCTTACCCCCCTCGAGACTTCTCACATTAATTTTCCTGTACTTTCCTTAGCTGGGTGAAGCTGCTCTGCCCCCCGTTTCCAAAACATGTCGTGGATTTGTCCGGGCACGTGAGGATGCATTCGCACTTCAGAGCACACATGAAAACACGCTCAGTTATAATGAAAGTGCAGCCGGTTATTTGTTGTTCTTTTAATTGCACGGTAAGCACAGGTGAGGGATCTGTTACGTGTGTGTGTGTGTGTGCGCGTGCATGTCCAACCACAACACACCAAAAGAGGAATTGAGACAGAGTGTAAACACCAGAGGAGCACCTCCGGGTTGCCTTTCCTTCCTCTTGCGCTCTGTTGAAACATTCGTGTCATGGTATCTCTTCTGCCACCTGTGCTGTTCTCAAACTTTCCAACTGACACAGAAGTTTTTGAAATCTCAGTCGTGATGTCACGTCCCCGAAAGAAATGTAATGAGACAATAATTGCATTCATTACTTTTTAACAAAAAGCAACTGGCTTCATTCATTTACAGCACAGCAGCATTGTGCTATTTTGTGAAGCTCTGCGGTCTGCTGAGTTAAACAGAAATCAGGCTGCACACAGGCGAGACCAGTTTAGCTGAGTGTTTACTGCATCAACGCTGATCTGATGAGAAATTCACCATCACTCATTTACATACAGTATGCAAAAACCAGCTTCCTCAGAAATGTCCACTCTAAGTAATCCATCACAGTAAACACCAAGTCTTTACCTTTTGATCAAATGTCACGCGACCAGAATCTGTACTTTCTTTTCATGTTATGATATTTACTTCGCTTAAATAAAGATACATATGGAGGAAAAAACACCAGTGAAAATACACCAAATGCACAACTGGCAACGTGTCAGGATGTGACCAGGACATCTTAAGCACTTCATGTCAAAGTTTGTCCCTGTAAACTCGGCAACAGACACAACAAGAACCCAAAACACAGAAATCTAATTACATGTGGCACACTTGGCAGGGTGTCGAGTAACTGTGCATCCATTTCACCCTCACTGGTCCAGCAAATCCCCCTGTGCTGGTGACGCTCTCCTGTGTCCCCACAGTGACGGAGAGCTCAGTGTGGCTCCTTAGTCACAAGGCTCTTCGCTGATAGGAAAATATGCCAACAAGCTAGTTTCCACCTCAGACGCTGAAAGCAGGCAGAAATAACTCCCATCACATGCAGGGACCAGCTCTGACAGACAGCCTGGATTCCAGGGAGGAGGCCCTGAACAGCACCTTCGGGTGGTGTACGGCCTAACAAAGTGTGCGTGAGCAAAACTGCAGCACAAACAATGTATATGTGATCACTTTTAAGAGTGAATGTCTCCAGACAGGAGATTAATGACTAATGTCAGACATCAAGGTGATAAGGACCCGTTTTATCTCTTATATTAACTCCAACTGTCCTGGTGACAGATGTTATTTTATACATTTGCCCATGTAAATTCCTCTGCTTGATTCCTCTTTCTGCTCCCCCCTCCTCACCCCTCAAGTCTGCTGTCTCTCCCCCAGTGCTTTTTTTTCTTATAGCATCTGGGACAACACAGCAAACGTCCACAACAAAGCATTTTACACTCCCCAAGATCAAAACTCAACTTTCCCCTGTTTCACAAACCAGCGGCGTAGCCCTGCTTTTGACTGCTGTGTTGAAACATGCAGTCCATGTAGCAGCTCTTATTGCATGGGCGTGAATTTTTTGTGAGTTCAGTCCAGGTCAGACATCCTCTGAATTCTGATTCCACACGTGGAGGCTTGGAGGGAGAAGTTGTTCCATGACTCCAAATGGAAGAAGCCAAAGTACTTCTTGAACAGCTTTGAAAAGGTCAGAAAGATGGATTCCAGCGAAGAAGCACCTCTGCGTAATCTTAACTATTTACAGTCATGATGCTAATGGGCATGTAGCTTTTAAAGATACAACAAAAAGATCTGATTTAATTATTACATAATTTTATTACATTGCCTGACAAAACATCTTCTTTTACGATGACACGCTGTACCGTTGAATTACTGCCTCCACCCTGTTTGTTTATCATCTCAGGTTACCCTTTCTGACGGCTCTTGAACTTGGCACCTCACTGCCGGCCCACCAACAAATATGTCTGATCACATGCATTTTTTAATCCACATTCTTGCTTTTTGTGTGGCAACCGCTGGCAACTGCTTAATAAACACATCCTTAACATGCAGTCAACACCAGCCACGTCAGCTGGTACAGTATAAATAGACACTACTGACTAATTAACAGAGAACTTGTAGTTGGCTGGCTGTATTAATAATATCAAACAGAGAGAATAGACATTACTAAACATAGACAGGGCCGAAGCTTGCTGCTGGGGGTTAGCTGAGGTCAGTATTCATTTCGTTTATACTTCAGCACCTCTGAAGAATTGATAATAAAGGCCTGATGGTCAGAGACGGTATTGGGAAAACCAAAACACAGAGTCATTTACAATCCGAACTGATGAGTTCTGATAGTTGTTGTGACTAATTTGATTCAGAGCAGCTATTTTAAAGTACCTCTGGTTTCTGACATGCCATAATGCCTGACAACCAACAGAGAAGGAAGTATTAATATATATATATACAGCAAATAAAGGAGTGATGATGATTTAGTGTCTCTTTGTTAAAGTAATCCTCCTTTGACACACAGTTTCTGAGCTCCATTAATATGTTCGATAAGCCCAATATTTGTGTAAGCTTCTTGTTTTATAGCTCCATTATGTAGTTTTTACATACAGTTTATTCAACAGCCACTAAAGTTGTGTTGTAACGAGCTGAAGCGTGTACGGCCATGCTAGCAGCTCCATGTAGCTTGGCACAGCGGTTGTGCTAAATGCTAATGCAAACAGGCCACCATGCTCTCAGTGACAATGCTAACAACTTTATGATTATCATGTTCACCATCTTAGTTTTTCATGCTATCATTTGTTAAATACGCTAAGCACAAAAAAGAATGATATCTGACAAATTATATTTGACCTGATGGTGGCGCTAAATCAATACTTAATACAATTTATCCTATGAGGCATTCAGTTTGTGTGCCAGATTTCATGGCAATTCAGGCAAAAATTGTTGAGAAATTCCCTCAAAGCCAAAAGTGTGAACTTCATGGTGGCACGAAGGGGAAAAACAGGATCACCGAGGTAATATGGAGCCTTAATTTGGGGAAGACGATTGTTTGCACAAACTCTCCATTGGGTAGATGTTGAAAGAGTTTACTGAAACCAGTAAGATTCATCCTCTGGGACGCATTAATAACCACGGCCGTTTGTTTAAAAGTTGTAGTCTAAAATAAAATGTTGGATGAGCCGACTAACTTTGCCATTTTGCTACCAAGTGGGCAAAGGTCAAAGAATACACACAAATCCAGAGCTCAGGTTTGGTTCCTGTGGCTGAAACCAGCTGAAGATCCCTCACCTCACCTTCACCGTCCGGATGTGTCGGAGAGCCTGATGGCAGCCGTGGAACAAACGTTAAAGACTCGTGTTTGGTAGCAAAGTTAAAAAAATAAAACGTGTGTCACAGCCACTACTTTTTTTTGTTAATGGAATTTGGCGTTATGATTCTATGATTTTAAATGACTGGCTGTTTTGCTTTGGCCTGTGACGCACATTTCACAGCAACACGATACCTGCGGAGTGGGCGGCGGAGCTGTCACGGCAGAACAAACGCTGCCTTGCTTGTGGACAGGGTTGAATTAAAGCCTCACCTTTGATCATTAGTTATATAGATACAGAGGGTTAGTGCGGTGCAGTCTTCCCCGTATGACTCACTCTTGCTCACGGTAGTCCGCCCATACATAGTAAATATTTAACTACGTGTAATTGGTGACACTCTGTTTTCAGTATACAAATGCACCTCTTCTCTGAAATGACGGTGGCATTTGGGTGCTTGAAGTGCTGGGAAAGTGGCAGGCCATGGGAGGCTGCATTCATTTGCATGTTATTGTCATTTTTTTTTGGAGAAGGAACCGTGAATGGCGGTTTCCCTGATTGAAACGTTTACGAAGCACATTTTAAATTTTCAGGGGCTGTAGTTAAGAAATAGTGGTCTGCTAGAGAGCAATCATCCTAAAGTGCAATGAACTCTCTTTTATGGAATTACTGCTGTTATCAAGAGGCACAAACCGAGAGATGGCAAAGAGGTAGAAAGAGAGGGGCTGGGGGGGTCAAAGCCTGGAAAGTTAGAGGAGGAGGGGATGGAAAAAAGAGAGCAAAGAGGGAGAATGGGGAGGAGAGGGGAGGGGATGAGAGAGTGAGATAGCGAGGGAGGGAAGGGGGCGGCAGAGCCGGAGGGAGACGGGAATAAATGACGTCGTCAGAGGGGACGGAGGCTATTTTAAGAGTGTGATAGGGAGAAGGCCGCTGCGCACTCCTCCGGGCTGACGTCACGGATGAGATCAACTCTCTGTGCGACCTGCCAGCCAGATCATGTGACCCGTAATGACCTTCGCTATCAGGGATTAGATTACTGCATGTCAACTGCAGAGCAAAGACCTGCAGCAGGGAGCAGATACGCCGCTGCAAGGACAACAACAGGAGTTAAGTAACAGACAGCAGAAAATAGAAAGAGAGAGAATGATCAAGAAAGACAAGAAGTGGGGGGGGAAAGCAGATGAAGAAACAGTAAAAAAATACCAATTAGGCAACAGTGTGAGAGCAAAGACGAAGGGTGGAGAACAGAAAGACAACAGGAGAGAAATAAAACGGTGGAGCACCAGCCAAGACTGAATTAGCCTCCAGCCTCGGCCACCCCGAGGCCCAGGACGGAGGAGGATTAGTGGGCAGGGATTCTGGAGTGTGTGTGGGTGTGTGTGCAAGTATTCATACGTGTGGGAGGAGAGCAGGGCGATTTGGCAAGTTCAGAACTTGCTTGCACCAACAAAGGAAATGCCTGCATCTGGTATTCATCATTGTGTAGTGTACACACACACACAAAGCACACACACACACAAAGCACACACACACACACACACACACATACTGCTATTATCTCCTATCTGTTTTCTTTTAGCGTAGAAGTGCTGGAAGTGCTGGTGCACATCATACCAAGTTGCTTTTAAATTGATTTGGTGTCCCTTCTACAAGCACTGACCTCAAAGAGCAAGATTTTTACAACTGATACTACTTAGTGAATGGGCACAGCCATTGCAAAACTCATATCTTTGTTTTACCAGAAGTAATACGCAAGAAGTCCATTCTGCATTGCCAAAACCACCTACCCAGCCACCCACACTTCCTGCCCTGAGTCTCTCTCCTACACTCTCTCTTACTCCTGCTCTCTCCAGTCTTCCTCTCTCACTCATTCTGCTCTGTTCTATTTTATGCACTCCACAGTGACACCTAACCTTTGTCGGACCACCAGTCCCCCTGGCGCTACGCTGTGGGCTGTCAAACAGACAAATAAACAAACAGATAGAGCTGACACCCTCCCAGCTTGGCCGAGTTTCACAGCTATAAAGGTTCTTATCGTGCCCGGCTTGTGTCCTGTGGGTGGATTTCATTAGCTTATTTAGCACATTCAGCCCAGTTCCAGGCTGATTCCTATTGTGGGCCTTTTAGTGTGAGCAGACCAGCTCTGTAAAAGGAAGCAATTATCAGTTTCACTTTGTGCGGGTGGTGAATTTACACCATTTGGATCAGGCATGTGCAGTAAGTGGTTGACAGGTCTGAATCTGGGGTACAAGAGTACAGTGCAACACCACCAGCATCCCCCGAGCAGCGTCACGACATGCGAGAAACTGTGAATAAGACAAACGGTACCCTGCACATGAACAGAATATGGAACGCAGTGTGAAGTACCCTGTTACAAACGTGATAGGCTAAGCCGTAGCGGTACATCGTCTTCTCACAGCATCCGTGTGGAGGCTCAAATCACAGTGATATGCTGATTCATGTACTCTGTTACTACAAGGCAGCGCTTGTAATCATAGATATAGCATTAAAGATGGTTTGAAATGTTGGGAAATACACTTGGTCATGTCCTTGCCAAGAGTTATATAAAGAGATATATCATCCTCGTAACTGTATGCTAAATATAAAGCTATAGCCAGGAGGATGTTAGCTTATCTTAGCATGCAGACTGGAAACAGGGGAAACAGCTCGTCTGGCTCTATTCAAAATGTACAAAATGCAGCAGAATACAGCACTTCTGAAGCTTGCAGCCTATCATGATAATGAACTCCGTGAAGCTGCTGCAAGCAGCCAAGAAGTAGCGCGCTCATAACCTCCTTAAACTGACAGTTGTTATCTGCACTTCTGTACAGTTTTTTAGTACAAATGTTATGTACTAATTGTTAAGCCTAATTAACCCTTTTATTAACCTTTGGATTGAGTCAGGCTTGTTGTTTTCCCTCTACTTCCACTCTTTATGCTAAGCTAAGCTAAGCTAAGCTAAGCTAAGCTAAGCTAACTGTCTCCTGGCCTTTTATTTACAGAACACGGCCGTGGCGTCATTCCTCTCAGCTAAGATGGCGTAAAAGTGCGCTTCAAATATTTTTTTATCTTTTTCTGTAACCAAACAAACAAGTCAGTTACAGTCAGAAAATTATTACATAACCTCGATCCGTCTTTAACAAGTCGATAAGTGGTTGATGACGCTGATCAACACGCTATAAGTATCAAAACAGACTCATCACATGTTATGCGGTTGGAATTTGGATTACACATTTGATACATGAGTACTGATCTACTGTATGTGCTGTTCTGTAATGTGTTGACTAAGGACGGAGTGACTAAGCTATAATGAATGTTACAGAGAGACAAAACACAAACAGCACATAATGTTACTTGTCATTGCACACACACACACACACACACACACACACACGAACTCACATGATAAAGGTGCCGACTGTAAAAAATGAACACAGGCAGCTTGATTGTGAAATGCTTTGACTCGTGTGTCACATTGAGTCATTTCTCACTCATAAAGTAGGAAACATGAACTTTATGATATGTACTCAAGTCACTGTGATTCACTAAGAAGTCATTTACCACTACATATAGATTTGGGAAAAAGGAAATGTCTGTTTCCTGAAAAGTTTCCCAAAAAAAAAAGTTTGTTAGAACAAAAGTCGAGGGAATGTCGTGACTCATGACTCTGAAACGGGGGTCTGGTGGAAATGTCCGTGGCTTGGATGTTCAGAAGTTACTGTAAGCTGTGACTGTGACTAAATCATAGTGTGACACTTTCTTTTCTTGTCCCCTGTCAGTGCACGTGTTGCACATTTTCTCTCTCCCTCTCTCTCCGGCCGGGGTTTTGACACTCTCTCTGGCGTGTTTTCTGCTTTGGTGTGTAAGCCGTAGAGCTCAAGATGTGTCATCAATCATCTGTGCTGTGAGCCAAGAGGACGAGCGAGCAGCACTTCAAACAGGGCTCCTGCTGCAGGTGTGGGATCACAGACCTTATCCTCACTAACACCCTTCCCACTCCCACTCAGCTCATCACCCCTCTGCTCTCACATTTTTTTCCACCCAACACTGTATCTCGGGTTCTTTTGAACTCTGCACCAAAAACTTAACACTAATCCCACTCCACATTTGCAAAAACTATGACCAGACTTTTTGGAGCTATGGAGGCATCTCTGCTGCAGATCCCTACAGCACTAATTTAATTTAATCCATAGTGAAACATACAAAGATTTTTTTCCAGGAAGTACTAACAAATTATGCACCACAGAGTGTATTTTTAAACTTAAGATTTCTGCTCACTTATGTATTTTCTTGAAGAAAAAAAAGATTTTCAGAGGTAAATCAGAGTGAAGGTTAAATAAGTTTGGACTGTGTTTGTGTTTGGATCTTTTATCTGATTATATTCTCAATGCATTCGTTCACATGCTGATTTGCATGAGGCCAGACTTAATCTGAGCCTGCGTGTCTTCACATGTTTGACAGACGGCGTAAACTTTATCACAGTAACTGACGCAGTGTGTGTGTGTGTGTGTGTGTGTGTGTGTGTGTGTGTGTGTGTGTTATATTTACTGAACTCTATACACGTCCTCCCTTTGTGTCTGCATGTGTCTGCATGTGTATGTTGTGTCTGCGTGTCAACACACGTTTGAACACATCATATGTGATGTGTGTATAGGAAGTTATGTGTCAATCACTGTAAGCAGCATTAACATTCAGAGTCCTCATAAACCCAGTGTGAAACACTAACATGACTTAAAAAAGGACATTTTGAAATAAAGATCATTTGAAATCACACAGAAAAGATGAATTTATTGGATAATTGATCCTAACTGGATCACATTTGCTGCTATGTGACCAGTATGTCCTCCCTGATATACTCACACACTCCACACAAATGTGTCAAATCTATTAGCACGTAACCTCGTGTCCTCTTCTCTACCAGGAACATCTCTCTGATACTTCTGAATCTAGTTTAATCCCTCTTAGTTTGAAAGGGAATCTACAATCACAGTTCGATCTCACGCACTCACCCGTCTGCCTGTACTGACCATTCAAATGACCGACCATTCGCATAATTCAGAAACTTTATCCACTTACAGTAACAGGCACTCAGGCTACAGTCAATACCATCTCTGAGATAACATGTGAATTAAATTAGAAACACATAAAGATCTGGGCTTTATTCAGTCGAAATGGAAATGGGTCAGTCCAAGTCGACGTGTTCGCCCAAAGAAGAATGGACACTTCGTCTCTGGATATTTATGTAATTTCTTTGAGTTTATTCAGGAATTATATTCAGACAAAAACTGTTATAACACATGTAAAGCCACTAAAAAAGAGCTAATTTATAGTATTTTTTTCCATGATCCCACATGAAATATCTGGCATTGATGATAAACTAATCCCAGGTTTGGTAGTTGGATTGCAGCCTGAATCGATGAGGTATCTCACATTAGACATCAGAGGTTCACATGCTTAACAATGTCAGTCTCATTTGCATTTGTCAGAGAGGCAGACACTCCTTGTATGATCAGTTAAACAAGAATTAACTCACACAGTTTGTATTAGCATGCAAGGTATGAAGGCATCTTTATGTGTCAGCTTCCTGTGGTGGCGTCTGTTAGCGTAACGCGCCGATGGCTGGAGGGGTGTGCCGGTCCCACTCACAGACACACGGGGTGAATCAGGAGGAAATGGTGGCAGGAGAACAACAGCGGCAGGCTGAGTGCCGCTGGCACGCTTCATTTTTCTCCCGAGGCAGAGGGCGGCCCATTTGTGACTTTGATGGATAGGAATGCTGCTCACCCACACACACACTCACACACTAACACACACACACGCCCACACATGTCCCACGCACTCAGTCTCTCACACAGCAACTTGTGTGTTATTGCTCGCACATGGACACACACACACAAACTCATAGACGGGCACATACACAACCACACACAGGCTGCCGTCCCACCAGACCTGATATCCAGCGTGACATGTTTACGACCCGCCCACACGGCCGTCCTCCCTTGTCAATAACCTCTTCCCAGAAGTATGTGTGATGCATTATCATGTAGCTGCATATGGGGGGGGGGGTTGCTCTTGCATCCTCCATCACAGGCTTACCCATGTGCATCCTACTGCGCCGTGCAGCACACAGGGAGAAACATTCTGCTTTTAGGCTGCACGATGATAAATATGTGCATTAAGGCAATTCTTTTATTCAACCACATTGTTATTTTTCACATTAGCACAGACGGAATCAGGGGACGTGATGTACAAGCTACTGTAAATGAAAACTAATGACATGCTGAAAGCAGGTCTCGAGCAGAAACACTTAAAAACAAAGAAAACATCAGGATCAATATCACACGAAGTGTTTGTCAGAATAAACATCAGATCATCAAATAACCATAAGGCCTGATTCAGGCAGGCCAGGTCACAGCGCCGTGCTCGGCCCAGGCTGCGTTGACAACCTGAACCTGCTGACGAGCAGAGCCAAGAACTCGACTCTCAAACATGAGTACACATCAGCTTTCTCTCTGCACTGAAATATCGTACACACAGATCCACTTAATGTGCTCCTGCCAGCATGACGGGCGTCAAAACAAGCTTCGCAGTGAGCTAATTCAAAAGCGCAGCGTTTGACTCGAACAAAGGGTTGTGTTTCACGGAGAGGAGGGAGTTTAACCAACTCCTTTCACTTTGTTCCACTGAGTCAGCATCTCTCACACAGAAAGACAGAGACGGGAGGCAGATGAAGAGAGAGAGGCTGCTGATGGGGCCGGCCAAAGACTGGCACCTCTGTCTGCTCACCGAGTCTGAGAGCTGTTTCTTTTGAACACACTGCTTTCTTTATCTCACACACACTCATGCATGCACACACAGACACACAGACACACACAGACACACACACACAGACACACACACAGACACACACAGACACACACACAGACACACACACAGACACACACATACACACACAGACACACACACAGACACACACAGACACACACAGACACACACAGACACACACAGACACACACACACAGACACACACAGACACACAGGGATGATTCAGTTCTCAGACAGTGTGATAATATGCTGGTGGGGCACAGCGTCCCCTGCACAGTGGGGAGGAGTGTCTCTGTAATCAGACAGACAGTCTGTGCCGGCCTGCAGCTCCGAGGAAGGACAGTTCTTGGCTGAAGCATGTTTGCGATTTCTCAGGCTGAATTCTTTGAAACATTGCACAACATCTCTGTTGTCCTTCAGGTGAACCTTACTGTGATGGTTATCACATATCTGAAGCACAGGGAAGGCAGCACAGCACACATGATACAATGGATGTCCTGCTGGAGGAAGGACATTCACACAAGTTTGTACTTAAACATTTTGAACATTTCCATGTTGAAATGTCTAAAAACGATGATGTCAGTTTGTGTCTTTATAATATCTCAAATGATTCACATGATGTTTGAACTGCAGAGAATTCCATGATTTTATTCGAGGTAATGGTGCGTTTCATTTCATCTGTAACTTCTGAGTTATCAGCAGCCAGACAGTGAGGAGGGGAGTCGACAGAAGTGACGAAACATTACATGAATATAACTTTATTATACATTTCTGCCCGAGTCTGCAGGAGTCACTTTCCATCTGCAACACTCGCTGGAAAACAAAGACATGAGAAACAGATTGAATACATCTTTGCTATTAAAACTTTGTTGTATAAAAACTTAAAGAAAATGAAAACTATGTATTTTTACAGGTTAAACTATGGAAATATGTTTATTATTGGGGTAAAAACCTCCAGCTGAAACACCTGTTTGCTGCTTACAGGCTGATGCAGAATTAAACACATTCAGTCAGGAGGAGGCAGATCTACATAAGGAGTCATCTCACTGCAGCACCTGATGTACATTTAACTGACAGCAGACTTCTGTCAGACTTGTTTTCCTGCTGTCACGTGAACAGCTCAGTGTTTAGTGTTTTGTGATATACTTTATGTTTATGGCATTTGAATTTCCCTGCTGTTTACTACTGATTCAGACAGAAACGGTATAATGACATGTCAGTTTTACAAACTGTCAGTTATAAGTACAATTTCAGTCTCCACGCTGGTTTTATAAGGACACAGGTTCGTTTCTCTGCTGCTGGACCTTCTTATCGGAGGAGCATCAGCTGAGCTTTGTTTATTCGTGTACGTGGCGTCGTTTCCAGGCAGCCTGTTTACCTGCTGCGTTGCTCAGTGACATTTTCTCTGTGTCGTCAAACGCTGGCAACACCCCTCAAATCGCCAAAGCATTCATTTCATTAACTTTTTTTAAGGTGGTAGTCCAAATACCGGCAGTGTTTTGCTCCCATTTCGGTGCCCGCCGCCGTTAAAGCCCCTGTCCGCGCGGAGCCTCGGCACCGACAGCTGGATATCTTTATCTGCGTCGGTTTGCGTCGGCACATTCTTTCCCACAGACGAGGACACGCTGGACACTGAGGCGGGTCTGCGACGCGAGGCCACCTTAAATCACATGCTGACATTACAAGAACTCTACTCTCCACCCATATCCGAGAAGAAAAGAGGTGTATCACCTTCCCAACTACGCTCTTATTACCAAGAAAGACGCCGGTGTCCTCACAACACGCAGAGGCATCTGAGGACGTCAGGAGCGGCCTCTCATTGGTCAGGAGTCCCGAGGGTCCGGTGCGTAACGCCGCGCGCTGGAAAACACACGGAGCTGTCAGAGCTTCACGGAGACAACCCGGTGGATGTTCGAGTGTTTGGATTTATCTGAAGCTTCTGCCGGGCTTTCTCTTACATGCCAAAGCTGGGGAAACCGACCGGAACAGAACCGACCGCGCGAGGCTTCACGGTTTTCGCCACAATAATTGGTGAGTAGATTTAAAACATCAAGTCCAAGTTGTTTCTGAACATTCAGCATGTTTGCCGCGGCGATGACGCTTCGGCAGGTTTGACAAAAGCTGTGCTGTGGGTCAGACATTGATTGGACACATGTAATCGATCACGGATCGATAAAAGCGTGTGTGCAGTGATTGGATGAGCCGCCGTCCATGTGAAATGTTGTGGACGTGATAGACTTGAGGAGCCGGTGTGGACGACGGGACGCTGCCACTGTCACTGTAAGTTACAGTAAGTCGGAGCTGATCACGTTTGTTTAGAAGCACAATGACAGCGTTAATCAATGACACCGTGAACGTGACAGCCGTGATGCGAGTTCAACGAGCGCGTGCTTTAATCCGCCTTCCGTGAAAAACAAGTGAATTCAAGTGTTTTCTTGATGAATTCTCCCGGTAAAGTCCGGACCGAGCAGACCGAGGGATCTTCTATTGTTAGACGCAATATAAACTATGAATCACTCGAAGTTTGGAGTGCTGCAGTTCCGCTCCTTGGCCACTGGGTGGCGACCGAGCATCTTCCTTCACAGCCTTTGTTGAAGCTCTTCCTCGTGTTGGGAGAAGAAGTGCGTGCAGATGCCTGCGTGGTGTCCAAACATCCCCGGTCTGTCCGTCTGCTCTCCGGTGAAATGATCAGTTTTCTCATCTGATCAATATGTTTCAGTCTTTTCAGACTGAACTTTGCAGCTCCTCCTCTGCATGTAAGAACACATCAATAATTCTTGTGTAATTAGTTTGTTTTTACACATCAGACGTGTGTTGCACTGCGTTTGTTCACCGGCAGCCTCCTTCCTGCGGAGACCCCGTCCCCAACCTGTGGTTTGCATCCTTTTCCCGATCCCTTAAATGGTTTCTGCGTGCTGCTGAGCTCAGGGGAAAGAGGATGGCGTCAGCACTATTAATGTCATTACAGCACATCTGATCAGTCAGATTCACCGGTGCAGAGACCGGCCACCGCTCTTTAAAATAGCCACATGCTCAGTGGTGCTGCTGGTTCCGGGCCGCAGTAACTGAAACGGCTGTGAAACCTATCAAACAGTCTTTGGTCCAATAGTTGGTGACACAACAGCCACACACTCATCAGTGTGATGCGTGTTTGCAACAAGTGAGCCTTGAAGTAGACTGATCTCTTCAGAGTGTCTTTGCTCACCCGCAGATCTCACAGTTGCTGTTTTAATGACAAATGCTATTTTGAGCCTGTTGCATGCAGCGTTTTTAGAGGTGTGCGACCATGCACGCACTCAGAGCGGCGCCTTTGTGTGGAATGAAGCACAGAGAATACAGTTAAATGTGTATGTGAGGTGGACAGGCAGCGCTGACAGACGGAGATCTTACAGAGAAGAGAAGGAAAGTGACAGAAAACAGTAAACTATCTGCAGCTCGAGCTGAGTTTCCCTGAAACCCGGACCTCCGTCTGGGAGCCGTGTCTCAGGGCTTCTGTGGTATGGCCACATATTTTGTTCTATGCTGTAATTTATTATGAATGGTCTAAACTCGCCTGCCCTCCACGTGGGTGTGAATCTCCCCCTCCTATTGGCCGAGCTCAGCAGCGTCCTGCAGCAGCTCTGCTGTGATTGGCCGGGCCGCCTCGGCTCTGTGGGCGTATTTTCATCGATGGTGGAAGTGGGATACTTTGTGACACTGTTCATTGTCGATATTTCACCGGAGCCGCCGTGGGTATGAGTGCGCAGCGAGGAGCCTCTCGCTACTAGCCGAGTGAGGCTCTGCAGCTTACGGACCGACTGTTTTCTCACCCAAAGCTCGCAAAAGCTTCATAACACCGAGAGGAATTTCTATTTTTTTTATACTCAGAGCTGAGTTTCCGCCTGCGTAAAACGAGCGTCCATGGCTTTTTTCTGACATTCGTGCGTCTCTGCCTGGCATTTTCCCATCAATGTAGCATTTAGGAAGACTTTTGTTTGCACGCTGGAGAAGAGCAACAAAGAAAGAGCTCTCACAGAGACAAACGCGAGCCTGGTGTAGTTGACTTTCCTGGCAGAATATTCCCATGATATCGACCGGAGCAAAGACGGACTGGGTTTTGTTCTGACTCTCGGAGACGCCAAGAGCCAGAGGCGAGAGAAAGCTCTGAATGCTGCCTTTGGTTTGCTAGCAGAACACGGGACGGATCTGCCTCACCTTCCTCCTCAGCTTCTTCATCCCCGGCTCTGCTCGTCTTGTCTCCCTCTCCTCTGACCACAGGTTATCGGATGGACCAGCATCCCAGCGCCCGGAGCTGCACCAGTCGCGGGGCTTCGTCCTGCGAGGCCGTCCCGACTGAGCCCTCCATGAATCTGTACATCCACTCCACCACCGGCACCCGCTTCGAGCTCTCGCTGCCCCTGGAGGAGACCGTGGAGGGACTGAAGAGGAGGCTGTCGCAAAAACTCAAAGTACCAAAAGAGAGACTCGCTCTGCTGCACAAAGAAACGTGAGTACACCTGAGATTACCGCCGCTGACATTTGTTTACCAGAAGTGTTGCAGCCATTACAGATGCGTGAAAAAACTGTATAATTATTCATTCAAAACAAGCGTTTCTAATATGCAGCGGCACGTAAAGCCGTAATGTCTAGGCTACTCCGCGCCTTTAAAATGTGAGTAAACCGAGTTTAGGTGCGCTCGCCCTCCGGGCCTGCAGTGATATGTTTTAATCCATACTTTGGATTTATGCGTGGCCGAGCTCACGGAGCTTCAGAGACAACCTTGGCTGCTCTGCCCGTCAATAGATTCAAGGAAACCACTGACCATCAGGACGCGCGGTATTGGAATTACGCGCAGGGGACGCGCCGGTCACTGGAACAGTATTGACGGGCCGATCTGCACACTTGCATTGATTCATGCCTCCTTCATTATAAATACCGAGGCCTGACTGAATTACTAATGCTGCGGGAATCAAACACGTTAAACATTAATGAGTAAAGTCACGCAGACTGAGGAAGCTGTAATATATTTACTTTGCTGCTGCACGAACATACACATTGTTCATCCTGGAAGTGATACCAGGCGGTGGAAGGAGGATGCGTCCTGTAGCTGGATGTGCATGCAGCCTCCGCGAGATCACTTGTAGTTAAATGGTAATAACTAGTTAACTAGAATGAATAACTGAATAACTACTAGGAAGCAGAATAACCTCTCAGTGGTTTCAGTGGGTTTCTTGGTGTGAAGGGAAGGACGGCCGGTTTCTCGCGTGCTGAAAACATGCTGCTGTAACAGAGCAGGAGGACACGGGAGCAGTTCAAACCTTTATGATTGAACACTCATGGCAGCCCACATTACAAGGCGGTTCCCAGATGAATCAGACCAGGTTCAATGAGCTAACAATAGTGCAGGTGGTGCTATGCAAAAACGAGGATGGAGGCTTTAGTACATGCAAACAGTCAGCATTGTTTTTTCGGCCCCCGGCCCCTCCCACCCATTGTAATCACCCAATAAATCACATCATCCTTTAAAACCTGAAACCCCCTTTTTAATCCCCTCCTGCTCCTTAAACTGTAGACCTGCAGCAGGCCGCTGCTGCCTTTGTTCAGCGGCACGGGGTGACATTTGGGTCACGTCTGTACAGCAGGCTGTCCTCAACATCCTGCACTGAGCTAATGGAGGCAGAGAGTCGGGCACTTGGATGTGAGTGGTTTTAGTGCATCGTGACTTGCAGGAAAAGACACTACCCCCATTGTGGAGCAGACACTCCTGCTCTGCACCAAACATTAAATACGCAACAACCTTGAAATGTGTTTTTTATCCCATGCTTCAATTATTTCAGACAGCTTTTTATCATTTTTCTACAGTTCATTGCCAATAATAGCTACGAGCTGTGCTGGTTATCTTTTCTTGTAACTGTTGTGGTTTTGAAATCAGCTCGTTGTTTCTGCTTCTCATTTGTAAACCTTAAAAATGCCTAAAGAAAATACTTACCTCCACTTAGGCAAGTGGCAGTGGTGCCAGATATCCACTGCGAGCAGTTGTCAAGCTCCACTATACTCGAAATTGAAATATGACAGCCCAATCAATACTTCTCTTTCATGGAGCTTTTCACCCACGGCTCTTTTCCAAACTAGTTTTGAAGTCTGTCTGCCCCCCCCTGCAGCTGAAGGGTGTTTGTGTGTCTGAAGAGAGAAGATATTGTCAGCACAGTCTAATTATCTTGTTCTCTGTAACCCTGCAGGCGACTAAGTTCAGGCAAACTCCAGGATCTCGGCATCTCTGATGGGAGCAAGTTAACACTTGTTCCAACAGTTGAAGCAGGACTGATGGTAAGGCTCATCTGACTGGGATTTTCTTTCTGTTTGGAGTTGAAACATAAGAGCAGATACCATGTATTCACATTTGTAATGAAATTTGAAGGAAACTGAATGAAATTTTAATGAAAAAATTGAATGTACATGTTTTTGCATACTTGACGTCTGCTCCCTTTAGTTAATTTAAAACTGTTTTTCAATCTCTTTTTTCTCCTCTCTGTGTAGTCTCAAGCATCAAGACCAGAACAGTCAGTGATGCAAGCCTTGGAGAGTTTAACAGAAACTCAGGTAAGAGAGTGTTTGTGTGGACGAGGCACTGACGTTAATGCATCAAACGTAGCATCCTGCCACGGCTGCAACCCAAACTGAGCTGTGGGCCCTTTGTGCTTCGTGTGAAAGAGTGTTTGCATGGGTGATATGGGGGGGGTGCAGCTTTGGCTAAGTACAGAGAACACTCAGAAATGACAGATACAGAGAGAAAGAGATGAGATGAGATGAGATGAGATGAGATGAGATGAGATGAGATGAGATGAACAAGCTGCACAAGCACAAGCCTCTTTGCTTGTCTAATCTCAGCCTCTTAAACAAGCCAAGCCAAGCTAGACATCCAGCGTGAGCTGTTAGGATATAATAAGCAGCAACACCCTCCTGTATCCTAGTAACATCTGTGACAGCGTGTGTGTGGTTGTGTGTGCGTGCATGCACGTCACTTCAGGAAGCCAGGGCGAACACCACGCAAGAAAGGCTTATTTGTGAGCTGTCGAGAGGACCAGCACACAACACTTACTGCCACCTTTTAGTTTGCACCTTTATCTGTGATCTCTCTCCACTGCTTCTGTGTTTCATGCTTTAACACACACATTCACATGCGCACACACATGCACAGGCAAGTTTCCAGGAAGTGGCTGTATGGAGATTGAGTATAGTCTCACTCACTCATAAATAGAGTACTGGATCATAAGATGAGACCTTCTCACTCAACATTAGCATAGAGTTCCTGGAAGCCTGGCATGCATGCACAGCTGTAGTGAGGCCCACACCCTGTCCTTACAGTGAAACAGCTCTGTAACTCTGCCGAAATACGGTTTCTGTTTGAGTCATTGTGGCATGACTCACCTAAAATGATCAATAATGAGAGTAAAGCGAAAAAGGCAGAGAGTTCTCTGCGCTGGCCGCAGAGCGAGCGAGCGCGAGCGAGAAGAGAGGCGATAAGGCTGAATGCACACAGACAACAGTGTGACGTAGGAAGCACTGTGCAGCTGACTGACTGACTCAGATCAACTTCCTTTGTAGCGTTGGGTAACGCTGACACACACGTAAGTGCATCAGTGATGCGCTGCTGACTGATGTCAAAACAGTACAAGATGGTGAAACTGGACGCTGATGTAAGGAGTTAAGTGTGTCAATCATGCAATGGTTAGGTCCCGGCCAAAATATCCAAAGAATGATGCCGTACAGTTGGTCACATTTTTTTTTAATCGGAGGATGTGGGCTGTTCAGAGATAGCACAGCGGGGCTCTGCATGGCCTCCTTCCCTGCTGACAGTTTTATGGTGGAAATCCTGGCCTGGTTGTGTGTGTGAACTCAGCATGCGTCTCGTAGCACTGACAGCAGATGACTGCGTGTGTGTAGGTGTGTGTAAGTGAACGTGCGTGAGGCTGTTACTGGATGTGTGTATGTCAGAATGGAAGTGGGCTGGAATCAAGCCCTGCCCATCGTGTGTTACGCCTCTGCTGGACGACCGTGAGTGGCTGTCGCTTTCACCAGAGGCAGATGATGATTCGACCGAACTGAACTGAAGGGGCAGATTTCCTCACCCCCCCCTCTGTGTCTTTATTACTCTTTAACTCATTATGAGTCAGACGGTTGTGTGTTTTTTGAGAATTGCTTACAGTACAGCACTTTTGCATTGATATTTATTGCACAGAAGTGTAATCCCCACGCTTGGGTTGGTGGGAATAAAGGGGGCAGAAAGAACGGTGGCGGGGTAAAAGGTTAAAAAAGGCATAAAGCTGCTTTACTGTGTTTTTATCCAGAGAAATTGATTCCTCTTTATAATTCATGAAGCGGAATGGAATGATATAGATTGCAGAGAGATTAAGGATCTGAGTAAGATTAGAAAATAGGAACACAAAAGCTTTCCCTCATTTCCTCCCCCCACCCCTTAACTCTGGGGCTATCAAAAATCAATCAATGCACTTAGCTCTTAAAAGTGTCTGACATGATAACTGATACGCCCATACACCCAAAAATAGCCTCGGGGAGATGTGGGTGGATGCAGCAGGAGATAAAGCGGGTGTGAACCTCTCGTGGACCCTCCTCATCCACCTGTATTTTGGTGATGCAAGATCTCATTTCTGGATCGGGTGTTCTTCCAGGAAGTGTGTGTTTTCATGGAATAAAAGGGCCGGGCCGATCACCTTATGGCTTCTCCTTTATCAGGATTCTGGGGGAGTTCACAGCCGGCAGCTCGCTGGCCAACCAACCAAGCAGAACATGACAGCTCCCAGGGCTGTTTCAGACTTTTGTGGAGCAAGTTAGATAGAAAATGTTTTATGGAAATGGAGCCCCGGCAATTATCGAAATGGGTTTTCTTTTTCCTTCGCTTCGTCTCCCCCTTTTCCTCCTTCTCCCTCTCGTGTTTCTGCTTAACAGCTCTCCCAGGGCCCTATAATTTAAATGTGCTGTGGTTTGCAAGTCCAGTGAGCCGCCTCAGTTTGACCGTGATGGCTGGCTTCTTTAGCAAGGACAATCCCGGCTGCCTTAATTCCTCCTCTGGCATCTCACTAGACTTTTTGCATGACATCTAAGCTGTATTAAGCCACTGCCTCCTGACAGCCCGTCAAAATACAGTTGCCTTCGCTACTCTCTTCTCATTCTGTCTGCTAAATAGAGGTTGTGTGTACAGCTTACATATGCAGTCATGCACAGGCACATGCACACATACAAGCACACACACACACGCACCAGAATTGACTGGATATATTTAAGCGGATTTCTGATCTTGCTCAGAGAATGAGAAAATGTCTGATCCTAGTAGTAAAAGGAATGTATACTTACAAGAGGAGCAGTGAAAAGGAAATGAAAGCAATATTCTGTTTTCTGGGATATGAAAGCAGTGACATCAGCTCCCCATCTATTGATCTTGGTATTTGACAAAAAGAGAAGGATTATATATCCCTCTCAGCACATGGGGACTATTTGCTCATTGATGCACATTGATGTTAGAATAAAAGCCAACCAGGCAGGCAGGCATCACCCTTACCATCCCCCACTTCCCTTCCCCCCATGCAGCCACCTCTTTGTTCCTGTCTTAAAGCATGAGCTCCAAACCTGCCCAGCTGACAAACCCTCAAACCCACAACAATGATTGAAGGGTCACTCTTTAAGTTTGCCCCCCCCCATACTCCGTACATCCATAGACGCAAGCTAAACCCGAGTGCAGTGCAGTGCAGTGCAGTGGTGCATTCTGGTCTCAGATGGAGCGGGCCGAGCCGAGCGGAGGCTCAGCAGGCTGCAGATTGAACACGAACACAGATTGCTCTGGGAGGAGGCTCTGTGTTGCCATTCCACATATCCCTGTGGAATACGCTATTACGTATCTGCTCCACTTTTCTTGCCTCCCGCCGCCAAGCACCTCCTGTCCTCACCCACCCCAGCTCCCCCGCCCCCTCCCGCTTCCTTCCAGTCCTCTTCCTCCGTGGCACATTTTTTGTCATTGTGTCTGGAAGTGGACAGATGCAAACTAGTGCGGTCCAACAGTCTGTGCAGAGTCACCTCTGGGTCACCCCTCGCTTCATTTGCTCTGATAAGCCTCCCTCAGTGAGGGGGGGCACCACAGTGGGCCAGACAGGTGGAGGAGAAAAGACACACACACACACACACACGATTCACACTGTAACATGTGAAGTCAATGTGTGTGTGCACCACTTGAAGGTTTGAGGTGATGTGGGCGATCACACTTGTGAAACTCACAGGTGAAGAAATGCATCGGAGAGTCTGATGGATGAAAGACAATCAAGACAAAACAGGACGGACACCATCTTGCTTCGGCAATGCTGCAACATGGTGTGTGTGTGTGTGTGTGTGTGTGTGTGTGTGTGTGTGTGGATAATCAGCCGTGTACCTGTGCATGCCTGTTTGTTCGCACATGGCTGTGTGTAAAACAGCTCAATGCACATGGTCAATATGTTTCTTTTCCAGGCCGGCGCTCTGCAGTCCACCTTATCTTGATACTAGTTAATCAGCAAGATTGACAATACTGGAAATCATTGGAGAGTAATTGTATTGAGGATTTGGGAGTGCAAGGAATTGAAAAATGAGTCAGTTTGTTGGTCAATATGAGAAGATCCTCCCCCTTTTATAGCCCTCTGTTCTCCCCCCTGCGGTTGAAACGAAGGCTTTTTATATGCATGCAGTATAAGAGAGGGAGTCCTTGCTCTTTAGAATGGTAATTTGCTTTTTGTTACTTAAATGAAAGCTACAGAAATTAATTTGTTGCTGGATGTGTAAATCAAATTGTGTATGGAATAAAAGACAATGCTGATCTAAAGGCCCATTCAGTCCCTGCTCATGTAAATCCTGGCCTTGAAAATTGCATTATTAAGCTGATCAGGCAGTATTTCTGCACCTGTGTAATCCCCTTTGTGGTTCTTAAAAGCACAACAGGAGGGGGGGGTTCAGGGATGGGTGGAGGGAATCAAGGTGTGTTGTCGGGCAATTAAGCAAGAGATGGATTTTGTAGGGATTTCATCCTTTTGTGTATGCATCTGCCCGAGTGTGTGTGTGTGTGTGTGTGTGGTTGTGTTCTGGCGTGTGCCAACATCCTTTTTTTACTGTTTGTCTCTTTTGTGCGTTTCCTCCCTCCTTCAGTGGCCAGAAGAGTTTTATTCCTCTATATTTGAGTCGTGACCATCACTGTTTGCCATTCCCTGGTGACACTGAGCTTTTGTGATTCAAGTAGCAGGCATCGTGACTAGTGGGGCTACTGTGTGGGAGGATGAAGGCCAGGAATGTCACGTCTGATAGCCACCACCAAGTCTAATGAAGTCAATTAGGCATATGCTACTGGTGAAACAGAGGCAGGGGTCAAAAGATCCAGGTCATTTTGCTGCATCTTAGGAAACAGTCCTGAAGGAAAGGGAGGTTCCCTAAGGAAGGACAGCTTCACATGCACCATCCCATTTTACTGCCTCTGCTTGTCATCTCTCCACCTTCATGTCTCACCCCCGCCCAGCCTCTCCATTTGCCTCTACACACTTACTTTATCTCAAAGAGACGAGATGCTGTTTCCTCAGTCTTCTTTTGTTGTAAATGAGAATGTTGTATTTACCAGAATCCACAAATTTGTCTTGCTGGGCACAAAAGCTGCTCGCTGTTAAGTGCTGCTCCTCTCGACCAACACGGGAAACCGTATTTATCAGCAGGTATAAAGTTAAAAAAGGCGTTTGGTTGAGTGGGAGCAGCGGGAGCAACAGTTGGAGCTCATGCATGCGGGCTGGAGAGGCTTGTACGTGCATGTGAAGCGGCTCGGTGTAGCTGACCAGTTGTTGGCACAGTTGCAGTGTGAGGAGTGGCTTTAGCTGGAACCTGATCATCCTGAACTTTGCCATTCTGATCTCTCTTTTCACTCGGCCGATCAAATTCTCTGATGGCCAGCTGGTCCTCTCTCGCTCGCTCAGCCCCCTTTTTTTCTTATCAGGCAGTATTACAAATGCCTATCTTTCTGTCTTTCTGATGGGGCCTTTGAAGAGCCCTGCGGCTGCTTTCAGGATTTGGGGCATGATGCAAGTCATTGATTTTTCTTTTTTTTTTGCCTTCTGTCTTTTGAGAGCCTGTTATTGCATCTTTAGCCAACGTGTGTCTGCACAGAGACTATCAATCGTGTCCTGGTGCGATCAAAACATGGAGGTCGATAGGCAGGTTAATAAGCAGGTTTGTGTAGCGTAGCTTTCACCCGGCGGTTCGGCAGGTAAGCCGCCGCATTGGAGCCACAAAGAAGAGACGGCTTCCTCCTCTCAAGGCTTCCCTCTCTCCACCTCCTGTCCCGCCCTCCAATCCTCTATCCTCTTTTCTCTGGCACAAAGCTGCTCAGTTGTTCATGAATGTCAGCTCAGTGCTGCCAGCACTCTCTATCTTTCCCTCCCTCTCCCTCTCCCTCTCGCCCTCCCTCAAGTCTCTCAGCCTCTCTTTTTCCTCCCTCGCTCCTTATCTCCCTCCCTTAGTTCGCTTAGTGTGCAAAGGAAGAACGACTGCAAATGAGTTCCTTGAACCACAGGGACCCCAATAAATAAAACTGTCAGCCAGAGATGTCGAAAGAAAAAAAGAGGGAAGGAGCCAGAGGCACACTCTCACTGAATATTTCATCACCCACCACCACCACCACCACTCTGACACCCTGCCCCCATCACCCGCATCCCCCATCCCCCTGCACCATCCTTGCTCTCTCTCTCTCTCTCTCTCTCTATCATGCCACCCCCCACCCCCCTCTTTTTTCCCTCCATCATTTCTCCACCCCTCCTCCTCCTCCTCCTCCTCCCCTGGCTGCCCCTTATCATATCCCCCCCCATCACTGCATAGCAACCAGAGCCTCCTGCTAAACAAAACACCACCTTCTGGACCCTGACGACTGAAACAAAATGGTTGGTTGTGCTGCTCTGGGGTCAGTTGTTAAAGAGAGGAGCAGTGATGGCTCATGAAGTCTTTATCAACACCTGCATGCCACTGAATCGACCCTGTCATGACATCAGCAACGCCATGTCTGATGAGTCCAATCATCTGTGTGCGTCGTGTTGTTTTCAGCAAACACAAGCCTGGTTCTTCACGCGCTCCTCCTCTCTGTGCATACCACTGCTGCTGCTGCAGAGAGGAACAATGAATGGCTGGTTTCTCTCTGTCTGCCCTTAACACAACAAAAGTGGGGCCCTCCACTCTCCCTGTCTTGCGTCTCTCATAACAAACCTCCGCGGACCGGCCATAAGGAAGCTCGGCCTCTCTGGCAGGCGGAGTTGAAGCCTGCTCTGCGGTATTGGGAGTTCAGTAGGAGTACATGAATTTCATCTCGGTGGTTTTGAAAAATCCACATTAGTCATTACAGGGGTAATCAAGCCTGCTCTCTGTTTCTCCTGCTGTCACTCACTTTGCCCTTTTTTTTGCCTCTCACTTTCTCTCACATGTTTCTGGCGGAGCAGCGGTCCTGTTCAGACTTGAAATTAAACGTCATCTTGGATGATTCCTTAACAGGAAATGGATATAAACACAGCTACAGCTGCACTCAAAATGGATTCTCGTTGGGTTTCAACACGTGTGAACAGAAATGTGTCCCTGACCATATTTAGACAGATTCTCGCAGGTTGATTTGCCTTCTCTGAACAACTCTGACAAGGTGTGCGAGTGCAGAACAGCAGCCACAGTCCTCTCCTGCTGCTATATGACTGCACAGAAATGCGTTTTCCAGATCAGCAGCAGTCGCGGTTTCTTCAGATAGACTCAGATGTGAGCGGAGAGGTTAAATCCGATCACTCGAGACGGATTCGGATGCCAGGTGTGAACCTCAGCCTGTTCTAACTGGGTGTTGACACGGTCTGTGTGAATGTGGATGCAGGACTGCAGGTCTGAATGTGTCAAAGATAAACTGATACCTCCCTCACCCTTTGGGGTGTTTTCCCCATCTTCCTCCCCCTCCTTAAACTAAACACAGGGTTGATGATCTCCCTCGGGGCCTCTTACTTTGTTAGCACGTCTGTTTGTGTGTGTGTCTGTGTGTGTGTGTGTCTGTGTGTGTGTGTCTGTGTGTGTCTCTTGCAGGTTGGCAAACTGCCGACTCATTCTCCTGACAGCTGTCCGTCATAGACAGACTAAGTCTCTCCTCCCCCACCCTTTTTTCTTCTCAGTCTCTCCCTCCCACCCACTTTTAGGAATCTGCCCCTCCCCCCTCCACCTCCCGGGGTCTCACACTGACACAAGCACACACACACACACGCACACACGCGTCTGATCTATCAGGTGACCTTTTGCATATGGAGTTTCCTAGAGCCCACTTAGGTAGCACCCTGCACTGTTCTTCTCCTCCTCACTTCACACCCCACCCTGCTGAGTTTATTCGTCTTAACCACACCGGGGTAATCATGACGGGTGCGGACCCGACTATCAACAAGCGTCAGCGTCTCGGTTTACACTTAGAAAAAAAAAAAGAGAGAAAAGCCTGAGTTTCTGTTTACCCTGCGGCGTCCTTTATGCTGATCTGTGCCGCTCGAGCTGTTGATTATTTACAATGTTGAAATTGCAGCCATCAGATCATCCCAACCCCCCCTCGTCCTTTCACCTGCCTCTCCTCTCCCTCCATCCTCTTTTCCACACCATGTCAATACCAATGTGCAAAGGTCACCCTGGCAACAGAGAGGCAGCGGTCGATAGAGAAATAAATAAGCAGAAGAAAAGGGAGAGAAGTGATGGAGGGCAGAGCCTGGTGATTCACAGGGTTAACTACAGGCCAACATCTCACAAGCACACTCCAAAGGCTGCGGGGTCTGGAGGGAGCGAGGCCTCTGCTCTCCCTCGCCGTCTTTGTATGCATGTCTCTATTACTCAGTTTTCTCTGTTTTGTCATTATTCTTTCTCTCCGTCTACTCCATCTACTTTGTGCTCTTTCCTCCCCTTGTGTAGCTTTTTTCGGTGCTGCTTCTGTCTTCCTGCCCCCCCCTCTCTCCGGGGACTGAAAGCACACTGGCTGCAGGGGTTGTTGAAACCTTTTTGGACGGAGGCGTCACTTTGTATTTGCCAGCACTGCCGGTTACTCTGTGCTTCTATTTCAGGGAGAACCTGAGATGTCATTACTTCTGAGTCTTCAAGACCAAAAGAGTCTTTCTGACCCCAATTTACTCTCAGTGGAAAATACACACACACACACACACACACACACACACATGCACAGACTGGAGCAGTGGAGGGGCCATACACAGCAACAGAGCAGCAGGCATGCAGTAGAGAGACAAGAGAACTTTTGTTGTTTAGTGTGAATCCTCCAGCCAAGTCGTGACAACTCACTATCCTGTGTGTGTTTGTGTGTGTCCATCCGGGCCACGGGTGGGTCAGCGAAGGCCTCCACACTTAGCTCCTGTTAGCCGTTGCCAGAGCTCCAAAAATGGGCAGCCCTTCCAGATCCGCTGCAGACCCGCGGACAATTGGCCATTCTGTGTTTGAGAGGCAGGCGGGGTGTATTTCCTGGACGTGGGACTGATTTTTCAGGCCCGGGGCCAGACAGAAGGGTGGCCTGTCTCTGAGTTGAATGACACTGCTGACTAAGAACGGACTGAGGGGCAGTGGGAGGCAGGAGAGAGTGGGCTCTGTTTGTGTGTGTTTTCCAATAGGTCTCCTCATCCATCGCTCCCCAGCAGATGCAAATGGGCTGCTGTTACAGAATAGTGATTGATTGCATGATGGGCTAATGTGGTGTGTCTGTGTATCTATGAGAGGGGGAACTCAATGCACTGTTGTGTGCATTATAACTGCTATCCATGGTGCAGACTGTTCATTTACAAAGGAGGAAGTCAATATACTTGGGGGAGTTTTTCTTCCTTGTGAAATGCTTTGGCTCTCGGTGCATAAACTTGATGCGGTGCAGACTTGGTTTGCATGTAAAACTGCACTGAAGGATCATGTTTATGTTGCTTTTTGGTTCATTTGCATTGGTGACTTTCTGTATTTAAGTTTATCAATCAAATGGCTCAAAGTTTCTTTTGTTCATTTGCAGGTCAGTGACTTCCTGTCCGGCCGCTCCCCCCTTACTCTTGCACTGCGAGTTGGGGATCACATGATGTTCGTCCAGCTCCAGCTGGCGGCGCAGCAGGCCGGCGGTCCCCAGCTCCAGCACAGACACCTCATCACCCGGGGCAACGCAGAGACCGCAATGGGACAGCCCACGGGGCAGCCCCGCGTTCCCCACCCTCACCCACATTCCCACCACCACCCCCATCATCCACACAGTCACCCCAGCTCCCACTTGTCCCAGCCTCACCTTCTCCCTTCCTCCCCCTCCTCCCCAGGCTCCCCTACCTTCCCCCTGCCCTCCACGCACCACCAGCCGCTCCCTCCCATGTACCACCAGTCGCCCTCCTCCGCTCACTGTAGCCCCCCTACTCCTCCTCCTCCGCCCCACTCCCCTCGCCCATCCCACATCCCTGGAGGTCTTTTCCGCTCTCCAGCTCACCACCATCACCACCATCACCACTACCACCAGCCTTCCTCAGGCCAGCCCAGCCAAGACATCAGCCAGGCCAGCCCTGTAGCCCCGGTCCTCTGCCCTGAGGTGAGCCCCAGAAATCAGAGAAGTGATGCATGTTGTTTATGATTTTACATCACTGTGACACCTTTTCCATTAGCAGCTGCTTCATGATGAGAAAGCATCTGAAATAACGTATTATGATCTAAAGTGCTACAAATAGATAACGATTAAATAGCTTAACTTTTACGTAACTGGTGTCGCCGAGGCGCTGAGCCTCTCATGAATGAACTGTGGCTGGGATGGGTTACGACCATTTGACCTGAGTGCCTCGCACAACTTAATCATCCTCAATTAAATTGATTAGATTAGTGGGATATTCCAGCAGCATGAGGGCGAACCCGTGGTTTACTCAGGACCGAAAAAAAGAGGTTTGCATGTGTGTGTGCATGCTTCCAAACCACAGTGCACTTAGTCATCGCTGGAGCGCAGCCTGCTTCTCAACACTTACAAACAGGCCAACACACACATATACCAGGACGAGCACGGCTTCCATATGACCTCATCCTGCCCGCTGAGACTTATGGGTAAAAGTGGGGAAGATAAAGGGCTTGGGAAGGAGAAGATTTAAAGAGAGGCAGATTTAATGATTCGGAGGTGGTTTTCCATGTGAAGACTAATCATTAACCTCAGTGTCGTCAGCCATTCATCATTAACCTTTACAACCATTTATTTAACTTCAGATAACTCTAAAAACAGCTGCACGCACGTGCACAAACACGCTGGTCTCCACCAACTAGATCTTCTGTTTATACTTTCTCTACCTCCCCGAGCTCCAGCCTATGGAAAGAGAATAAGAACCAGATGTCAGTGGACTATGTGGGGGAGATGGTTCACAACAAGAAAAACAGAGAGACAGGCCAGTTTAGTGCTGAGAAAACGGAAATGGCTATTCCTCATCAGGCTTTCAAATGTGTAACACACAAACACAGGCTTGCAACACAAACACAGAGACCTTTGCTCGGGTTCCGATTTCACTTTCAGATGTCAGTGGAATGACCCAAGTTGAGGTGAAGTTAAAGTAGCTGGGTTGCCAAGTTTGGTCTATCTCAGGTTTGAGGTAGCAAACTAGCAAACTAGCGCGGCTGCTTTGAAAATAAAGTGTGAGAGGAAGGACTGCTTTTTGGCCTTCTGGGGTTTTTTATAGCCAGCAGCCTTTGCTGCATAGATTACTTACATAGTGCCAGTAATATTTACAGCACTCTGAAGTAAAGGTCACTTCGAACTCAGGCAGGAGTTTACATTATATACTGTATATATAAGGGGTGTGGGCCAGAACATGACCTCACGAGTTATGCATGAATGTCATCTGATGTGCTAACACAGTATAGGATGCAAGCTAGGAGCTTTTCCTTATTCATTTTGTATACTAGTGTATCGTGTTCTTCTCACAGTGCTTTGCATACCCTGAAGCTTCACTTTATGCTATATAATCCCCCCCCAGGCTAACTGCAGCACCAACAGCACCAACAGCTCCAACAGCGGCACCAGTCCCTCAACACGTTCCCGTAAACCTGGCGCCATCATTGAGAGCTTTGTCAACCACGCTCCCGGAGTCTTCTCAGGGACCTTTTCAGGTGAGAGGACACTGGGCTGCCATTAAGACTTATTGCCGCTCTAAGCGAAGCCCATGCACACGGCGAGCTCCAGCCGAAAGCCTTTCTTATGAGAACCAGCATGCTTCACGAAAAATACCAAGAAAATGAAGCACAGGCTCCCCTGTCTGGTCTGAAGGTTTGTTGTGGGCATGTGTGTGTAGGAAAGACCTTATGTGCTATAATTTCCTGCTTTTACTGAAAACTCAATAGAAATGCCGAGTGATATGTGAAAAAATACAGATATTGAGATGTGAGTCACAAATATTTGTGGTAATTTTGTATTAATTTTCGCATTTCATTTTCACTTAAAAAAATGTTGTTGTTACCAAGAAAGCAAATTCCTTCTCATCCAAAGAATAAGATTTGTAGTCCAGAGCATCTCCAGCACCACCAGGCTGCGTTTATCAGGAAACATTGTAAAACAATCACTTCTTTCAAAAAGAATGAAGCTTTGGTGATTTGAATATTGGTGTTGGTCATGTTGTGATTTGATCATTTTGTTCATCATCAGTCAGTAGACACATCTTATAATACTTTTATTTTTCTTGCCCCCCCCAGGCACTTTGCACCCTAACTGCCAGGACAGCAATGGGCGTCCCAGACGAGATATCAGCACCATCCTGCAGATCCTCAACGACCTCCTGAGCGCCACACGCCACTACCAGGGCATGCCTCCCTCCCTCACCCAGCTCCGCTACCAGACCCAGTGTGGCTCGCCCACCTCCCCATCCCCATCGCCGCCCCCTTCACCCCCGGTCGCTGGTGTGACGGGCCTCTCTGCCAAAGCTACCTCCGTGCCCGCCAGCAGCCCGAGCAGCCCTCCACCGACTCTTCACCCACTGGTGCAGTGCCAGAGCCAGATCCGCATGTGCAAACCCCCCGGTGAGTTCCTCTACACCACAGTGCCTCTGCTCATGCAAGCATGTCTCAAACACACACACACACACACACACACACACACAAACACACACACACACACACACACAAACACACACAGCAAGTCATTGTGGATTCCTTGAAGCAGATGTTCCTGAAGTTGCCACAGCTTTGGAGTTGGAGGCGTGTGTGTGTGTGTGTGTGTGTGTGTGTGTTTGTGTGTGAGTGAGTGTGTGTGTGTGTGTGTGTGTGTGCAGTGTAAAACCTGTCATTTCGCTGCTCTGCTGTTACGCTGCAACCCAGTAAAAAATTCATTGTCGTCTTTGTCTTTTCCGTTGCTGCTCCCTTTGCACATCATGGTTAGCTATCGGCTCTGTGAGGATGATTTTGCATCATTGTCTCGTTCAAGCACATAGTTTCATCTTTAACATAGTGACAAAGCAAAGAACAGAAAAGTCAGATTAAAGAACAAAAACAGTCTTGCATATTATCTCTCCTGGGCTTTAGAGGCGGAGGAGAAGAGGACGGGATGGGAGGAGGGGGCTCTCCTTAGTAATGCAATACAAGCTTTTCCAGACCTGTTCAGTCAGGCTTCACTTGTCAGGCAGCAGAGCTGACTTTGTTTAGTGCACCAAAGAGATAGGTTTACCCCTTCAAGCCTGGGCTGGGCTATGTTTAGATTAGATTAGGCTCTGGGTGGTTTAACCTCCCTCTTTAAGAGGAGCTGCAGCTGGGGCATGCATGGGCTGCGGCCGGACAAAACTTCCACATGCCCGTGCCCAAGGGCTGGGCCTGGCCAGGTGCTGCAGCTCAGATGATAGCGCTCGGGGACCGGGGTTGAGTGTTTTAAAACCTCCTTTTCCGTGCAGAGACAGAGGATGTTGAGTGTCAGACAGATGTCCAGAACAGATAACATTCAGTCGATGTTGTAAGGTTAGACTGGCTGTGCTGAGAGAAACAGCATTGTCTTCTACTGCCTCCTTATCTCCAGTGGAGGAAATCGAGCTAGTCTTTGGTGAGCTGCTGGTAAATTTCGTTGAATAGTCTTGGAGGGAGGGTCCTGGAGTACCGTGATTAATGTTTAATGTTTTCTTTTGTTTAAGGAGCAAGAGTGTACGTTTGTATTGTCGCACTCTGGCTTTGTCCCCTGTTTCGTGACCTTCTGTTGCGAGCAGAATGGCGTGTTTAAGTTGTAGCAACTGAATACAAATCGAACAGGAATCTCCAGTGCTCCTCTGCATCACCCCGGGCGCCCTTACAAGTGTTCAGTGAACAGTTGGAATAACACAGGCTTATTTTCCTAACTCAGGGAAGACCTTTCCTTCACTGCCCCCACTTACGTGCCCCCCCACCCTTCCCCTCCTCCCACCATTGTCAACTCCCTTCGTCTGCACTCAACAGCCCACGCTGCAGTTTCCCCCCGTTTGCCGTCCAAAAACAGCCCTGTCTGTAAAATCCATCTCTCCGTCTTCCTCCCTCTCTTTCCACGTCTGTGTTGTGCATCAATACATTGTCTGTGTTCATTTGGCCTTTAAATAGATTAATTCCGAAAAGCAGCTCTGAAAAGAATTGCTTTTGTGAAGTAGAGGGCAGTGAGGAGGAGGAGGAGGATGCGGAAGAGGGGGGTTGTTAAAACCACAACACTAAGCCTCCATTTATCATATGGGTGTTTATATCCTGTCCATCAGTCCACCAACTGCCCACTGATTAACCAAGAGGGAAGAAAAAAAATAAAAAGGAAAGGGTGAAAGAATAGCCTATCTTATGTCCCCTTCTGACTTTACCGCCTCCGTCCAACTTCCTGCTCACAGTGTGCACTTCCAGAAAGTGATGTGAACTGTTAATGCGTCCGAACGGAGCACAGTTCGGCTCGCTGAGACAATGAGAGTGCTGGTGTGCAGAGAGAGAGGCCGCGTGCCTGTTTGTGTCCCGTTCCACATGGCGTCCTAAGCAAGCCGATGACTAAGCGCTCTCAGGCAGTCTTATCAGTCGACACCTGATGGAAGACTTACTGGACTTAACACTGCGGCTTAACACTGCTTCACAGGAACCTGCCTTCATTCAGCCACAGGAATAACCTGCACTTCCCATCTGCCAAAACTGTGTGTGCGAGCGCACTCTGGGTTGAGACAGCTTCTTGAAAATGTCACATAGCTTGGCTCTCTCAGGAGAGCCTTTACCCTTTTCTACTGCAAGTTCATGTGCGATAGAGAGAAGACAAGCGTAAATAAAAAGCTTGGACATACACACACGCACACACACTCACACACACTCGCCTGGTTAAAGGTTTGGGTGACTAGCTTGGTTTCAAGGCTTTGCTATGAACTGCTGCAGTGGGGATTTGTTAGCCCAGGACCTGTGTTGGATTTGAACGGGAGGGCTTCGGGACGGCCTGGCAGGCTGATTGTTAGCTAAATTCCTTTACTAAGTTGGGTGGACCTCCCCAGCATCCCCCGCCAGCCCCTTCAGCCCCCTGCCCGGCCAGATCTATTGTGCAGGGGCCAGAGACAGGGGCTGCATACAGGGCACCAGGCTGAGCCATTGTGGGGCAGAGGAGGGGAGGGCTGTGGGATTACAGGCCTGCCTTTTAGTCCCGCTCCGACTGCAGCTGCCTTGGTTCAACATTTACCCCCAGAGAGGGGCAAGGCAGGAGCAAAGTTTGCTCCTATAGCTTCTCCAACTCCCCCCCTTCTATTCTCTCTTGTATGCCTTCCGCATCCCCTCACCCTCCTCTGTCCCCTTTCGATTTGTCAGGTCATGTTAGCTTCGTGCTGGCTGGGACGGGGCAAACGAAAGGAGGAGGGAGGGAGGGAGGGAGGGAGGGAGAGAGAGGGAGAGAGAGAGAGAGATCCCTCAGCCATAACCTCATTGAATCCTGTATTTAAGCCCTGACCTGCTTGGCTGAGGCGCGTTGGTAGGCTTTATTCCTCTGCCGTCACACGCAGGAGTTCGGTGTGACACACGTGTATCGGTAACTCGTCCCAGCCACACAGCACAGCACAGCACAGCACAGCACAGTGGCAGAGCTATCTAGCAAAGCCAGCCAAGCACATCAGGTGCCCTTTCATTGTCGACAAGGAGAGAGAGGGAGAGAAAATGCAAATGAAGTCTAAAAGTCATTGAAGAGCTCGTGTCCCTGCAGGGCTGTCAGTGCCCTTTCACTGACTGTCACACTGCTCATATCAGCTGCGATTTGACTGGTTGCTTCAGTTTGTGACCAATTAGTTGGTCCAGTTTCTTTTGTGGCGTTGAACCGGTGGTTTGGTCATTGATTGTTTTTTCCCAGATAGGTCGGATTCTTCAGGTTTATGTCATACTTCTGCTCCAGAGTGCTTCTCCTGAGCCACTGGCCTCTAAATGCTTGACTTTGAGGTTCAGACAAATATGAAGCATTATTTTTCATTTAACGATGATAGACTCTTCCATAGCATGCTCCATGTTCGGTGGTTAATTCATAATCATTTCTTACATAAAAGGGAAATTTTGAACGTAGCTATTCATAACATCAAGAAGAAAACAGCGATGATTCTTGTGACACTGATATTTCTCATATTATTAACACGTAGAAATGAGAAATAATTACTGGAGGAAACCAAGGCTGACTTTGCTGCAATGTGATTTTCTTTCCTCTCCTTCCTCTCTTTCCGTCTCTCTCTGTCTCTTTGTCCACCCCTCCCTCTTTCCCCTGGTTCCCTGGATGCTGAGCAAACACAATGTTCTCTCTGCAAGATCACAAGACTTATCAAGGCAAACAAACAAACAACAGCACTAAGACAACTGCAAATGAAGGCCAATCTTTATACAATCAATAAAAGGAGAAGCTCCTTTAATCTCCCTGTGCGTCCTGCACACTGCAGCCCTCCTCCCTTTCTCTCTACCTCCATCCTCTGCCTCTCCTCCTCCTCCTCCTCCTCCTCCTCCTCCTCCTCCACCCACTCCTCCCACCCCTCCCGTGTGCTCCCTATCTCAGTCCTTGCTGTGTTGCTGGGCTGGGCTCAAAGGCAAGGAAAACTGACTGACGCATCGATTATTCATAGATCACCCCTTCTTTCTCTCTCGCTCGGTCTGTTTTTCTGTGGCTCTCTCTCCGCAGTGCTCCGTGTATTTACAGGGTCTGTGTCAAAAGTCTTCAGAGAGGAGAGTTTGGAGATGAAAAGGCGTGTGTTTTGGTGTGTTTCGGTGTGATTGGCAGGCAGAGGAGCAGTAAAACGAATGAGGAGGGAGAGGAGACCGGCGTTAACTTCTCCTCCGTGCCCTTGACCTGTCTTCTGCTTGGTATCTTCCACCGCTCGTGTCTAAGAAAAGCTCTGGCGTTGCTTCATCTGTCTTTTCTGTGTCACATAGGGTTGCATAGAAGCCTGGGCTCTCTCTCTCTCTCTCTCTCTCTTTTGCTCATCTATTCCCTGTGTCTCTCACCCACCTCTCTCTGGGTCCTTCAAGGTTATTGTGCTCACGTCAGACCGTTTTCTCTGCATCCAGGCTCCAGCCCAGCCGGTGTGTATCTGTGTTGTGTGTTGTGTGTATAGTCTGTCCTTCTTAGCCCTAATAATAGCCATACTGTCATAAACATAGTCTGGAGATCCTTGCGGCCAGCTGTGTCCGGCCCAGCCGCCCAGGGCTCCGGTAGTGACGCTGATGAATGGCCACACACACTTACACACATACACACACACACACACACACACACACACACACACTGTGTTTGGTGTAGCTCCAGGCACATTCTCAGAGCTCTTGCCAAGCCAAAGGCCAGGACCTACAGCACCAGCAAACTGCCCTTTAAATTCTGTGTGTGTGTGTGTGCTTGTGTTCTTATATATTATTGAGTCTTCTTAGGAAATGTACATGTTTGGAAAAAGGATCACTTCTGAGCGGACTAGCCTGGTGAAATAAAGAAAGAACTGAAACTGAGACACTGAGAAATTGTACCAGACAAACAGATTTTGTAAGTGGGCATGTGTTGGCTTCGTGCCGTTTCATTGTGTACAGCCATATTTCGACACTGCCGAGGGGCGGTTTCGCTGTTGGCTAGTCGGAGCAGAGAAAATAAGGGAACGAGGGAGGACTGGAGGGGGAACAAAGCCTTGCGGCTGCGTATATGAATGTCACATGGAGTCGAGGAAGCAGAACAATGGCTCTAATGTAGAGGAACCCCCCCTTTGGTATACCCCCATGTTCTCTTGAGATGACACGCTGCCCTCTCACACAGCGAACAAACGGCATCTGGATGCACACACATACGTTTGTATCAGGGCAGAGCATGTTGGCAGGAAATGGAAAAACCCCGTTCTGTCTGTGGCTCGGTGTTATGTGAAGGGGTATTCTTTTCTGTTAACTAAGTGCCACTATTCACATCCTCTCTGCTCCCAAAAATACAGCTGCTTGACAAAAGTTTAGTTCTTTAGTATGCTCTGCCAGACTGTGGTGAATATTTATAGCTGGAAAAAAAGGCTCGGTGCTGCTCGATCCGATAAGCAAATGAGGGAAGGAGGTAAATTAAGCCCACACAGGGTCCGGAATTCATTCCAATGGGGAGGGGGGGCAACAGAGGGCACAATCGATTCGGAAAACTGCCACCTACGGCTGATCCTTTACCCTCCACCCTCTTCCTCCGTCCTTTTTTTTTCTATCCCCCTCGCCTCTGGGGGAGGAATTCCTTAACCCTCACCGCCGCCCCCTCTCGCCTCCTGCTTCCCCTTCTTCACACTGCCCCACCTATCTGTCTCTGGGGAGACATGGGGCAAGAGCTAGAGGAGGCAGGAGGAGGAGGGGGCTCTTGGTCTGTGTGAGAGGGGGAAAGGGGTGGAAGTGGTGGGGGAAAAAAGAGAGAGAGAGGAGGGGGGAATGATTGGGTCAGTGAGCTAAGAGTGGGAAGCTACAGCCATAATAAAGAAAAAAATAGCAGAAAAAACCCAATCTTTCTCTCTCTCCCTCTCTCTCTCTCTCTCTCTCTCTCCGCTTACAATTTCCATTCGCTTGCATTTTCTATTGAAAGCCAATAGCGTTGTCCTGGGCCCGAGATGGATGGCTGCACTAGAGCTAAGGTTTAATCAATAGGTCTTTTTAATTTGCCATCGATCCACGTTAAAAGCTACTGCGGCTGTTGCTGCTGTGGCTGTGTGTGTGTGTGCGTGCACTCATGAGTTTGTGCAGCTGTGTATGTGTGTGTTTCCGTGTGCATATATATACGTGCATGAGCCTACACATTGTGTATGTGTTTCTGTATGAATACATGATGCACTCGAATGCGGATGCGAGTGTCTGTGTGTGTGTGTGTGTGTGTTTGTGTGTGTGTTTTGGTGTGCAGCAGAGGCAGAGATGGCCGCTGTGCTTCGGTTTATTGACATTCTAGCCCATTATTTAATTATTTAATTCCCAGACAGATACTAATGGAGCTGGCTAATAGATTGTGGTTGCTTTCCTTTCGTTCCAAGCCCCTGAATATATGCATAAATTGAATTAGGCTTGACTTGGCCACTGTAGGAAAGCATTCACAGTGCGATGCATGGCCTCTCCCTCGAGACTGTATTCTCCTATAGGCACATCAACAGCTAGAAATGCACTTAGTAGCACATCCAGTCACTGAGGCATGTCATCTGCAGTTATGTGTGCAGATATCACTGGCAGCTTTCAGAATGTGTCTCTTCTGGCTCGTGTTTGTTTGTCGTTGGCCTTGCTGGTGTTTCTCAAGGAGATTCCGGTCTAACAAGGTCTCCCCACACAACGATAAGGGGGCTGAGGGGGCTAATGATGCTCAGTGGGGGAGGTTAAGCACCAGATTCCACATTGTGCACATGGTGTGTGTGTGGGTGTATGTGTGTGTGTGTGTGTGAAAGAGTCAATGGAATGATCCTAGCATGTCCGAGCATTATCATCAAGGCTGTGTTACTTTATCAGCCACCTGCTAATCACACACGCTAAAGCACACAGACATGTATTGACGTTCTTCTAGCTAATTTTAGCTGGTGTTCATTCCATCCAGTGTAAATAAATTAGTCAGCATCAAAGAGAAATACCTTACTGACCATCTTTACCCTCCCCTGTCCTTTGTCCAGGTGACCGTATCCGTCAGACCGAGAACCGTGCAACCCGCTGTAAGGTGGAGCGCCTGCAGCTGTTGATGCAGCAGAAGCGTCTGCGCAGGAAGGCCAGGCGGGACCAGCGCGCTCCGTATCAGTGGCTGCCCAACCGGAAGGCAGGACGCAGCAACAGCAACAGCAGCATGTCCAGCGAGGGCTCCCTCGACCTGGACTTTGACGATTCAGTGTGGAAGCCAGACGTCAAGGCTGACTTGAAGTCCGAGTTCGTCATGGCCTGAACCCGTCTGGACCCGTCTGGACCCGTCTGGGGGGGAAAGATTCAAAGATGTGCAAAGCATTGCTGGGGATTTACTTTGAGGATTGGCAGGAGGTGCCACCGAACTGAGCAAAGGTGTCCTGTGCAAAGAGGAAATCAAAGCTGTCCTTGTGACTGGTGTCTGTCACATGAAAAAAAAAGGCTCCCTGCAGACTCTGATCCCATTCTGTCACTCACAGCTGACCTTGTGAAAAACAGCAACAACAGCAAACAGAACTTTCTTTTGATGCTTGGATTTGGACAGGCAACAACTGGACTCGACAGCGTACCAGACTTTGTACGGTGTGATGACAGAGACCATACCTGAACTTGAGCATGGCAGAATTCAGTGGGTGGTGGTGGTGGTGGTGGGGTTTTTTTCAGATTTTTTAATTTCTAAGGTTTGTTTTTTAAAAGCACTCTGGACAACAATGAAGAGATCCACACTGGACTCATGAACAGGACAGGAGCACCAGAGGCCTCAGTGTTTCCTAATCACAAGAAAGGCAGGATTGCCAAACTATGGATTATTCCAGCGGGCATTCTTTACGATCTCAAAACTCACCAACCAGAGTCTAGTTTTTACCTGTTACGGGGTGGTTAAACTCTTTTTTTTTCCATTTTGAAACATATTATTATATTTTATAAACAAAAAATATGTAGCATTGTTCACAAAGCATTCAGGTTTTCATATAACAGTTCAAAGTAGTTGTTGATTTGCACATTTTCTTGATTTATAACAGCTGGTCAGTGTGTGCAAGAAGGAGGAGGTGGGGCCTGAAATAGACTAAGAAAATGAATATGGAAGTATTGATATGAACCTCAGTGACATAGGGTATCGATAGGAATGATTAATGAATAAACAAAATGAATAAATATTAACAGAAAGTGCTTTAGAGGATTTTAAAATCTTTAAAATGTATATGGAAAAAAAATCTATTTTTTATTTCTCTTCCTATCTGCTGTTTTCAAAAGACAGCAGCCCTCTGTGGCTTCAGTCAAGTCGTTGACTACCAACAAGTACATACATCCATTCAATCATCCATTAGCTCATTCATGAATTATAGTCGTCTTAGCCACAACAGGTGATACGGAAAGATCGATTTTCATCCAGCCCACCTTCATGTCTTATAGACCTGAATGGACTTGTTGTATTAGTTTGTGTACATAAATGTGACAATTGGCAAAGGTTTATGAGGGTGTGTATGTTTGACTTTATTGTAAATTGATTTAGAAAATCCCATGTTTGTTGCCCCGAGTCGTCTTCTCCCAGGTAACCTCTTAGTTTCACGAAATCCTGAAGATCAGCTGCAGAGAATGCATTGGTCACGAATTCATATCGCAACAGGATAAAATGTCAAATTCGTAGTTGGTTCCCACTTTTAGGCCCATTTGATGTATACTCTTATCACAAGTCCTCGTAATAATGACTCTATTTTTTTATTGGCAAAGAGGGAGAACAAGTGGGATCTGTATCCAGCATCATTTATCTAGTGCCTCCACCAGTGCATCCATTGACATATCAGGTTAGGCCTTTCACAGCTCCGCTGCTACACACTGAGACTTCAGATGAAAAAAAAAAATAGCAAGAGGGAAACGTGACTTTTCTTTGCATGCAGAAGTGTGAAATTACACTGATCCTTTTTCTATTGATGGAAGAAATAAAAAAAGAACACTGGTGCTGTGGGAATGAAGGTTAACAACATGCATGACTATGTGAAGAAAAATAAACAATGCTGCTTTTGTTGGTTAGGTTTTGTACTTTTTACTTTCAATGTTAGAACAACAGTGTCCTGCTAAAGTATTACGACGCAAAACCAAAACATATGAAGTGAAGTGTGGACTCGCGTCTTGCTCAGCACTGAACATTCCTGTTGTGTGACAATGAAGATGATGAGCAAAGAGCAACTGACTCTCTCTCTCAACTCCCCGAAACGCCGGTTTTACCCCCCATGACTCTCAAGGACCCAGACAGCCTCTACGAACTGTTTTAGCCACCTCCCCTCCTCCCAGCCTGAACGCCAACTGAGGCTAGCATGGACGTACTCTCGCAGGGAACCAACAGACCAGCGGATTTACAGTACTGTCCGTCAAAAAACCTACTGGAGAGAAGCATCTGGTCTGTCTCTTTGTCCGTCTGTCCGTCTGATCGATCGACCACCCTACCACAATTGCACTCCCAGAGATTGCAGTGAGAGATTACCTTTTTGGTGAACCTCATCTTTTTTTTAAGTGGCCTTACCTTTCACTAAAAAAAATGAGACACTTGGGGACAAATGGGGGCGGGAATGTTTTTCTTTTGTTTTGTTTTGTTTCGTTTTGTTCGGAAACTTTTCTGTGTGCATCGTCGTCGGACTCGTTGTCATCAAGGCGCCGTTTTTGTCACTGAGGACACCGGGCATCTGTCGTTTAGTGCTTTTAGCTGGTGGAGTCTCTATTATGTCAAGGCTTCTGTGCCTTAAAATGTTGCCCTTGCTGTGTCAGTGTCAGATTTAAGCTCGTTTCCATTGGTTGATTCACAGGACTGTTGTATTCGCAGCCGTTAGAGTCGTAGATTTTAGGGGTAAAGCATGTTTGAGTGAATCCAGTGGTGTTTTTCCTCAAATACTGCCTTTGTCCCATTTCTTCATTGTGTTGCCATGCTTGTTGGTCTCCGTTGTTCGAACCTCACATCCCTCTTTACTCAGTCCTCCCACCAACAAGCTGCAAAAGGCTACAAATCTGTGTAACTTATGTTAACTGGGGAGGTTCACACCACAGTACTTAGATGGCAAGAAACAGCCCTGATCCAGAATAAGAAAGGTCCTCTGAGGACTCCAGACTACATGCACTTCCTGTTTCCTTGAATACATCATTATTAAAGGACAATTAATCCCCTGCCCCTCCCAAATTTTATTTATTTTTCTTTTGTATATGTATGAACTATACTCTGTGTGTGCCTCACTTCTGTGTGAAACTCAAAAAGATGAAACAAAACATAAAAAGATGACAAAAGCATTACAGAGAGGATAAAAAACAGTACGTTGGTGGAATTCTGATCACGTCATTTAAGTTGCCTGTTCTTTCTTGTAGCCAACTATTGAAAATAACAGGATTCAAGAATACAATTTACAATGTTCTAGCTCTAGACCGGTGTAGCACATGTGTGACTGTATTAATTTATGAAACCAAAATGGTAACTGTGAATTATGTATTTCTTTGTGCATTTTTTTTTTAAAAAGTGGGGGAGAAGGTTGTCGGGACATGGCAGCAGCTGATGCTTGTGTCCGTTAACAAAAAAAAAAAAGTTTTGTTTTTTGGTGGAATATAATGGAAACGAGACACGTTTCTGAAAAAGAAAAAAAATGAAAAAAAATGGAAAAAAAGAAAAAAATATATGAATATATTTTTTTTCTTAAGCAATACATTTCAGTGTGACTTGTGATAGAACATTTTCTTTTTTTAGGTAATAAATAAATAAAAAACAAAATGAGTATGTGAGGTTGTGTCTGCGAGTATTTCTTACGAACCAAATCAGAAAGATCGAGTGAAAGCGGTTCCTCTGTCTGATATTTCATGTGAGAATCTGTTTCATGAAGACACACGATATGAGTGTCATATGAAAGACTGGAAGCTTAGAATTGCATTGATAAAATATGGCCTTACACTAAACCAAAGCTGATGTAATTGCTGATTGGACTGAACCACCTCTGCTAGCAGAGGGGTGGACGAGGCCTATAGATGGATTATAACGAATTTACCGGGCAAAAATATGTAGTTATTGAATATATTTGTTCTTGGAAAATCAAAGACCTCAATTTAAACATATATGTCCTCATTTAGGCTTCTTCTCCTCCTGATCTTGATCTGACTGCATAATTTTAAATCCAATCAAATATTTTCACCTTAATTTTGTTACTTTTTTCATACACAATACATCTGCACAAAATACTGAAGTGTAGCTGCAGTTTATAACCAACACTGGCAGTTATGACTTTTGGTTAACCTGCAAAATGCTCAGGAAAAGACCAAGGGACCGAGGGTGTGTGTGAGTGTGTGGGTGGAAGGAGGTTGAAGGTGGGGAGGCAGGGGGGAGGTGGGAGGGAGTTCAGTGAGAGAGCCAACAGAAATGTTCTCCACATCTGTGAGTGCAGCCAGGCTCAAGATGAGACAGAATATGGAAGTAGAGTGACAGATTGCAGAAGGAGAAAGAGCCGTGCCTCATGTGAAGCCTGCTTCCTGACACATGTACTCACAGCGAAAAGGTGTTTTTTGAAGCAGCACTTGTGCAGCAGCGTCCCGCTTTTGTAAGCAGCGAGGCTGAGAACAGAGCTTGACTTGGAGCATCAAGAAACGAGCTGAGAGAGGATAGAACATGAAAGGGCAAACCTACTGTATGTCAAAGCATCTCAAAGTGGGGCGCCAATAACAGCATGCACACTGTGAGAAGCTGCAACATCGCAAGATGACAGACTGCTGCTTCTGCACTTCATAGTCTATAGATAGACTGACGTATTACGTATCACTTAACAAGGCAAAAATAATCAAACATCAGTTCACACACGTTATATTTGTTTTTTATTGCAAGATGTGTTATTAATCACGCTGCAAGTAAAACCTCCTCTATATTTGAAACCATTTAGCCAAAAGCCTTGAAACATTTGTCATCTCTGAGATGGAGCACAAAAATGTCTTTTTAGTCCACATTAAGAAGTTATGCGTTGCAGCCTGGCGGCCCAGATGCCTCGGTGTTGTTTACACCTTCGTTCTGATGTGTCCCCTGGCCTTTTCTCATGCCTGGCCTCCGTTCCTCTTTCTGCAGAGATGATTCTGGTAATGAAAGCCTCCTACACAGTGGCCTTCTGCACATAAGCAAACACGCTTTCACTTTGTCCGTGGCCTGTGGTGAACGCAGGGCCAACAAAGTTTGATAAGGGGAGTCTGATGAAAGGCGGAATATCGATGAGAGCTCATTCATTGATTAGCCACTGGTCATGCATTTCCCTGAAAACCACAGGAATAGATAGAGGAGAATGCTAAATATGGAGCAGAGTAAGCTATTTTATCAGCCTCCGGCCGGGCAGAATAAACCCAGACTCTCAGGTTAATTCAACATTTTGGCATTGAGCTCCACACGAGCATATCTGAAGTGGAATCTCAACACAGATATTGACTGAAATGTGACGTTTAAATGTAAGTAAACTCAAGAGCTGTTGTGGCAGATTGGGATTTAGAAAGAACCAGACTTTATTTAACAAATGGAACAATAACTCTGACTTTGCTTCACTGCCTCCTGAAGATTTAATCTGTAAAACAAGCTACAATTACACAGTTTATCTTTTTTATATAGAAAGGTTCATTTTTCCTGTTAAGACACATTGGCACCATAGATTCAGCCAACAGTGCTTAAGTAGGAGATGTGCATTTATTGGGGACTATTTTCAGCTGTGGATTAATTCACATTTGGTAGTCTAATGAGTATTTACAGCAGCAGAATGTATGCACATAAGACTGACTTAAATGATGCCGTTGTAAAAACCAGAGGGATCCTAAAAACCAGGTTACAGGCTTCACTCACCCCCCTTCATCAGGATCTACTGGGTGCACCTGTGATGTTCTCCTCAGCTGAGGGCAATCAGGTCCAGAGGAGGTCACATAAGAAGGCTGAAGTTTCCCAGC
>JAQMCX010000046.1:5305829-5313329 GCA_029814765.1 Acanthurus leucopareius
GTGTGTGTGTGTGTGTGTGTGTGTGTGTGTGTGTGTGTGTGTGTGTGTGTGTGTGTGTGTGTGTGTGTTTGTGTTTGAGTTTGAGTTGAGTGTCTTGGAAGTATTTGTCTTTATTTTAAACTGGTGGTTATGTTCCTCCCTCAGCCAGACTCTTATGACCCCCTTTCCCAGTTTGTCCTAACTTTCCTTTCTTTTGTTTTGGGTCAGATTCTTTTCTTTTTCTCTATCATGTTGTTATATTTAGTGGGTGGCTTTTTGGAGTTTTATCCCCACAACCACCTTTCAAAACCCAAAGGGCCCATTTGAAATCCCCTCTTGGGGCTTTTTCACTCTGTGTACTTTGTCAAGTAGCGTTGTTGCTCCGAGTGTCCAATATTTCCATGGACAGCTTTATATTCTAGTTACTTGAAAGCCCCGCGCATCACTAATTGATGCTAAATTGGTGCCCACTAGCGTTCATGACCAAGCTGCTGTAATGAAAACACCTGTAAGACGCAGCTACAGATATTAAAACTGCACAAAAAAAGGGGGGGGGATGGATAAATGATCTTTGCATCAGGTACTTCCTCCCTTTGGTTTCATCTATTCCCATCATGCAGCACACGAATAATCAGATATTGTTCCTCACACACAGCCATGTGCCCCTGTTCTTGGTAATGAAGGAGCAGTGTGGCTCACTGATGCATTTCCTGAGGCTTTTGACACATAAACATTAAGTGTTAAAGGGATAAATTCAGTGTTAGGTTTGATCTCGTCATAAAAGATGCTGACAATAATAGAATCATGAAATAAGAAAACCTCATCCCAGACTTGATGTGTTTTCCTTTTGATTTACGTTTGGAAACCACAAATAAAACACGGTTAAAAAAGAGACAGAAGCACACATTATAAAAGTCAGAGTGCTCTTTTGATAAGATTCTTCTCCGTTTGTCATTTGGTGACACAAAACAAACCACATGTGAGACTGTTGACACACACTCACATGAATATTGCAGGTGTAACTAACAGACTCCTCTCATGCTTCTTGGGATTGTCTGCTTTTTGACTGTTTACAGCTCAACATTTTACTGGATGCAACATGAGCAAGAAGTGCGGCATCACACTGATAAACTCTTAAAGCTTCCAGTCATACTGCACCTATCAAGAGCCTCTTCTGAGAAGTCCCTGCCTATTTCTGACTGCATCTTGACTGTCAGTGTCAGCCTCCACACACGTCTGCTGCTTTCTGCAAGCTTGCTGTCTGTGGATGTAACTGTCTTCAGAGGCAGAACAGAACAGAGAGTGTGTGTGAGAGAGAGACAGAGGCAGGCAGGCAGACAGACAGCAAGGAGAGGCAAAGGCTCAGCTGCCACCGCAAACTGAAACCCTGTGGCTCAGGGATCGAGAGGAGTTCCGCAGAGTTGGGGTTTCACACGTTGTATGATCTAAGATAAGACACACTCAGCTGTATCCTCCCTTCACTTGAAAACACACACACGCACACACACAAACACACATACAGGCATAACGGAAAATATTCCAGGATGTCGCGCTGCACAAAAGCAAGTATCACTCACCTGCTCTGTAATAATGAAAGTTCATAGCATGTGTATGAATCGAAGCTTCTGTCCGTGTGAAGTTGCTGTGATTGTTGTGTGCATGTGCTCTCAGACTTTGGTGAAACACCTCTGAATGATAATCAATGTTCGCAAAGAAAAAAAAGAAGAAAGCAACAGATGCATGTATTTACTGTAAAAATGTGTTTTCCCCTGACTTAAAAGATTGCAAGGATAGATTAGCACCGGAAAACCTGCTTTTTATACGATTTCACACTTTGCTAATTGAATGAAACACTTAAGGATGTTTTGACATTTTGCGAAAAAAGACTTACTTGCTCTGTTGCTGAGCGCAAGGCCTTAATCATCAGATCTCTGCCCTTCACATAGCTGTATGCTAAAACATGGAGCTAAGAGAGCCAGGAAACGGTTAGCTCAGTTCAGCACACAGCAGGGACGCCCGGCTAGCTTGGCTCTGTCCAGAGGAAACAAAAGGTGTCTTAACTCTAGTAACTCTAGATTTCATTAACAGTTAAAACAGCTCTCTCCTCTGCTTTTTCTGTACAAAAACTCAAGTTTAAAAGCAAAGCTAACCCGCCGCAGGCAGTAAGCTAGCTTCTTTCAACATACATAACTCTCTAAAAAGAAAGCGAGTAGACCTACGCAGTTTGTCTTCAAGAATGTTCTTCCTCAAAGAAATGTCAGTATTTAAGATATTCTGTATTACACAGTCATCTATAAAGATCTGTGTTCTGGTGCCTCTTTTGTGTCTTTGTCTTACGATGTGTAAATGGATTTCGGTTAAACACAACACAAAGTGATGTACAAAACTATACAACCTAGAGATGTAGGTGCAAGATTTAAGGCTTAAAAATTGCTTTCAGTTTTTCGTTCTTTAAAAAAAAAAACCCTTTTCATTTTTCACATTTTTGTTTTTTAGGCTTTTTCATCTCTTATTTAGGTACATGCTTTTATCATTTTACATAAGGCCAACAAACAACCTCTTTGCTCTAATGAAAGCCCCATCTGCACAGGAGTGTAATGAAGCGAACACACTGAAGATGCATTTTCTTCAGATCAGGGCATAAACATCAGAGCTTGGCCTCCCAGCCTTCCTCCTCTGTGAGACCCGGGGCCGTTCGCATGGTCAGCAGGGACCTTGTTGTCTTTTGTCTATTTTTGTTTGTTCCCTGCACAGTTGAAAGAGAAGAATGGCTTTCTGTTTGAAACATTACCTGATGGATATTTATGCAGCTGTGAGGCTGTGAAGAGAACCTTTGATATCTTTTTCAGGCTCCACACACACACACATACACACACACACACACACACACACACACACACATGCATACAATTCCTCTGTGAAACTCTGAACAAGCCATTTTTGGGCCGCTGCTGGACAAGTGAACACACACACACACATGCTCACATTGCACTCAGAGGTGTTCAGCTGTCTATCCCCATCAGTGTGGAGCCGACCTCAGAGCCCGACCTGGTGACCTGGGGGGAAGTGGCAGAGAGGTCATGGTTAAAATAAACCCTGGAAACTGGGTAAACAGGATGTATACACCCACCCAGACATATGGCACTCACTAATCAAACAACAGTGAGCTGGGAGAGGAAGAAGTGGAAATGTGTCTGTGGAGGCTCCGAGCGCAGAGCGTTAGCACAAACCTACTGTACTGTAATATAAATGGATCAAGCTGCTTAGCAACAAAAGCAGCACAGAGAGCGTTCTCTTATCAAACTCCCAGTAATTTATTTTAAGACTAAAACAAATACTTCTGAGTGGAATTGTAAATGTTACAGCAGTTCATGCAGAGAGTGAAGCTCCCTGCCACCAAGACAAACAAGCGTGATGCTGATGAGACGAGTTCAGACTGATCTTTGTGTTTTGTAATTGCTTCTATTAATAGATGTATGTTTATTTCTTAATTAATAAATTAATAAATTAAAAATTAATTAATTTTATTAAAAATTAATAAATAAATTGAAATTGAATTTCTAAGATTGCAAACCAGCAGGGATGAGCAGTAATACATTACAGGTAATACTCATGAGTAAAAAAGTAGGTTTTTTTAAAGGAACAAGTACTTTCCATGTTCCTTTTCTTAAAAAGGGAACCTCTGCTCCATACTTCACCCTCTTTATCTGTCTTTCATTCCTCACTATGTTTGCCATCTAAACTCTCATTGTAACTGGTGTGCTCTACATGTGGAGACTGTGTGCGGGGGGGAGAGCGTGCGAGGAGCACCTCTGCTGCAGATGCCAAACTGCCAGTTATCTAGAGGAAAAAGAAGCACTACATTGTCTTTTGACCATAATGCAAAGATGCCGGAGTGAAACTCCGAATAAGAGTTCCACATGTGGCCACACTCTTTTTAAATGTCAAATAACAGGCTCCGAAGTTCATTCTTGACTTTGGAAACAGCAGCTGACAAAACAAGGTCACCTCAAGGTCCACGAAGTAACTGTGAGGGAGCTTCTGGTCCTGCCTTAATGTTGCATAATCTTCGTTAGTAGATAGAGTTTCCTTAGTTTTGTACACTGCAATATGTTTGTATGCAAATTCATGGAAACTGAGCACACTCTATCTGCTGAGGAAGTCGGGATGTGATGATGATCAGATGATTATTTGGCATGATTGAAAGCTTTAGAACAGCTTCTAAATGTACTTTATGATTTATTATATTAATTTGAACCTTTTGAAATTGAGATATAAAATTAATGTTGTCTGTAAATAATTACCCTGATAATTAAGGACAAAATAAGACAGCAGGTCACTTTTGCTCTCACTTTAATTGTGAATCACTATTGTGTGATACTGTTGGATGTTCCTGCTGGGCTGCTGGGCGTCTACATGCCTCCTCACTTTAAATGTTGTTGTTCCTGACAGATTTAGCACTTTGGAGGTTTTCTGGCATCTGTCATATGTCAAATGCTGTTTTTGTTGGTGTCCTCCACCTCTCTCTCTCCTTCTCTCTTTCCTCTGAGAAGAAGATCAGGTGCCTTTCAGCAGTTGCTTCAGTGACCTTTAGAAGCTGTGGGGGTGAAATTGGCTGATCTTCCTTCAATTCCTCCTCTCTCTCTCTGTCTCTCTCTGTCTCTGTCTCTCTCTCTCTCTCTCTCTCTGTCTCTCTCTCTGTCTCTCTCTCCCTCTGTCTCTCTCCCTGTCTCTCTCTCTGTCTCTCTCCCTGTCTCATGTATGAATGCACTGACTTCACAGAGCTTCCATATCACAAACTCACAATCTTTGCCAGTTCGCACGAGATGTGTTTTACAACCTTGGAAGCTTTGCATGAAAATGATCGTAGCTGAAGCAACGGTGACCTCTGTCCCACAAGGCAATAGCACATGGTATTATCTGTTAATCTTTCCTTACAGCCTCTGTAGCAACATGACACACAGCATATCTCAGCACAAAAGAGGCCTGACAACACAAACATCAACCCTGTCCAATATATAATTATACAGTACAGGCTGATATGGCAGCAAACAGCAACCCGGGGCTGTTAATGCTGAACTGGCTGGGACAGTCCGACGTTAACGGAGTTCAAACCTACAACACGGCGCAGTTTGGTGTCTGGATCCGAACCTACAGTACATACTCACTCTTGTTTCTTAATTAGGCCTGCATCTGAGCTCATTATGAGCGTTGTAGTGTTGCTGCTCCATGCTGACCGTGCTTCCTGTACAAACAATGTGATTTCTTGTGCTAAGCACTCAATGAAAAGGGCAGGCTAGCGGTTTGGATGCCCTCCAACAGGTTTTCATGGCAGCCAGAGCAGGCAAGCCATAAGGACCGGGGGGTGGGGGGAGGGGGGTGCAGAGCAGATAAATGTACACTTTTTTTCCTCTTCCTTCCTGCTGTCCCTTCGCCTCCTTTCCCCCACTTCCCACTTATTCAACTACCCTTCCATCCATCCACCCTTGGCCCCCCATAAGTGAATGTGGCACTATGAGTTATGGAAAGCTTTACAGTGTGCTGAAACAGCTGAGGTCATGGATACAGACCGAGAGCACGCAGCCTTGTGTGTTGAATGTAAATGAGCTGGCCTTTCTGCAGCCAGGAGCTGAGCTGAGCCGAGCTGAGCTGAACCATGCCTGATCTTTTCTGCTCCTCCCTCCGAGACGCCCGGCAGGGCAGGGATCCTGCTAATCAGCACAAAGTATGTCGGACAGTAGTCGGTGTTTAGAAGGCCGCAGATACTTTGAAGGGAGCCAAAGGCCGAGCTCCTCTTCAACACAAAAACACAAACACTTCTTGCACACCATGTTTCTCTCTCTCTGTCTGTATCTCTCTGTCTGTCTCTCTCTGTCTCTCTCTCTCTCTCTGTCTCTCTCTCTCTCTCTGTCTGTCTGTCTCTCTCTCTCTCTCTCTCTGTCTCTCTCTCTGTCTCTCTCTCTCTGTCTCTCTGTCTCTAGACAGTCTCAGGTCTCTCTCAGTATTTCCCCCTCTTTCTTGTTGCCTTGCAGAGCTTTGCAAGGAAACACCGGTTGTATGCGTGGGTTTAACTTACTTTCCACTAAGAAAAGGTGAATTTCAAACCGTCTCAAAAAAGGGGACACAGACTGAAATGTAAGAAAGAGAGAGAGAGAAAAAAAGGCTTGAGAAGTAAAGCTCTCATAATTTGTTGGACACTAACTTGTTTTCAGCAGACAAATAGGTTGCTCTCACGCTGTGTAGGGAGGTGTGTGAAAGCCCCCGCATAATTAACTTTAAGATCAAATAGCAGACTCCGAGCTAACATGCTTTATGCTTTATCCTTTGTTCAGCAGTCCCTTGAAATCCCATGTCAAGTAGCATACACATTTACATTCCATTTAACTCTAAGTGGAGATAATTGTGTGCAAATGGGTGAAGTTTTGAATGTGTGATAAGGAGCATGGCACCGAGCTGTTTGTGTCTGAGCCTGTGTGTGTGCATGTGTGTGTGTGTGTGTGTGTGTGTGTGTGTGTGTGTGCAGGGTCTTGTGCTTGCACATGTGCAACCACTGCATGTGTGTGCGTGTGTGCATGTGTGTGTGTGTGTGTGTGCGTTTGTGCATGTGTGTGTGTGTGTAGACGTCGTTAATGGTGTTTATTTGACTTTGGGGGAAGCCCTGTGCCCATTGTTCATAAAGCCCCATATATGGCAATGTAAACACGGCGCTTCGTAACTCCTCTGGAGCGTGAACACAAAAATGAATGAACACAGGAAGACCCACTCTGGCAGGAAGTGGCAGCTGCTACCATGGTAACAAACTGAAACCCGAAGCAGCGAGGGAGAGAGAGAGAGAGAGAGAGACTCGCCATTCTCACTGTATTGACGTCATTTCTAGTACGCTACAACTAAAAGGCAGCAGCTGCAGAACACACACACACACACACACACACACACACACACACACACTCCCAGAGCAAACAAAGATGCAGGGAACTTACGAATGCTTACAGAAAAATGACGAGAGACACGACAAATATTTTGCAAGTATTGTTCTTTCAAGAAAATCGTTGTTCTGGAAAATCCCCATATGCTCACCGTTATCAAGGACAATGGTTTGAAAATCAGCTCAGACAGTAAGAGGAGCGTTTCATCAAAAGTGTGGCTGACTGAAAAGGCAAATGTTCTGTGTTAGTGCCAAATTAGCAATATGGTTTTGACACACTTTTAAACTGTAGCACTATTGCTTTTACAGCTCAGCGGTGTGTGAAACGAGAGCAGCCTTTATTGTTCACAAAACCACTGGTTTAGTAATACTGGGTTTCTCAGTTTTGGCTGAGAATGCAAACCAGTATGAAACCAACAGGACTTCACCCAAAATGACAGAGAGAAAGAGGGAGCAATCAGATAATTTTGTGAAATTATGGTGTGTGACTTCAGAGGACGAAATGCAACGGAACAAAGCAATTATCACCACCAGCTGGAAGGGTGCTGAAGACGGTGCAAACTGGGAAATGGAGGAGGACTGCGAGCATGCATGAT
>JAQMCX010000046.1:5316020-5362865 GCA_029814765.1 Acanthurus leucopareius
ATTGTCTGTGTGTGTGTGTGTGTGTGTGTGTGTGTGTGTGTGTGTGTGTGTGCGCGTTTCCATCTCTGTGTGTGTGTTTAAGTGATGTGGGGGTGGGGTGGGGGGTCTGTGGGTTCAGTGCCATGGTTGTGACTGATAGGGCGGCGGGGCCCCAGCGTGTGGGGGCCCAGGGGACCGGCTCTGTATCGGTGGACTCTGTCGAGAGGCTTTCTGCTCCCCATCGATCCCAACATGTCAATTAGACAGATTCAAATAAATGCACCCTCAACCTCAGCAGGCCGGGTGCACGCAGAGCCTCTCATGTAAGCGACACCCACGCATAACCCCCACCCCCCCCGTCACCGGAGCCCGGGCGATACCAAAGAGGCTTCTGGGTTGGAATTGACCGAGAGGTTTTCCGCTGCACAGATAGTTTTTCGCTGTGACCCCGGCCTCTGCAGTGTGTGACTGCAGTCATCACGCTGAGCTGCCTTTTATGGCTCTGACTTTCCTTTTGGTTTCTCTGAAAAGAAACTGCCGTTTACAAAAAATGAAAGTAGACTAAGTGTGCGGCCGCGGCTTGTTTTTGTTTTGATATAAAAATGAAAAAGATAATTGGCTGAATAATAGTGTGAGAGCTAAGCGGTTAAGGTTGCTGAAAATAAGTTCAGAAAAAGTCCGTGGCGGTGTTTTCTGCTGAAAGACAGGTTGTTTTCACCATCACAGGTTCGAATTACGTGTTAGAGACTTTAATGCAAACAGTTTGTCTTGCTTGAGAAGTTCAAAGATCACAGATCACAATCATACAGAAGAGTTTTCACGGGTTAATATTGGTCACAAAGCAAAACACGTCACATGAGAAGGTGTGAGAACATTCATATCTGTCTTCTGTCTGTGTGGATGATGAACAGGAGCCACTTCTGCTTAACTCGGCACAAACACTGGAGGATAAAAGCTAATCTGGGTTATTCTGAGGCTAACAGCATCCAATGACGGATTATCACCTCACACATCTAAACTTTGTTTGTTTAATCTGTACAAGAGCTGAAAGTGCAAAGATGCCAGCTCAGCACTTCACAAAAGGATATGCATGAGACTACCTCTTGGATGGAAACAGCAGATTCTTAGATTCTCATTCGATGTTCGACAACTGTTCAGAAGAAAGAAAAACCAAAAAAACCCACAGAATTGTAATTTTTAAGATTTCTGTACATGTTAAACACTTTTTGTTGTATAAAACAATAGAAGTGAGGTGTCAGTGAGTTCAGGAAGTGCTGGTGGGGGGTATTTGTTTCCATTGGTGTACCAGCTGCTAGCCGTAGCCTTCATTAAGGCTCAGACATACGAGAGCAGCATCTCCTCGAACTCTTCAGCTGTTCGGCCAAAATGTAGAACTTTTGCATTAAACCGTCTTTAAAACACGAGCTCGTTCAGTCTGAACACATGCATGGACACAGCCAGACACGGAGAGACACTCCAAGAGCCAGATGAGACAATAAAATTGACTTTGTCCAAACAAGCCGCCATTATAGAGACAGATTAGGGGTGAAGCCTCTTGAAGATAATGACAGCGAGAACAGACTGACCCCCTGACTGCAGGTGATAAACCGATCCCGCCTCCCTCTCTTCCCCTCACTCCATCACCCCTCCTGCTCCATATTTACTCCTCTCCATCAGCCCTCTAAGCCCGACTCTCCTCGCCTCCTTCCCCCGAGCAGACATCCCTGTGAGAGGACGCCTCACCCTCTCTCCTCCCTCCTCCTCCTCCCCCCGCCCTGCGCACTGATCAGTAGGATTTACTGTGCACTCGTCCACAGTTCTCAGCCGGTCACACACGCCCTCTGGGTCGATCCAGGTCGAATTCAATTTGTAAGATATTATGTATTGATCCCTGTGCTCCCTCCTCTCCACCCCCCACACCTCTTTGCAGTTCTGGCAGGCTCTCATTGACCCACATGCACGATGCTTTGGATCATCCTCATCACAGAAGCGTGGCAGTTTGAACCCGTATTGGGTTGGTGGCCTGTCGCCCCTTGGTGGGGCCCCTTCACCGCTTCTACATCTGCTGCCGGAGACCTTTCACACAACTCCTGAAAGCCCACGGTAAAGTGGCAGTGAGCCTCTGATGAAGGTGCTGCTTCGGGATGAAAATATTCAAGCCGAAATCTGTTGTGACAGCTTTGTCAATGCTCAAGAGGCCTCTTTTATGAAGATTTGTCAGCGTGAAACGTTCGGTTAATTTAGTCCTGTTTTGTTGGCCTTTGGTGAAAATATATTTTGAGAAATGACAGAAGGGTTTTGCTTCTGTTCTACTTACTTATATAACTCCTCTTTACATATTTTTTATGAAGAATTGATAACCAGGACCCCCCCCCCCATCCAGTGCTGCCATTTAGCTTAGCCAACAGGCTCTTAATCTTCCAGATCAATAGTTATTCCCCAATCTCTCAATCAAACCCACAAGTAAATAATTCAAATCGGAGAGTTAACCCCATTGGAATATAAATCATGGAAAAAAAAAAATCCTCATTGTGATTTGGACGCTCGATTTACGGTCATAATATTCACTGCGGTGAACGGGGGGGGGGGACAGGAAGGGGCTTTCTATAAATTTGCAGGTTAAATCAATGACTGCTTTGCCTGGATAAATTGAGATCTGAAAAGCTTTTATGACTTTCCTATTACATTAACATCAAATACTCAGAAGGCACCAGATCACTTTCCCATTAGGCAGATTGTGGTAATACAGTGTTGTCAAAACAAAACTGCAACCACGCGTTCAACCCAGCGCCTGAACGTACACTCGTCCGCTCCGCCTGAGACCTCGATTCTACTAAAACACACCGCAAATAACTGACACATAAACAAATGAGCAGAGGTCCTGCATGGCTGACACAGATAAGAGAAATAAGGTCACATGCTAACAGGGGAGAAAGCGCTACGCCAAGGTGAGCAATGGCTATGACATTTTACAAACTAGGCTAATTCCCCTGAAAATTTAGAAAGGGCACGTTGCACATTATTGCATCACGACGGTGATCATGTTCAAAGCATATCAGAGTCACTCTTCCCCCCCCCCTGCAGCTCTTATTTTTTCGGCAGTTATGTTCACTGTCAAAGGGACATAAGCCATCACAACAAGCACATAGATTAATTAGAATGCTTCATGCTGTGCATTCTTAATACAAAGCGGAAAGTGGAAATCTGCAGGAGTCACTGAATGGAGCTCAGCAAAGATCTTTGAAGAACGAATGCAATTTAAAATCTGATCTCTGCCAGAAACATCACAGAAATCTATTGTCTCACACTGAGGACATGAGGGAGTCTGTGCTTCTTTACGTGTACTTATGTGAGCATGAGGGGTGGGTGGGGGGGCTGTTGAGAGAAAAACACGAGGTAGTCTCATGAGTCCCTGTGGGGGTTCGTGTAGGATGGCACAGTGGAGTTTCCTCGTCAGCGTGTGGGATTCCCTCTGTTTACCTCTTCACTTCCTGTCCCAGCAAGGAAGCATGAAACACTCTCCGACCCCCCCGGGCAGGAAACATGAGCCCGCTCTGCTTTGTGACTCACATCATGACCTTCAGCCAGAGCCTCATCACATAACAGTTACAGAGGTGTCTGAGGGATAAGGGCAGGGTGGTTTAACGCTCGAAGAATCAAAATATGCGTTTGTATGTCTCTTATGGTGCGAGTGTGTCTTTGCCAACACCCTTTAACATTTACACATTACTCTTTGGTAAATTTAGCCTCAGTAAATAATATCAGTTACATGAATCACACACAGCCGCAGGGGAGACACTGGGCTGAACGTAGTAAGAGTTTCCACTTAGTTTGCCTACAAAACTCGACTCTCAGACTGTTTTCACCATCGCCTCTGAAGACTGAAGCTGTTCGTACGTAGGACTGTTGGAAAGCCTCTGTTTTGCATGAAAGGGGCTGTATCTTCAGCAGCTGGTTTATGCTGCAGTGACACAATAAAGCACAAAAACTTTGCAATAGTGTGCTGTATTCATGCTTAGTGAACTGTGAGTGATAAAAAACTGCTACAGCTCCATTAACTTTCTACCCCCCCCTCCTCTGAGAACTTGTGAGATTGCTGCATTGTGAGACTGTTACTGAACAGAATAAAAAAACACTCATTCAAACTGTGAGCATATCGACAGGTGACAATATAACAATTAAAATTAATCAGCGTCCTATCGACGGCTCAGTGCAACATAATTAGTTCACTTATTACACATCAAACTGTAACTCAGCGGTGAAAAAAGTAGTAAGATTACGTGCTGAAAGCACCGACGTGACAATGTTAAAATACTGAAACACAAATGTAAGTACTGTATTAAAATAATCCACTTGATTAAAAATGAACAATCAAGAAAACATGATTTATCATTTAAAGTAAAAATGCTTATTAAGCAGCACAATGACCCATAATGCATTTCTGTGTATAAAAAATGAAGCTGATGCCAGTCAAAGATAAGTCCTTTATCTTACACTGTGAATGTAAATGGTACAAACTTTTTTAAATGTAAAATCTTGATCTTAAATGTAGCAGCATCCAGAGGAGCATCCAGAGGAGCGTCCAGAGGAGCATCCAGAGGAGCATCCAGAGGAGCGTCCAGAGGAGCGTCCAGAGGAGCATCCAGAGGAGCATCCAGAGTAACATCCGGAGGAGCATCCAGAGGAGCATCCAGAGTAACATCCGGAGGAGCATCCAGAGGAGCATCCAGAGGAGCATCCAGAGTAACATCTGGAGGAGCATCCAGAGGAGCATCCAGAGGAGCATCCAGAGTAACATCTAGAGGAGCGTTCGGAGGAGCGTTCGGAGGAGCGTCCAGAGGAGCATCCAGAGGAGTCCTCGTGGCTCTGAAAAGCAGCTCTCCTTCAGCTGGAGCTTCTCCAACCTCTGCCAGCGGCCCAGTCTTCATCTCTCCACTCTCCTCAGTTTTCAGAGCATTGTGTAAATTATGTTGCTGCAGGGAGTTTAAAATCAGTCCTCTCCTCTTTAAAAAATGCTCGTGACAGAAGCAGGAAAGACGCTGGACGATGAACATGAGTTGGACTGAATCAGCTGTCGGGTTCGGATCGACTCCAAACATCATCCGTCGTCAAATATCCGTCATTCAGCCACAGGAGGTTTGTCTGGACACAAATAAAGAAATGTGTTCAAATTAGAGACAAGTGAGCAACTCTTAAGTCAATCTTCTGTTAGCTACAAAAACATTTCCACAAGCAATTTGAATTTCAGAGAATTATGAAGAAAGTTCACTAAAATGATAATGACTAACACATTTAGCAAGAGCACTGCCTTTCTTATTAAAGGTTACTGCTGCAGGCGTTCGGCTCTTTCTGAGGCTAATGACAAACGGAGGCTCTGTCCAATATCAACATATGGAGATTCTCAAGCTTCTGGCAAGCATTAAAACATAATTTAACACTAATTTCTTGTCATTTATTTAAAAAAATATTACTGCTGTGGAGTGGTAATTTGTCACACTTTTTGAAATATGACTTTTTTTCAGAGTGCCTCAGATCATGGCAATTTAAAGCTCATTTAGCCGTCATTAAAACCGACGTAGTTCAGTGACCGCTCAGCCGTCTCATCAGTGGAGAAACAAACGGCTGAGATGATCCTCATCATGTCAGGTGATCAAACTGAAGCGATGACAGCAGACCCATGCAAAGGTAGCCAGCGCTAACAGCCAGCCTGTGGCTAGCTGGTGCTAATAGAAACACAGAGTGGAAATCATACTGTCACACATCTATAAAAGAAGTCAAGCAAAGTCTTTTCAGTGACTGAAGCAGCAGTGATTCTCAGTAATCAGTCTGTGGACAATATTTTGACATTATTATAATCACCTAACCTCGTCTTTCAGCCCATTGCTGTCACAGCACCTGATGAGAGCAAATAAATGCTAACAGCTCATGGTGCCACACACTAAAATTTAAACTCATCATAATACAAAAAGGCGCAGAAAGCTCTGACTAAATAGATCCAGAATAAACTCCAACAATATTGAAAAAAACACTAAATGTTATTGGAGATCATGAACAGAGTGCAAAAATTCACATTGAACCGCAGCCTCGACTCATCTAAAGCTGCTTGATGGACTTACCGGCAGCCCCGGCAGAGTAAATACATGGAAGCCATTCAGTGCTTTGCCACATGAATAAATGCAATAAGACAAAAAAAACAAGGGCAAATTGCTTTTAGCTGCAAACTTTCTGTGTGTTTGCATGTAAAACCAGCAGCGCCACATCTTTGTGGATTAGACCTTGAGACGGGCAGATAGCAGGTGCAAATGATGTGTAACTCAGTGTAAGAAGCAGTCTGTTCTTCCTGAATTCAACCCTGTGTGTTTTCATGTAATAGGAGTAATTATTTCTGTTTTTGGAAATGGCCAAAACATCACATTTATTTCCACTTTCATCTTTTTATGTTGCCTTACTTCTTTCCATCTAAAACAACTCAACTCAAAGCCCCTTGAACTGTGTCACAGCGTGTAAGCACTGACTGAGTGATGACTGGCTGTTGTTTTTCTTTCTGAGTTGTCTGTCTTGGAAGTGCGCTTCCTTCCTTCCTCCCCTCCAGATTTCAGCTCTGTCTGAGTTTGGTGTCATGGGCCAACAGACAGAGACGGGGCCGGCGGTGAGCCTGGACTACATCAAACGCACACCAGACGCTGCAGCCGGAAGACAGGCAGGAACCGTGAAGCTCTGCTCGGCTCTGTCACTGTCTATCATCAAAAAAAACTGACCTAGAACGAGCTGCGCTGCATAGATGGGGGTGTCAGGCAGGTGGAGAAGGATGTGAGCCAACATTCAGTCTGTTTTTTGTCAGCATGTTCTTCTGTTTCAGACTTGTCTGAGCTTTGTGTTCGGGGGAGAGAAAATGAGAATATCAGAGTTGATGTCAAGAGGCAACTGCATCCTCGTTCATCTGCAGCCTTTCTCTCGTTCAGGGCAATTACAAAATACACTACATGCCTTTTTTTGTGAAAAGGTTATTTTCAGAAGATGAAGATAGACTTTCCACTTGACCTGTGTATAATCAAAGGGCATAACAATGAAACCAGTTTCTGTCTGTGGTTTCCTCCCTGCAACTTTTTGACATTTAGCAGAGCTGTTTTCTGTCTGAATGACTTGTGAATGAAGAGAAAGAGAAGAAGTAACGTGCACAACTGTTTTCTGCATCCGTTCAATCCATGAAGCCATCAGTCATTCTGCTGTTGACTTCTGTGTTTAGAGCACACACATGTAGAAAAGTACATTTTTGATCCAACATACAGTTATTGTTCATGTTAACAGAAGAACTCACTCTGTTGAGATGCCGGCCTTCTGAATTCTCTCTTTTTTTAAATGTTGATCTATGAATTGGAATCTGCATTCACTCACATTTTCTCACAACATTTCAAGCTGAAATCCTAACATGTCAGTCCTGAACAAGACCAGACAGGACTTAGACCAAACCAAGCTAAACTAAGCCGATCCATGAGCAGAGGAAACTGGCCCAGACCGGACCGGCCGTCAGATGTCCGTCAGTTTGCACTGATCGCCTCAGCCAGTCTGGAAGTATTGATCTCTGTGATTGATCTGCGGCTCTGTCCATCTGCCTGATCCAGACCTTAATGCCACGGAGTACACAGGACGGAGAGGTGGGGAGGGTGGGAAAGGATAGCAAAGCAGAGATAAACACAAGAAACACAGATAGGATGGTACATCAGGAACTGTGGGCGGAGTGGGAGGGGATCGAGAGTCTAGCCAGTCTAGTCTGGACAGCTGGTGTTGATAACTAATCTGCCATTGCTGGCGCTTTTTGTAAAACATGAAACCCGGCAACCTGATAGCATGAATTAATAAATGAACAATTTCTTCTACAACAGGGCCCCCTTGTTCCACAGGGGTTTCTTTACACAGACACAATAGGCGCTCAGAGGGGCCCACAGGGGTGTTCATTCCCTCAAGCACTAACTACACAAACCACTGCATGACTGAGAACCACTTGATCAAATAATGACACCAGGAGCTGATACCCTCGCTCATGTAGCCGTCACAGTAATGTGCAGAGTGGGATCTGTGAATAGCATTTGGGAGGGAACTGACTGCCGCTGCTCTGTTTCTTTTTTCGGTTATTTGGAGCAGGCCTAATAAGCAGTGTGGGTGGTGAATGAGGAACCATTAGCTCAATAGCTGAATGAAGCGAAGCTCAGCCTCCTCTTGCTTCTTTGCTTTTCACCCCCGGCAATGGGAACACCTGCACCGAGACAGAGGCATGATGGGAGGGGAGGAGGAGGAGCAGCTCAAAAAAAACCAACAAAAAGTGTCAGGGTTGAGAGGTGGAACGGCTGAGGTGAGGGGAAAGGTGGGGTTGGAGAGCAGAAAGACAGAGAGACAGACAGACAGAGAGAGAGAGAGAGATGCTTAGTGCTTTCTTGGCAAGAGCTGGGTGAGAGGATCAATCTCCCTCTCATATTTGTCTCTTAAAAATAAAGCCAGTCAGCAGCTGGTTGGCTGAGCTGGAAACAGGGTGACACGACTTGCCTGGTTCTGACTTTAAGTAGCTGGAAAAAAACAGCACAAAATCATTTATTAACATGCTGTATTTTGTGTATTCATCAGTTTACTTTCAACCAACAGGGTTAATAAGTGAGCTCTGGAGGTGCTGATAAGCAAAGATGTCTGTTTTCCCTCTTTTATATTTAAAAGAGGGAGAGAAAATAAGTGGTGACAATCTTCATATCTTCCTCTTTGCAAAAAAGCAAATAAGTGTGTTTCCAAAAGGTCAAACTCTTCCTTAACATGCTCATCAGTTGTTCGTTCTTCCTGGAAACAGAACTCATCCTGGACGTCTGTTTTGCAATTGACAGCTGCAACGTCAAACTGATGACGAAAGGTGAAAAGAATAAGACCGAGGCATTGTGGCTGCTGAGTGAGCCTGTCAGAGCGCTGATGTATGGCAGGGCAGATGCAGCCAGGCAGAGCTGCAGGGCCGGGGTGGGGGTGGGGGTGGGGGTGGGGTGGTTATAGGCTTGGCTGAGGTAAGCTGGCAGGCGGGGCACAGAGGAGAGGAGAAATAACAGACAGAGGGAGAAGAGGAGCAGGCATGCAAGCTATGTGATGATTATCAGAAAACACAGGGGCCGTCTGTTCCCCACCCTGCCTGGGCTGGGAGGCACAGATCTGGGTCCCTGAGCAGGTGTGCAGGGGGGGGGAACACAGCGAAGGGGGGAGGAGGGGCAGCGAGACAGTCAGGGAAATGGAAAACTAGAGTAGCAGCGAGAAGGAGAAGAAAAGACAAATTGGAGAAAGACAGAGGTTAGTATTGATAAAAAAGACTGAAAGACAGACGTGAGGTCCTGATGACATCGTGGCCGGAGGCGGTCGGATGTGAGATGAGAACAGAGGTCAAGATGGGTGGAGAGGAACGGCACGCAGGCTTGCTGGAAGCTATCCTGGTCATTAGCGTCTCTCGCATGGCTCAATAAAGAGCTCAGACACTGGAAGACTGCGTGCCTTCCAGCATTCGTCTGTATGGTTAGATGTCAATATAGAAATAGCAGCGTATCAGAGGAATCAGAGGGATCAATGCAGAGGGAAGGTGAGTGTAACTGGATCACTGTGACCCTCAGCTGACCTCTCATCATCAGGACACACACCGTGTCACACACCTGTCCCCCGGACGCACAATGTGCCTCTCTTACTGCTGCACACACACACATACACACATCCACACACACACACACACACACACACACACATACACACATCCACACACACACACACACACGGAGTTGACCTCTAACCTCGTTGGTTTGTTGTCACATCACCTTTAAACGCTTCTTTTCGTTCCTTCATGTATCTTTCCTTTAGTCGGTGCTTGGTGCTTCAGTGTCGACATGCAGGAGAGTTAGAGGAGATATTTGCCTTTTACACTCAAACCCAAACCTGTGCGAGCAGAGGAAGGTGGTATTTAGATCAACTCTTGAGTAAATTTATGCAGAGGGTTTTTTTTTCTTCTCTGGCACCCAGTTATACTTCTAACTATGAAAAAAAAAATGTACCTGTGACAAACCATCTGTGTTTTTACATTATGCAAAAAATATGCTTATCTCTATCTCGTTCTCAGTATGTGCGCAAGTTTTAAAAGGGCAAATAATTGGCTTGTGACTTCACAGAGCAACATAATTAAGCACAGATAAATCAGAAGAGACCTGCGTAGGCCCTGCCTGTGTGCATGCACACTGACACACACACACACACACACACACATACGCAGCCACTGTTGCCTTGTCAGCTGCTGCTGCTTCTGGTAAAAGCAGAGTGTGGGAGTGCAGGGACATTTCTCACTAAGGGAAGTGGTGGGTTTTTGTGGTCTCGTTTTAGCCCTGCGTGTTGAGAAATGGCCGAATGCTGCTTTCATTTCGGACCGAGAGGCTGGCAATTACACTCTGTGCGTCACGTGACTGAGATGCATGACTTTTTATCGCACCGCCGAGGCCCTGCGAGGCTGATATTTCAAGAATGAAAAATAAAGAGTCAGCCCCTCCCGCTCTCCCCGTCCACCGCCGTGCCCCTCCCCTTGCATAAACTCAAACCAGCAGACACACACACATGCGCATAGTTGGTATCTTGCCCTCTGAACGGCTTCCAGCCTCATATGCAGCTTGCAGCTCATCTTTGCATTTATCAGTCTGGTAGTATAATGAATACCTTGAGCTGCAATGAATGGATTCGCCAATAATGCTCCGAATGTTGCGGGCCGACATGGCCTCAGACCCTCATGCTCTTATTGTTCTCTGTTGTATTTGCTCAATTGAAATAAAGATCAATATCCAGAGACAATAGATGACCAGCAGCATCAAATGAAAACAACAAACACTCATTTAATTGGTAGAGAGTTGTCATTAATCTACACTAGTGTGTGTGTGTGTTTGTGTGTGTGTGTGGGTGCTTCCCATTGTCTGTGCACCCACTTACTTTTTCAAAGAGCTAGTGCTTTTTTTCCATCCCCTCTCAACGACAGGCCGCGCATCTTTTTCTGGTCAAGGAGGACGTTGATGAATTGCTGCGAGGCGAGCCGGAGAGGCACAATTAAGATTCCATCAGGATAAAGGTAAAGGTAAATTATTTACATTAACAAGGAGGCTCAGCTCACCCAAACACTCGCTCACAGATGGAGAAAAGAAAAGGGAAAAAAAAAAGCCCCCACCTCTGGAAGCTGCAGGAGTCAGCTTTCGTAAATTGTTTGTGCTTTTAATTAATGAGCCAGACCAGCGTTTGTGTAAAACTCTGTGTGTGTGTGTGTGTGTGTGTGTGTGTGTGTGTGTGTGTGTGTGTGTTAGGTGTGCCGGGGCGGAGCTGGAGCACTGAGGGGAGTTTAGAGGAATGAGGTGGTGGGTGGTAGAAGGACCTCGCACTGGCTCATTAAAATGTCCGGTGAGGCGCCGACTGCAGATAAGCTGTTTCCTTTTCTGATTCAGAATCAATGAATTGATGATAAGCAAAAAAGTATACGTCACTAATCTCTATGTTTTCTAGGAAACAATTGTTTTTTAACAGAGGAAGTGCTGCTTTTGTAACTGAGAAGCTTTGCATGGCCTAAAGTCATCTTCAGTCCTACTTGAACCGCATGATAAATTATGTTTCCCCACTTGTACCTCGTGTTCAGTGTTTCCTCTCTCTCAGCTGGTTTGGTCTCCACCTCCTGAGGTGCCAGGTGTTTTTTTATTAAGTCCAACGTGATGCATGAGACAAAATAACAGAAGGGCAAACTCATCCACTGATGTTGTGGGTTAATCCGTGTTCATGAAGCCTCCATGGGCTTGTCATCGTCCTGACAGCCAATTATTACGGCTTCTCACACCTGTATTCTGCAAAGACCCGCCCCAGCTCTGAACCTGACACTTCTTTTAATCATAGTGTTCTAAACAACCGTCCAGCCCGAATCCTCACGGAGCAACAACATGAGCCATCAGAAGGACTTTGGGCTGCTGTTTTCCCACATTCTCAGACTTCTGGGCTTTGAGAGTCTCTGTGGGTCGAACGTTACAAGTCAGTTCTTTCACAAAAAGTTATCACATGACAGTTAAAATAAAAATCTCGGTCGTGGCTTCTTTAAGTTCATTTACTGGCTGCAAGTCATTGAAAAGGTTAAGAAAAGCATCATTGTCAGTTTTCCAACTTGTACAATCACACAAAAACATGAAAATCTCTCCACCAAGGAGACACAGGGACACCAGAGAGAAACTGATATGGAAGGAATCAGAAACACAAACACATCTCTGCGAAAAAAGAGCCACAGTGGAAAAAAATCTGAATATGAAACATTGATTTTGGACTGCATTTGTTTGACAATTTTCCAAAACAAACCTTCCCCCCATGTGACATTTAGATAACATTTCTAATTGACAACCCACGTTACAATTAGGTTTGTTTGGAACGTATACATGCAAACATTTATGTGCCTCCTCGGATTTCGGGTGCTGGGCCGTCTCCTTTTGTTTGCAGCAGTGAACACTTGAGTGTGTTTTGGCAGCTCGCAGACTCCGGATTCGCTTCTTTAAAGCTTAAAAAAAGGGATCCAGGAAAAGGGGCAAGCTGCGCATTGAGAAATTCAGTTTGATAGCATGTCACAACTCAATCATCTGAAGTATGTACAGTCGCTCTCCCCCTCCCTGTTTGACTAATGTTGTGGAACAAGCAAATTGAATGTTTGTCTAAACTGCAGCAATTACTAATGAGTAATAACCTCCATAATTCTGACATTTCACAGAAAACAGAGGAGGCAGGATGAGAGAAAAGAAAAATTAATACAAAATTTTTGTTGCAAAACTTTGTTTTTTCAGTCTTTTTTCCTAATTAATCATTTCAAGACCTCTTGTCTTTGTCCTGTAAGCCAGTGGAGAAGCCTGACCCTCAGTGTGGGAACCACACGATCACACTTTTAACCTAAAAAGATAATTAGTAAATTAGTCCCAACACTTAAATGCTCCTGACGCATTTCTTTATACTAAAAACTACTGCTTCTAAGTGTTTTTACATTTTCCTACAGTGAGAAATACCACAGCACCAGTACTAGTACAGTATTAGTACTTTGCCTCAAATGTACAATATTTCATTTCTGCTACAAGAAGTCAAAAGGATGAAAACAAAAGACGGAGTCTGATGCCTTGTGACGTAGCGTGGGATCATGGGATCTGTTTATTTCAGTGTTGCCAAAAAATCTGCCTGACTCAGACACAGATGCTCACAGACAAAATAATGTATTAATAATTTATTAGTAATGTAATATTGTATGAGTTTTATTTTGTTAACGTTCATTCATGTTTGCCAACTTCCCTCTTCACTCTGACTGGTGTCGCGACAGCAGACAGAATAAAATGCAACATTTCCTTGAGTAAAACTTAAGTCCAAGTTTGAACATTTTTAGAAACATTTAGAAGAATATTTATATACAACTCAAAAAAATGTATATAAATATTGTTATTTAAGATATTTTACTGTGAAGCTGTTAAGTCAGTGACCCTGATGCATCCTGGTTCACCCTGCAGCAGAGTCGTGGATTTGGCTGTGTGAAGCTGCTTTCATGTCTCAGATGTGAGCAGATCTTAGTTGGAGCTTGTACCCGCTCACCCCCCCTCACCCCCCCTCACCCCCCCTCACTGATGCCTGACTTGTTGTCAGAATGATGCTGAATGTCACATGACTCTTCACAGGCAGAGATGCCCTTGGCTCAATGTGATCAATCAGACAACAAGCCTTGGAGTTTAAGTGTGTGTGTGTGTGTGTATGTGTGTGTGTGTGTGTGTGTGTGTGTGTGTGTGCACGTAAGGACAAGCGCTTACACATTTCTCCTAAGTGTGTGTTTGCATATTTGCACAGCTGTGTATGTGTATACCCACCAGCGTACTAATGCATGTGTGCCCACACACGCTCAACATGAAAGTTTAAATGTGTGTGTGTGTGTGTGTGTGTGTGTGTGTGTGTGTGTGTGCATGAGAGAGGGAGAGCTTGTGCTTGTGTGTGTGTGTGAGTGGGTGAGAGAGCAAGGGAGGGAGAGAGAGAGTGTGTGGGTGGGATCCGTTTTGACAAAGTTCCCCATTTTTCAGAAATAATCACTTGTTCCCGTTACAGAGACACAGAGACACAGTCGTGTGACTCCGGGCTGCTGAGAAGGCAAAGCCAGAAAAAACTCTCTGTCTCTCTCTCTCTGTCTCTCTCTCTGTCTCTCTCTGTCTCTCTCTCTCTCTCTCCTTGTGTCTCCCTCCCTCCATCGCTCCCGGTGCATCCGACCCTTGTCCTTGTGGCTGCTAACGAGGGGGTGTGGCTGTCACTGGAGGCGTTGGGGCTAAATTACCATATTAATTAGCTCATCCTTTGACCGACAAACACAGAACTGAAATGTCACCACACTCACATCGGCCATAGGAAACACAATTAGTGGAAGTCATTATTGTTTTAGCATTGCCCTGTGTTTCTCACTCCATTTCCTGTGTCCTCCACCCCTCCCACTCCTCAGCTCCTTCTCCTGCTGTCTTGGTCTTTGTTGTTCGGCCCTTATAGGCCTTGTTTTTTTGTTTGCAAAGTTGAAATAGGAGCCATGCAGAGTGGAATTAGTCATATACAAGAGGTGTCATATCTGGTGTGAACCTGCTGCTCAGGCCAGCATGCTGAGCTGAGGTAGTCGCCTTCGCTCACAAGACAGCAGTGAGGTTTCACTTCCGCACACTAATAATGTCACGCTGAGCAAAACTGCAGGGATTTCTATTTTGACAGGCATGTGCTGCTGATGAATTCTCATGACCCCTCCCTGAGCGTGCCCATTTCTCCCTGCATCAGCCTGCTGCCCTGCATGCATGCATGCATGCACACTTTCACACTTCCTACTAAAAGAACAAATGAAACTTGGATAGTTTAGATGGTATTCATGATATTCTTATCCCAGCAGTGAAATCTGTATTGATTGCAAACATTGCAAATTTTATAAAGCATCCGAAAACTGAAAAAAGAGTGTCTGTGCTCTGAAAAACATGTTTTATCTGCCATAAAAGTCGTGTTCATGGTGGGAAGGCACCCAGTGGGTTTGAGGTTTTACAAAATGTGGCTATGTGACACTGTATGCAGTAAGAGCAAGCTAATTCAGTTCAGTTAGCTAGATAACAGTCTAATCATTATGTATGAACTTGTGTAACCCCTTTATTTTAATAATCAGACATCTTTACAGAAGTGAACTTATAGTAAAATTTTAACCGGCCTGTTTAAGTCAGTTTTTATTGTTTTTAAATTCAAATAAATGCACAGTCGAAGCTAATTAAAAAAGAAATCAAGTATAAATTTAGTAAAAACAGATAAAACAGCAACAAAAAACAAAAAAAGAGATCAAACTGTGTTTGTATGCCAATGAGACGGAGTAACTTGTGTGAGACTCTGCCATGTGTGTGCCATATGTATAATTCTTTTGATCCAAAACTGCAGTATACTGCAGCACTCCCCCTCACAACACCATTCCTCTTTTGAATTACCATCCGTGTCTTTGTGTATTCCCGGCGCAGGCATTTGATGAATAAGTTAAACCAGAGGTGACGGTGAGGCTCAGATATCCTCCTGTGTAGATCTGACCCTGCTCTGCTACCTTTGTGTTCATCTGTGCTCTCTCAGAATGCTCTCATCATTTTGACATCAAAGATGCTGTCCAGATATCAGTCTCTTCACACGGATGGGAGCTGGAGGTAACCTTGAAGCTTTCTATGCATGCCTGCAGGTCAGAGTACACAGTGCATGTGTGTGTGCATTTGTGTGGTGTGCTGACATCCTTTGGTCTCTATAGAGGAGCAGGAGATCAAATAATCGACCGGATGAATATTGCAGTCCGATGCTTGACAGCTCCGTCCTCATCCGTCTCATCACTCTAAAGAATGAGTAGAGTAATTCAGACACAAAAAGTTGGTCAGAAGGCGTGAAACATGATGTCACTGTACTTTAATCCAACACGTTTTTAATCAGGTTTATCTCCAGATCTGTGAGTCTGATGATGCTGCTCCGGCTTTGCAAAACTATTTCAGCCTGATGCTGTTGTCCTGTGCTGACACCCAACTTCAGAGAGAGGCTGATGAGATGGAGGTTTACAAAAAAAAAAGAAAAAGGCCTTTAATTTCACCCTTTTAAGTTTGTGACTTTCTCTGTGTGTATTTGTATTTGTATGTGTGTGTGTGTGTGTGTGTGTGTGTGTGTGTGTGTGTATGTTTACATGTATATTGGGTTTAAATCCCTGTCAGGTGTTTTCTGTTTCCATCAGGTGTGAAGTCCAGAGTAACTGGAGTTATGAGGCACCAATAATGACATGCTTTATTCATCAGAGTATATAATTACATGTCATGTACAATGTGATGTGTTTGTGTGCATGTGTGTGTGTGTGTGTGTGCATGTGTGTGTGTGTGTGTGTGCTCTCATGGGTGCCTTCCCTTGACCCACCAGTGTAAGAAGTGGGTCAGTCCCTCTGCGCCGTGTGAAAGTCAGGCAGTGACAGGTCTATGAGAAGCAGAGACATGAAAACAGGCACAAAGCCTGTGAATCAGAAGCCGCCTCACATGCAGCATTCAAAGCATCAGATGGAATGTACAGCGTGTGCACAGCACACACACTGCACGCTGCCTACGTGGGTGGACCGAGCAAAGAGCTAATCAAATGTGTTATTTGTATGGGGCGAAAGCGAGGCTGCTCATGGAATATGTGAGAAATCTGCCTTTGACCCTGAGTCTCACATTCAAGTCGCTGCACTCGATGACTTCTCACATGTGGTCCGATTTAGATGCTTTTTAAAAGGACAAGTCAAGACCGAGGAAGAATGGACCCTTAAACACACAGAGACCATTGTGTAGCTTCTTTGCTAACTATTGTTAAATCTGTTCATACTTCTTCGTAGCCGTGTGATCAGATCAGGAATATTCTAATCTACTCTTGTCCACCTCATCGCAAAGTTCTTGACCTTTTCAAATTTATTCAAGTTACTAGATTAAAAAAAAGGGGGTTTCACAAACAGTAAAAACTAAATAAATCAGAAATACAGTGCTGTTAAGTTCTCACTTATGGTTCTTCTCACTTTGATTTTGTTTGCACAGTGGGGGTGTTCCTCTTTTCTTCTCTTCTTTCCTCTCCATCCCTAATAGAGGATGCTGTTAGAAGTCTTTCTCCCATGGGAAGAATGCGACAGATCCCACATTGTTCATTGTTGTTTGTCTCTCCTTGAACAGAAAGGCAGGGGAAAAAAAGAAACTTGGAATTACAAAGATCACATTTTCATCCTCTTTGATCTGATGTGTTTAGAGAGGCTTTCTGTGAGTTGGTGTGTGCGTGTAGGGGGATGACAATGTTTGCATGAGTGTGTCATGGCAAAGAGTGGGGGGAAGAAAAAAGAGAGTGTGTGAGAGAAAGGGACAGTGAAGGCGCGAACTGTATGGAGGAGGGGGGATACAATGATGTGAAACTGTCCTTGAGGGTTTGAGCTGCATAAAGGGAGGAGATGCTCCATGCAGAGAGAGTGGGCTGTTTATTTACTGCAAAGAAGCTGTCTCCCTTCAGGGCTTTCCAAGGGAGCTTGTCCCCATCACTACCTAAGCTCCTGTACTTGCCCTCCAGCTACACCTCCAGTTAAGCTCCACCCAGCCAGGCACGACGGAGGAGAGAGAAAATGAGAAAGACAGACTGAGTCTCTCCTCCTGTAGCTCTCATGTTCTTTCCTTCCCCCATCTGGAGCTGAAAATGGGGGAAACCACGCAGCGCCTCTGCTTGGCAACAAGGAAAACAAGCAGACTCCTAATGCCAAAGAAGTGCTTATTAAATCCCAGACAGCCTTGCAATTGCACTGTGCAGCCAGTCAAAATAAGAAATTGTTTGTTGTTGGTTTATTCAGCCTGCCTCCCTCTTCTTCCACATGCTTTCTTAACCTCCTCCGAAATCAGCCTGGACTTTCTGTTTTCTCTGCTTTCAATCTCCCTCCTCCCTCCTCATCTGTGTGTTTGTGAGAAATGATGTGTGGCTGAGTCAAAAACATGGGACATGACAGCCAAGTAGCGAAAACATGCAGATGTGACAGTATGAGGAGGCCACTGGAGGGCAAAGAGAAGGAGGGAGTATTAGGGAGAGAAAATGACAGGCACAAACAGAAAATCTGATAGAACTGAGATGAGACTTTGCAACAAAAAAAAAAAAACTGTGCAGGAGGGAGAGAGAGAGAGCCTGAGGGATGAAATATCTGAAATAGTGAGGAGATTGTTAGTGTGGAAAGAGAGGGAGGGAGAGAGAGAGAGAGAGGGTTGGGGTACACTGTGAACAGCAGATTGTGGGGGCGCATGTTGTCGAGGTGGCCCGGGTCCCTGGTGCCCTCCTGTTTCATGGCTCTCACAGCCTGTCAGTGAAAACAGCCCAGCCATGCAGACAGCTGTGCTCAGGAGGCTGCGGGGGCGAGAGCAGAGGAGAGAGGAGAGGACCTTTGTTTTTCATTTTGCTCCTCATCTCCATCAATGTCCTCATTTTTTCTCCAGGCTCGCTGCATTTCATTCCTCCTAAATTTCTGTGCTCTGCCATGTTTGTTCTATTCATCTGCAAAAGTACCACAAAAGAAACAAAAGCCTGGGTTTTGCATTCAACAGCCTTGATAATATTTACATGTCTGTTTGTTGTAGCGTGTGTTTGTTTTTGTCGTTGTCAGTCAAGTCAAACCATGTAGTCTGAAATGCCCCGTTTCTTTGTCTGCGCTCCATATTAACCCACCCTTAAGGCTACAATGCATTTCAGAGGAATGGATGCCGTGTGCGCTGGCATATTAGAGGAGCAGGGAAACAGGAGATGGAAGTGTAACACCGAGCAGTAGACGAGCAGAGCTGCCGCGCTGCCATTTCTACTCTCTTGAAATCAATCACAGGTTTGTCGGAGTGATTTTTATTGGCCCTAAAAAGTCCTCGCCACGGGCTAATGGAAAGATTCATCTTTACTCCCACAAACAATGCACGGCCCGACGTGGAGGCTTAAGAGGATGTGACAGCTTGTCATCCAGAGCGTCTCTATGCGTTAGTCCCTTTTTGTGTTCACATCCTCCACATCAGAGGGATCACACAGATCAATGCCCTCCCCTCTTTCCCTTCAAGGGACAAGTGTTGTCCCTGAGGTGCCCCCCCACCCCACCACCCCCAGGCAATACCGACCCTCTCCAACCCTCATGGAGGCCTCTACTTCACCTCCCCGGCTCCCCCGGCCCTTCCTGCCATCACCACCTTGTTTACGAGCCTCTCCGCTGAGAGGACAGGTTAATAGAGGACCTGGTCCTGCTCAGGCCCGCCTGGTCTCCATTCCCTCACTAATAAGACATTTCATCTCCCTTTTCTGCCTGTTCGCCGGCGGCAAGAGCTCCTTCCAAAAGCACTGAGTACCTGTATGTGTGTGTGTGTGTGTACGCTCTGATTTCAGCCGTATGGTGGCCTTAAGGTGCAAAACACAACTTTATTTACTTTAAATATAATCAACTTGTGTGAAAAAGTTTGATATTTCAAACACAGTGCTTTGTTTTGCAGAGACAGTCGAACATTTAAAGTTACACACTGTGTGTATTGAGGTTGTGTGCTGTCGTGTCTCGAGTGACCAATAATAGTGTCGGACATTTTGCTGAATTCAAAATGTAATTATTGTGTTATTCTGCTGTCAGAAACACATGAGCAGGATGACCTGGTTCCTCCTACAGGTGCATCCCTGCAGCTGGCCTCACTCACACTGACTCAACACTGAAAACCTGCTCCGCAGTGCAAAGTGACGGAAATTAAAAAAATAATTAATCAATCCGTTCATTCCCCAGGAAACGGAAGTTGTTTGTGCTTCAGGTTAACTAAAAGCTGTTCAAACCAGATGGAGGAAAAGCAAAGTTTCTAGATTCTCTACAATAAAATTCAAACGAGCCACCAGAACACGAATAAGAAAAACAGTATGGAAACAAGTTGCTCTAGAAATAAAGCACTTCGTCAAGCACCAGGATCGTGGTACTTAGATGAAATGATTGATCTATCAGAGCCTTGTATGTAAACTAGCAGGTCCACACTGATCATGTGCAGGAGACAACAGGGAACCTGCCGCCGCCACAAACCATCCGATCTGCTTCAGAACCATTTTACGATTAAGAACAAATACTTTATATATATACTTTATATATACTTTATAATAAATCTTCAGAGGAGGATCGGCCCACTTTCAGATCTGTAGATGTAGTGTGAGTATTTGTGAAGGGCCAAATGAGTTCAATTAGTCTCTGTCACAGTGAATGAAAAGACAGAAACTCCAGTCAGTTGCTGAACAAGCATCCATGACCTCAACCCTCACAGTCCTACCTCTTCACCTTACTTTGCCTGATTACCTCTTTGCACCTTTCGGTGCTGCTTCTCACTTTGTGAGCGAATGTTGGCGTAACACGGGGATCGTGGGATCGTGAGGTGTCAGATGATCTGATATGGATGTGATCCCAAGAAGACGCCGGGCTGATTGCTCGTGCCACCTGCTCGAGTCGTCATCAGCATCCATTCACAGTCAGGAGTGAGAAACACAGTGAGGACCTGCCTCTTTGACAGTGTGTGTTCTTTGTGTGTGTGCTTGACGCTCGTGTGTGTTCTGAAATGTTGTGTTTTCCACGTCAGGACCACCGTACTATAGACCACAATTAAAGACAGAAGAACAAACCAGAGAAAGTAGCCCCCAGCACACAAGGTTGCCCTGTAAATCAGCTCCCAAGGACACAATAACAACCTCCTGAAGCACTGAAACACAAGCACTGTGATCTTTTTACTGGGGGACGAATGAAAGGCAGGAACTGGAGGAGCGGGAGCCGGGCCGGGGCCATAATGCCGCGGCTTTAGGTGGTTTAAATCAATGTGACTTGCAGGGCTCTAAAAGCAGGCCGACTCCCTCCTGTCCAGAGGGAGTCCAGGGAGACTTGGCGTCCAGTAAACAATGTCCGCCTCGCCCTCTGGAACCCTGGGAGGGGGAGGAAACCGCACGTCCTTGGGGCTTCAACTTTGACCCCCCCCTTCCTGATGAAATATGGGCCCTGCCCTGCCGCGTAGACTCGTTTGAACTGGAGTCTCTGATGGGCGAGGGTGTGCGCAGGTCGCTCGTTGTGCCTTTGTGTTGGTGAACTTTCTTTTTGTCAGTTTGTGCTGAAATATCGGAGTTACAGAATTCAGTCATGTGATCACAAATCACTCAAAAATAACGACTCGCTGGTTTACTGAGTTGCATGTTCGGATGGAAAAAGACAGTTTTGATTTTGGTTCTGCACCATTTGCACTAACGGCCCGAGTGTGTGTAGGCTCCAGATCCATCGTGTGAATGAGCATAAACTGTTCACTTCCTACTTTATAGACTTTAGAGCCGAAGAAATCAAGCTGTTTGTCAGAAGACTCATCTTCTCTCTCTTGTTCTCTCTGTGTTAATTATGAGTCTAAGCAGTTGTGAGTGTGATATAGAGGAGTGTTATGGTTTTATAAATCTTCCCAGCTTCGTGTTTTATCAGGAGTGAGTTGGAGGAGTTTACGCAGACTGATGCTTTGATAAATGTACCAGGAAGTGACCTCTGTGTAATACCACGTTCTTTGTTCATTCATACTGAATATGGCAGTTGGCACATGATCCTTCAGCAAAGCACCATGACCTTTACCACACTGATGAGCAGCTTCTCACTCTGGGTTTCAGATAGGGAGGGATTTATGCCCTCCGACACAGCTGTATATGGAGTTGAACTGTGACATTTGGTGAGGATTAAAGGGGCTGCTGAGCCCGAAAACAGTCAGGCGGAAAAGTCGGTCCTTATTTCACCTAATTTTTTCTTTTTCTTTCTTTAGATGTTATTAAATTGATAAAACTTTCTTCCAAAATGATGACAAAGCGGAAAATTGATACAAGTAAGGTTTATATGATTTTGCTTTGGGTACATTTTTCGGTCTCTTCAGCTCATAGTTTTCCTTCTCTGTGTATCTCATCGTCTTCTCCTTTGTGCAGCTTAAGGACCAGCGTGTAAAGATCAGCCTTCTCTCTTCCATCACCAGCCTATTTTACATCCCATCATACAAAACTGGCTCATCTGTCACTCTGAACAGCTCTGACTGATTTGTACGAACAAACAAATTTAAGGCCTCGGCTGTAAGTTAAGTTTCGCTGGTGTTACAGTGACTCCGTGTCTCAGATGGTGTTGCCTCAGTGATGGATAACAAGTCAAAATTGGCATCGATGCTCACCATGAATATCAGATACAGATGAACAAACAAGTGGGATTTGAAATGTTCCACTTCCCTTCAGGTCCTCCTGCTGTGGCTGTTTGTTGAGGTAATTAAAAGTCATCTGTTTCCATGGTACATCTGAAATACAAGCCGTCTTTGTACAAATTGATCCGTAGGACGTCCCCGCGCTGAGCCGGTCTTCCCCTGATTGACGATGCATGTGTTTCCATTTCTGCCCCTCTACATTTCAAATGATGGATGAAAAAGGAGGCTTCCTTTCTCAGATGCAAAAAGCACCTTCAGACCGTGGATGGCAGCCACAAGTGTCGTAACCTAGCAACCAGGGTGTCGCTGTGTGTGTGTGTGTGTGTGTGTGTTTGAGAGAGAGCAGAGGGGCTTCCTCCTGAAAAAAAAAAACCTCTCACACTCATTCTAGTTTATTCATGCCTTTGTTTGACCAGCTATTTTAGGACCTTTGAGTATTTCTTTTTCACCCAAGGACACGTTTATTTTTAGCGTCATCTCGTGCTTCCTGCCTTTTTCTCTGCCTTCTTCAACACTGCTTAACCCTTTTCTATTTCCACTGTGCTGCCTGCATCTGTTCCACAGAACCACATGGGAGGATGGATTTGTGGGGAAAAGGGGAAAGGGAGGATTGTGGTGGTGTGTGTGTGTGCTGTGTGTGTGCTGTGTGTGTGTTGTGTGCATGTGTGTGTCAGGGCTTAAGAAGAGAGGAGGAAAGAGGATGAGGGAGGAGAAGAGACAGAGGGAGTGTTTTCCATCTGCTTTTTGGCTGAATTTATTCTTTTTGTTTGAGGCCATCATGCTGGGCACATGTTTGTTTTTGAGTGCGGTTGTTTCACCATCTGGACTATTACAGACTCTTACAGAAGATTTTCTTTGTCCTTGTTTACTCTACATTTGTGCAGGCTGTGTGCACACACTCGTGTTAGACTCAGTCCTCTGTGTGTTGTCAGTCAGGCATAACACGCACTTTGCAGTAGTTAGCTGACAGAGTAAATTCCAGTTAATGTCTGCTTCAACTGATTCTGACATTTGCTTTCAGGGTAGAAGTGTATGTGCAAAACAGCTTAAGACATAATGTGCAGTGCTGCTGTAACACTCCCAGACTCACTGTTTTGGTAATGTCGTCTCATAAAAGTCGGCATTGTTCAGTCGGGCTGAAAGAGGCAGAGTCACGCTGACGTCACACCAGAGGGGGCGGGGCCTCTGAATCATTAGCAGGAAGGAGTTTCACCTGACTGGAGAGATTTTAGACGTGCGAGGGACATTTGGGAAGATTTCCAATCGTCCAAAGTTGAAGATTTCACTCACTGACAGGAACTGTTCATTTTTTTAAAACTGAAAAACCACATTGAAGAGTTTTCTCACCGACGCACCGATGCCACGGCTCCAGGGGAAGACTGAGAGAGGCTGCCGGGTCCAATTAAACCAGCTGCAGGATGCAGGAGTCAAGACAGAAAGCTGTCTGGGAATGAGCTAAACACACACACACACACACACACACACACACACACACACAGAGTTTAGCTCACATTTTCACCTCAGTTGCAACGTGTTGAAAAAGGTGCCATCTTATCAAACTTTGTCTAATTGTTAGAATTATCAGTTTATTGTTGTTTTGCATTTACATGAAAATTCATCATCAATAAAAATTAACAATGTATCTTAATCCAGAATTTCAATAACTGTCTTGTGATCTAAATCTTGTCTCAATATTGGAGATACAAAGTTTTCACATGAGGTTCCTCATGTGACACCACACTATATCTGCTTGTGTTTGAGTTATTGATCGTCTCTCTGTTGTAAAGCATCAGCACACACACACACATGGAGCCTGAATGTGAACTGATGTGTTTTTCTCTTAATCAACCTCCTCTTCGCACTGCGCTTCATTCTCTCTGCCGCTCAATTTGCATAGTCAAAGCTGTGATCATTTACATGATGGCATAGGTACAATTCATTTCAGTCTGAGCCCCCCCCCGACTCTGAAGCACCGCAGCTCCGGTCTGTGTGTCTGTGGGGAACGATAGGGAAAAAATAAATGAGGAAATCATGTAGGGGTGCTCAGCAGCTGATGTGCAGCTCTCTAGTGGCAATGTGATTTCACTGTCATTGGCTGGAGAAAGGTCAAAGCCGAGGCGCATTGAAATGTGGGAATAAATAGGAAAGCATACTGCGGTGCGTAGGGAGCGTCGGCCTGCCAATGAAGTCCCAATCTATTCCCCTCACGCTCCCTGTTCACTCCCATTACAGACCTCATCAGCATCAAATCCCCACCAGCAGCAGCAGCACGCCCTCCCCCACATACAGTACGCTCCCCCTCTTCTCACCAACACACAAACACACACACCTCATTTGCAGGCCTTGCAAAAAGGAGGCTATTTGTTTGAATCTCCTGAACCGTCCCCTGAATGTTTTATGTGCATGTTGCCCGTCGTTTCTGACTCTAACCTACAAACAGCAGCACCCTCTGAGACTGTTACCTCACTTTTTACAGCTGCCGTTACATAAAAACTCTAACCAACAATCTGAGCTGACAACAAGCCTTCATTTCTAAAATATCTCCCTGTAAACTCGACATAAACCTTTATTATGTACGTCTTTGAGCATAAATTATGATAAGAAGTTTCAAAGGGATTTCATTTGAAGGATGCATGCTGGAAAACACAATGCAACAGGAAGAAAAACTGTTATTGTTTGTTATTTGCTGAATGATGTTGAGCGGCTGGAGGTCTTGGATCATATTAACCGCAACATCACCGGCGTTTCTGCCCCACTCCTCTCTCCCTTCCTTCCTCTCCCCTGTTTCTCGCTTCCCCATCCCACCGCTCAAGGCAGCCGACCGATACCTTTGCTACATCCAGACAGACACACCACCACCTCCGCCTCGCAGTCCTACACCCTCTCTGTCCACCTCAGCTGAGTGCAGCTCAGCTAACATGACAGGCCGGGCAGATGATGATAAATGCAGAGGAGGAAAAGCAATTACTGGATCAGTTAGGTGTAGTAGGGAGCGCTCAGGGCACTCATTACCAACAGACTGTAGAGTTCGGGGATGCGTACACACACACACACACACACACACACACACACACACACAAGCAATTGCTCACATGCACGTGTCCAACTTGCATCAACAACAATTGTTATTTGCAGAGTTACGTCCGACAAAGTTATTTTTTCCTGTTTTGTTTCATACTTTCATTCATTTAAGTGGACTGAATCATTTCTTTTATTACTATCCATTTAATGCCTCAGCAGGAAAACATACAGAGCATGTACTTATGATAACAAAATTTAGATCAGAAGTGGCAAGCAGTTGACAAAAACACTGTTTCAGACACATCACATGAATAGGCTAATATCAGCGCGGCACTAATGTGCTGTACATTTGTTGATGTGGGCTATACAGTTATGTGACGTGCCATCTGCACACCTGTCAAAGCCAAGGAGGCCAGAAATACAGAGTGTAAGCCGAGGAGGATGAGGCAGCCTGGATGATTGACAGCAGCTCTGAGGTTGTCATAGGGACAGCTGCAGTCCTCTCTGTCCCTGGAGGAGGATGTAGAAACACTAATAATACAGGAGAGACACACCGACACAGAGAGGAAAACAGAGAGACCGAAGAAAAGGGAAGGAATGATTTGTATTTATACTGCAAATGCACACTCGCATACAAACACACACACACACACACACACACACACACATATACATACACAGCGCACTCTTTCTTGCAGGCTAAAGCAGAGGCAGTTACCCAGGCTGTGTGTGTATGTGAGTGGTGGGCGGTGAGATCGCAGGTCAGGCCCACGCAGTCCCCTTTCAGCCGAACAGTGTGCAGCACACACTGGCTGCACTGGGGCCAGCATCGCAGACGGAAGAAACAAGAGCTCAAGCACGCACACACACACACACACACACACACAAAAGCAACGAAGCATACATATATATACACACACACACACAAGTTTCTTCCCCCTGCCAAAAATGCACCCTGGTGCCTTCATTGCCTCTGTGCTGCTGCCCCCTTTCAGTAAAACAAATGATGAATATTACTTTATCAAGAAACTGGTGAAAGTGTCGACATGATTCTGTTTAAAGTCAATAAAAACACACAAGATTGTGATGCACATGCATTAGATTTCATATAGCAGGAACTGATTTTTTACTGTAATACCCTCCAAAGGTTTGAAGCAGGTAAACAGTATTAAAAACCAGGTTCTTTTTTGCCCTAAAAACTTTCATTTTTCTCTGACAGACTGTCCAGCCGCAATTACATAAGAGTCCATGGGTCCTAATTACGGGTTTGCTTTACCACGACACACTGTAAACATGTGATTACAAAAACAGCTTGATTCTGTTGGACATCTAATCACTGGTTGCATTGCGGTTCACCCTGATATCACTTTCCTTAACCTTAGCTGTCAGAGGAGGTGTCTGTTTGACTTTGATAATGGGTATGTTTGGTTATTTGGCTCACAGGGGCATTTTGTCACATGTCTGACCACATTTGGACTGGACAGGATGTTCTAAACAAGTTCATGCTTGAGCGCCGCTGGGAGAGGATGATGTAGTGGCACTGTAGGTGGCGAAGATACACAAAGTCTCAAAGTGTGTTTGCGTGCATTTATTTATGTGTGTGTCTGTGTGTGTGTGTGTGTGTGTGTGTGTCTGTGTGTGTGTGTGTGTTTGTCTGCGTCAGCGCCAGAGTGAATGTTTGTGTATATGGGCGAGTGGGGGTGGCAGGGCTATAATCTGCTCCAAACTGCTTGCGGGCAGAGGCGAGGTGGGCGAGACAGTGATACAGAAAGAGAGCAAGGGATGGAGAGAGCGAGGGGGGGGGGGTGAGGACAAGCAAGGAAGAAATGAGTTGGCAAGAGAGAAGAAATACAGACAGACAGGAAAAACAAGGAGAGAGGGAGAGAGAGAGAGGGAGGGAGAAGTAGAGGTGAGTTGAGAGCAGAATGGCTTCGTGCAGCTCATGAATGCTCCACAGCTACTGTACGCACTGTCCTCTCTCCTCTCCCACCCATTGTCATCCTGGGCTCCGTGGGCGCCAGCAAGGCAGCTAATTCCTCTGACATTTACGCTGCTTTCTCAGCCTTTCAGTGACGCAAGCCTGGCCGCAGCCTCTGTCAGCACCCACAATGGCCTCAGGTGGATGAGAAATGGTGGATGGTGCAGAAGATGGACTACTCAACCCTAACTGGGGCCCTAGCCAATGAGGAGGCCCTTTGAAACACTCTGGGAGCCAAGGTCCTGCATATTGTGTTATATTATACAGTATGTCTTGAATAAAATAGGATTAGTGTGGGTGGAAGAATAAGAGAAGAAAACAGTGCGGAGGAAAAGAGTGAAAGAAACTGAAGGAGAGGAAGAGCAGAGGGAGGGAAAAAAAGTGGGAAATTTTTATAGTGCGAGGAAATTACAAATTTTTCACTTTTCCACGCCAGAATATGCACTTGGGTTTTTAAGTATGGATTTCATGACTTTGTGTCACAATATCAAGCAATAATTACAAAAATACTGCAGTAATTCTTCTGGAGTTTGGCTAGTTGATCACCTTGCCTGTTATTGTTGCTATGCATCCAATAATCCCTTGCTACTGATACCTTCCCCCTGCAGTGCGAGACATTTAGCAGTTTTGCTTTAAAAGTTCGACCTATATTATCAAATGCAAATCAAATGCTGATATTTATGAGAGCATCTTGTAGAGATTCACTACAGGTTTTCCTCCTTTAATTCATGTCTTTTGCTGCATTTGCTGCAAAGCCAAGGTTGCATTAATGAAATTTAATTCCATAAGTTACTTTACAAACCCAATACTGACGACTGACATCAATTAGCACGGTGCTGATTTGGCCTTGTGTGTTGTGAGAAGTGTGATAACAGCTTGGGAATGGAGTGTGATTTAATGCTTCGATGGATCATACAATACTTATCTGACATAATAAAAATGACTACAATATTTGCCTTAGCTGTTTGGTGGTTTGATATTAAAAAATATTTTACTTGGAAGCCAAAAAGAAAGAAACAGCTGACACTGACAAGCGGCTGCGTGCACCCTCGATTGGCTGCCAGCTCATCACATGACGCATGGAGACGAATCAGCCGCTGACACTCACACTGACACCAACAAGGCGATTAAACCCAAACGCATGTCTCTGGATTGTGGGAGTTGCTGTTGGCATGCCGATCAGAATGCATTCAAAAAATGAGTTTAATGGAGTTTTATGAAATTAAAATGTATTTATGGAGCAGAGCTTTGGGGCTTTTAATTTCTGTTTTTTCTTTTTTTGTTCCAAAGTTGAAGTTTTCCAAAGTTTATTATTGGAGCAGCTGATGCAGGAACAGCAGAGCACAGAGACGAGTGTAGATGTCTGTTAAAACTGAACTCAATTTTAACTTTTTTAAATTATAGCCTTCATTTTAATGGCATATGATGACTATATTTTTAGCAAATAACTGGTTCTGTGGGATCTTCTGGACAGATTTTTGGGCAAAAGCACTTTAAAAGAGAAATACATACATTATAGTCTCAAACTGTATGAACATTGGCTGGTGGAGTGCGACCACAGTAATAGCGCTTCATCCGATTCCTCTAACAACCCTGTTTTTCACCGTTTGGAGTGCTGAAATAAAGGACTGGTGTCTGTTACGATTAGCCTCTTGGCTGGACAGTTTTAATGGACCTGCATTTAAACTCACTTCCCTGTCTATTAATGCGTTGGTGTGTTCTTACTTTTTTTGGTCATTTCTGGATCCTAAAAAAGTGTGTGAGATAATTTTCTTTCAAACTCAAACTTGGACAGTTTTTTATTTTATTTGATGACATTTTAAAATCACTCATCTTTATTGACTAAACTACTTTAAATGATTTTCATAAGTTTAAGTGTTTCCTTTGGTTCTTTTTAGATGAAGCCTGACACTTTAAATATACTGTCAGTGAAACATATAATTGCTCCTCTAAAATACTAAAATCATTCCTGAGCTTCTTTAAACATGTAGTCATCGCATTTATATGTCTGCTGCAAATATTCAAATTGGATTTTGCTGCAGCACGTTTGCCATTTGTTGTATTAGCAGGAAAAGTTCACACCTGAGTTTTAAGAGAAACTGCAGGTTTGAAGTATCAACACATAAACTCAGTCATCAGCTTTCTTCGTCTCAAATGCCAGATGCGTGTCTTCAGTGTCTAACTGGTTGTGTGTGCTCTCTCACGGTCGGTCCTGTAACGTGCAGGGTCCTGTCTGCTCATTGGACGGCCCGCGGGCTCGCACTCTTTCAACAGTATCTCATCTTCACCTCTATTTGCTTTTTTTCTCTCTGCTCTCGTCTGAGACTCTTCCTTGTACTGTTCAGGACATACTGATAATTTGTCAGACACTCACAGAGCCTGAAGAAACAAAGTAGCACACACACACACACACACACACACACACACAGACTCGTCCATTACCACCTTATATAACTTTTAACATGTTCTTCAAGTTAGACAAAGTGGGATGCACAATCAGGGGCCGAGACATCAGTCTGAAGATGCGACGGCCCCGAGAAACATCCTAAACATTTTCTTTTTTTTTTTTTTGACAATGAACAGGAGAAATCTGTCTCTCACAGCAGGCACTCTTGTCATTCCTGAATTGCCTTTGCAAATGACTGTAAAGAGAATGCAAATATCTCTTTGTGGGTTTTAACGCTCCAAGCTTAAACATGCAAATGATAGATAGAATCCATTCTCTTCCAGAAGGTTGCTTTGTTGACTGTTCCACTCACTGTCTATTCATTGACTCTTTCTGTTTTTGAAAGGCTTCCAGAGCCCGGCATCATCACCGGTGTTTGTCTGAGATTGCATGCTGGTCCCTCCATCTTCTGTTGATCCTTGTCTCTCTGCGGTGACTCTGACCTGCCTTGGACTCAAAAACCAGGAAGATACGAGCTGTTTACTGTCCTGCTCGCTGATGACTCTGAGTAAAAACCTCTGTCTCCTTTTGTTCCCCCTTTTCTTTGTTGTTTTCTTTCTCTCTCATGTCATATCTTTGTTCCTGGGTTCAAATAGAGTTCACCATCGCAGTGGAAAAGAACCGGAGGGATGTTATCTTGGGTGGGATGATAGGAGTGGCAACCAACCACTTGGAGATGAAACAGTGAGATGAGGAGCGTCGGATTGATTCGTCTGTCCCTGATTTGTCATGAAAACCTGAGAACAAACAGCAGATCCATTAAAACAATGTAGAAGAACTCAGCAACATAAAACACGTTTGTCACCAGAAGAAATCGGTTTGTTTTGTTGTTTTATATTTATATCAAATTAAAGATCCTTTATTCTGCCTGCCTGCTCTCCATATACACGCCGTACAAACACACACACACACACACACCGTACAAACACACACACACACACACACACACACACACACACACACACACACATGCCGGGTGCAGACGTGGCCTCGGCATCAAAAACGTGAAGATTGAAGACAAAGTCATTATGATTGAGCTGCAGTCTGTGCCCCCCCCCCTCGCAGCCTCAAGCGCTCACCCGGACAGATCTAAATGATATTGACAGTTGAATAAATTTTCTGCATGAAATCATGTCAGCTCGAGCATGCCACCCCACCCCCCCACCTCCCCACCCCCCAACTCTGTGGCCCACTGAAGTGCTAAATAATTACATTAGTTTCCAGAGGCTAATTTGACTGAGAGCAATAATTCTGGTCCCACACCACCATAGCTGTTTTCATATATTTAATATCGATATTGGTAAATGAAAGTGAACCAGAGGTTAGTGGCACTTTATGCAGTTGTGTGTGTGTGTGTGTGTGTGTGTGTGTGTGTGTGTGTTTTGTGGGGTGATAACCAAAAAACTTTGGACTGTTGTGTTGCTTCGGGTGCCGTCTGTCATCGGTAGAAGGCAGCTTAATTATCTCAGGGGTTATTTCTTTTACATTTTACTGTAACAACTGTCATTATAATTGTATTGACATATTGATGAATAATTACCAAACCATAAAAAACGCCTTCAGTGTCTCACGAGCCTGTAAACAAAGAGAGCAGACGAGTCTTTGCGTTGCAGGAGTTTGATAAAGCTGAACAGACTATTATCAGTGTGTGTGCTGTAACCTGAAGGTACACATGGGAATTGCAGTTTAAAATCTTAGTTCCCTTTGTGTAAATATCTCTTAAATACACATCAGAATGAGTTGAAAATAAACTCATGAGAAAACCAAAACAACAACAGAAATTCAGATTAGATGTAAAAGTTAAAGTTAATTCTATTTCATGTCTCATCCGTCTTACCTGACTTCTAATAGCTTTCTTCACTGTCTGCAAAACATTGAGACTTGTGAGGCTTAAACACCTTTTATGTCCATTTAATGACATATTTATAGACTTTAATAGCCATTGTTTACCTCAAAAGACCTGCTATCTGTAGATCTACAGTAACATTGTAATTATAACAATGTCAGCTCTTTTATGTCTGTTTTATGACACCGCAACTACAGAAATAACACCTTATTAAAATGCTTTGACCTTTTACATGTCTGCACTTCAGACTGTTGGACTGCAGCTCCCTGAGATGGTCTGTGTGTTTCGGGGAGAGACGCTGCTGTCTGAGAGCCATGTTATGTAAGTGTGTTGGGTCTGACTGGTCTTTCCACTGCTGGAGTTTCTGCCCTCTGGTATTTGGAACAGAAAACGTCTGACTCTTATGACTACAAGACAGCATTCTCTTTATTGTGAGTGAGTGTGTGTGTGTGTTAGTGTGTGTGTGTGTGCAGGGGGTTGATCCAACTGCATAATAAATAGCAGTTACATGATCTAAGAAAAAAGACCAGATTTTCCCTTTGCCTGAAGCCTTTTAGTCATAAAAAGGCACTATTGGACTACTCTGCTGTGTCACAGCATTCATGTAAGGTTTGATCTGTTTTCTTTTAAAGAGTGGTCCCAGTGTGTTTTCACTGTTAGGCCATTGTCACATTAATTTTCTGGTATACTGTCATATCTTCTGGGAAGAGTTGTGTTGTGTGAAACAGGAAGTACAAGGATCGGAGAACAGACAAAGGTCGTTGGCTGCAGGGTTAAGGCAACACAGGCTAAGTAGCGTTAAAGCTTTCTCTCACTGAAAAGCTCTTTAATCCTGATGAGGACAAACAACTCCCTGACACAGAGTTTGCTGATGAGAGAGCCAGGGGTCACCCTGAAGGATAAATGCTGATAATGATAAAAACAGTCCTTCTTACCAAAACTGCAGATAAACGCACACGTGTTCAAACAAAGGCCACATCTGCACAGCACATTTGTTGTGACTGTTGTATTTTTAGGAACCAAAATCCTGTTCTGAAAGTCAAATGTGTTTTCCAGTTTCAAACTTAGCCACACATGTTCACCTCCCCCCTGCCGCTCATCATCATTCCACCTCGCCATCATTGCCCCTGACCCCGACGCTCGGAGTGGTTTTACCCAAATTTCCCTGTCTCCCTCATCTCATCTTGGCTCCCCTGGCAGCTGTGTCAACAGCCACAGGCCTCCAGCCTTAAACAAACCCTCCACACAGCCATTGTACACCATGCCACTCCCCTGCAGGAAGGCTGCGCTGACAACTCTATAAATGCTGGCAGTCAGTCCCTGAACAACATTGATTTTGTTCCAATCAATCCAGAGAGATTGCAACGCATGGTAAATGACACAGCCTGTGCGCTATAGCATACATTTCAGCATTAATTGTTGCTGGGCAGACTCGGTTGACCAAATGGTGGCTTGGTCCCGTGAGCGTTACGGCAGTGGGAAACATCAGCATGCTGTCTGCAGGCTGGAGCGCCGTGGGAGGCCCAGCTGTTGCCCATATCTCAACGAGGAGTCGACAAACTTGATCCCAGTCCAAAAGAAATGACCTTCACCATTATTCCAAACAATTCAGCTGTAATTCCGCATGAAAAAGCTAAATAATTGCATGTTGACTTAGTTAATTTGTGCGATGATGGTAATCAGCAAGGCAAGCAAGCAGTTTACTTTAAAGAAATAAGAAAATCTTTATTTCCAAGCTGAGAATCAGATGAGAAGATTGACAGGACGGATGGAAAAGCCAGCCATAGATTGATAGATCTAACATTCACTGATCTGTCTGTTAACGCTACAAACCCTGAAGCCAAGAGGGCAGCCAGCTAGCTAGCTAAGTTTAGCATAAAAATTGGGACCAGGGGGCAAATAGCTTGCATCGCTCTGTCCAAAGTTAACGAAATCCGCCTACCAGCACCTCTAGCTCACTAATTAGCATATCATGTTTGTTAATTTCATTTAAATCAAAGTGTTAAAAGAAATGCATTGCTCTGGAGGTGCTGGTAGGTGGATTTCGTTACTTTTACACAGAGCCAGGCGATCTGTTACCGGTGCCAAGTTAAGCTAACTTTCTCCAGGCTGCAGCTTTCTGTTTAATGAACAGACAAGCTGTATCGATCCTCTGATCAAACTTTAGGCCAGATAGCTCACAAGCATGTGCCTCCAATTGTGAAACTTTTCCTTATCTTTATCATTCTCTCAGTCATTTTTTAGGAAGCAGTGTTTCCTTCTCCACCTATGTGCTTTTGATTGCTAACATAAATTGATATTGCAGGCTCTTGCCGGAGGAGCACATGTACGGTCGAGGAACTGCTGTGGATGTTATTCTAGCTGTCAGGCTTTGTTTACCTTTCATTTGAACATTTTCCTGTCTCTCATTCCTAAGTTTTGTATGTTTTCTCTTCACCCGCCTGTTGTTTTGTGTCATAACAAAGTGAGTTATATTCCCTCCTCCGATAGTTTTCTCATCCCGTCTCCTCATGGTTGATTTTTTGCTGTTTATGTTTCCACTCCATCATTCATTTTTCCTCAGAAAGAGCAGAGAAGGGACAAGGCCCGCTATTCTGCTCTGTGTGTTGGTTTCGGGTGTGTGTGTGCGTGGTTTTGGCGGAGGACGTGTCTCTGAAAGCAGATCAGGAAGGTGTAAGCTCAGGTGTGTGACGTCACTGTCATATCTTTGCTGATGCAGATCTTCAGGTTTGCGTCTCTAACTGGCCGCATTTTATCAGTCATCTTTATGTACACAGATTGTACAACTAGGAGGTGGGGGGGTGTCCTTGCTGACAGCCAACCTGCTGCCTCCAGACTGCAGAAAAATACTGATGTACCAGTGAGCAGGACGGCTGCCAGCTCGCTCTTCTCTCTGTGTCAGTCCATGTCTGATAGCTGGGAAAGACTTCTAGAGTTTTATGAGTTTTGCTGCCGGACCTGCCGCGGGCTTGGCTTAAGGCCCTGACGAGGATCAGAGTAGCATAGCAGCACTCACGCTGGGGCACACACAAACACACACGCTAACACGAGTGGACACACATACACACAGTGCAGTGAATGTGTCTGGTAACGAATGTAAAGCATGTGCATGTCACCCCCCGTCCTCCTGGGATAATGTGGGAATTCTCAGAGATTGGGATATGTGCCATTGGCTATACAGGAGGCTGCCGGACACCGGCTACGGCTTTCACACAAACACTCACACACATAAGCTCAAGTACACACACAACCCAGAGACAACCTGGACAGCCTTGGGCCAGCAGACCGGGGGATTATGCCACACATGAGCGGCAACCCGGTGAGGCAAAGGGCGCCGGGAGCAGATGTGACGTACTGCTGAGAATCCAGCACGTAATCACAGACGACAGACGAGCTGGTCAGGGATAATAAAGATAAACATTTGCTCTTCAGGTTATTTCCTGAGCCGTGTGCTAAATTTGGACTTGGGTGACAGGCAAGCAGCGTCTCACCGAACCAAGCCAACCTGTGCCTCAGGGCCATTTCCTATTGGCTGTGACCTTTTCTCCTCCTCTGCCTTCTCTCTCTCTGTCTCTCTCTCTCTCTCTCTCTCTCTCTAACAGATACAACAATCTGCCGTAAACAGACTTCATGCTGACCCTCACACGTCCAAAGCAAGAGACAGAGAATGAGACTTTATTAACCAGTGACCAATGAGTGCAAATGAATCAGCAGAGAAAAAAAAAGAAACAGCTTAAGAGTAAAAACATCAACAGAGAGGACAGAAAGAGCGGACTTGAACAATGCTCTTTTGAGGTGACGGTTGTGTTGTAAAAAGCAGCAGAGCAGAAAGAAAAAAGAGGTACTGTCCCCGTTTGTAAAGAGCGCTCACTGCCCTTTGTGTTTGGTTTAGAAGAGGAGGAGGAACTGCTGACCACATCAACCACAGGCCTTTAACTCACGGCACAAGCACTTTCTGCATGACCTTCACATTAGAGTGGCTTTAAACTGATGTCTAGAGTTCAGTGAGGAAAAAAACAGGCAAGAGAAAAAAAGGAGACTGGATTTGTACCTTTCAGAGCACAAAGCCTGACACGGGCAGCACCTTATTAAAGCGCAATTCAGTTTCTTGTTGTTTTTCCAGCCCTCTAATTCAAACTTTCAAGGGGACAATTATGTTCCTCAGTGGACCAAAATTTACTGCCAGTGTCTAAACAAGGACATCAGGGTCTGATCAGCACCCGCCAATCTGCCCGACGCAGGTAGAATCAGTCAGTAAGTTGCACTGGCTGCTGTGACGAAACAAGCCTGATGACCAGTGAGATCACAGGAGATTTAAAAACAGGCATCATGTGGATGAACTGAAAACATGTATGGAATCCACGTGGTTACTTTCATGCCCATAAACAAATACTGAAACTTGATAAAGAGATTTTTGTGTTAAAAATCCTCCAGCAGAAACTTAAAAACAGCCTGTTCTGACTGGTTGGTCGTCCATTTCTTCCTGCAACAGAGACAAGATGGCAGTCACTGTTCCACTCTCCATCTTCTGTTATGGGTCCAGCATCCGGGTGCTCATGGGTACTCACAGTGCTTTGTATTTTGCCATACTTGTCAGCCATAATGCACCTCTGTACCCAAAATGTCAAGCTGAAGTATGGAAGTGAGTGAACTGAGACACAGCTATAAGTTATTGAGGGCCTGTTTGTTAACCAAGGATAGGAAAGTAGTAAAAACTCCCAACATTCCTGCTCAGAGCCAAGAAATCATCAGGTGCATAGCTCATGGTGAGATGGTGATTTGATTGTATTGAACGAACAAGATATTATGTGTAAAATGTTGCCGTCGAGACGCTGGTATTTGTCCGTTTTGGACAAAATCAGCTTGCAATATTTAGAGTTCATGCTAAGCTAAGCTAACCAGCTACAGACAGTAGAGTGCTATCACTTTTCTATTTTTCTAATAATCTCCTGTTGGACAATAAAAGTTCCTGTTTTGTTTCTTTATCTCAGGTTTTTAACGTTGTGATTTCACCTGAAGTGCAGCGTGAGTCAGGAAACTGGATCCTGAACATCAACACTCAGTGTGTAGCTGCTGTTCTGGGTCGAACATGATGGAGAACTGTAAGTACAGAGTGGGCAGCGTGTACTTTTCTCTCACCAAGACTTTTTCTTCTGTTCTCTCTCTGCTGCCACTGTCTCGGATCGCTGTCTTTCCATCTCTGCTTCCTTTCTTTGTTTCGTATCACTCTCTGTTTACGGCCTCTTAAATCGGAGAGAATAAAGTTGCTGCAGCTGCTCTGTAATCTGTTCATCACCACAGACCAGTTCAGTATATTGTGACTGATTTTATAATGCAAAGTGTCATTTTTTGTTCTCCCCAGTAACTTATCAGCAAAACTAGGCCAAATCTTTCAGCTTACAAATGCATTGAAATTTAATGCTTTTGGATGTTATTTTCTTATCAGGATCACTCAACAGCACTTCAGTGAATCGATTTCAAATGACAATAACTTTGACCACCACACTTTTATTTTTGATTCTTTAACAATCCCCGTTGGCAGAAATGTCTTTGTGGAAGTGATGACTTATTAAAGAACAAAATAAAGCATTTGCATGATAGATAAATTCTGAAAACACCTCAGTAAATCAGAATGTATCAGTCCACATTAAAACCGATCCTGGTTTCCTTCAGCGCCGCTTCGTGTCTGTGTGTTGAGGTTTAACGTGGCTTTGACAGGACGGCCCCTTTTCACCACGGGCTGCGTGGATTTACTAAACACTGGCCTGGGACTGATTACCTTCCCTCCCTCCTCTCCGGCTGTCTCTGTATATGTCTGTTGATGTTGTTTAGAGCAGCACAGACCACTTCAAATTGTCCTCAGTGTGGAATGAAAATGCCGGCAGTCGGGGGGGAAGTGCTGCAGCGCATTCTTACATGTCACTTTTTAGCAAAACACGCAAGCAGAGCTCTTATTCTCTGTCTCAGCATGGAGTTAGCAGTGTGGGCAGAGGGTGATGAATACAATGGAGAGAAAATAGAGGAGAGGAGCGAGGGGGAGTGGGGATGGAGGAGAGTGCGTGGGTGAGCAGATAGGACTGGCGGTGAGGGGGAGGGGGGCAGGTTAAGTTGGTGCCTACACAGGGCTCTATCCCACAGGCTCTCTCTCCTGTCTCCCACGCCTGGGCCCTCTAACCTGGCCTTGCTTCTGTTTAATGTCTGGCTCTGTCACACCTCGGCCCACTCCCTGGAGATCTGCACGTCTGTGGAGTAAAGTACATTTCAAACTAGTTCTCCAAAGGAGAAAAACACACTCGAGAAGACTTCAGCCTGTTTTTTTTAATACCTTTCGTCTCTCCAGCAGCTTCTGCGTGGCTCCATCTTTGGCTCTCGTTGCTCTTAAGTTCTTTTGTGATTTTACTTACAAACATCCAAAGAATAATTCTTTAAATTGGCTTTAACAGTTTCTAATTGAATGTCAAGTTATAGTCATGGGAATGGAAAGGTTCCTTGTTTCAGAGCTGAATGTGTGCAGATTTACTGTCACAGAGAACAATGGATGTGCATGGAAGGTTGGTGGTGATGTGTGACTGAGAGTAAGAGGAAATACTGAACCTTCCTTCAACCAAATTCATCTCCTTTTCACTTTTAAGCATTTTCACTCCCAGAAAATGCTTTAGTATTTTCTATTCAGAGGGTCAAAGATCAGGGCCAGGAAAGCGAGTGCAAAAGGGATCCAATCAGTGTATTTACATAAATGACCTTTGAAGTTAGTCAGCAACATTTGTGTCAAGGAAGTGGACGTTTACGGAGCCTTTCTGTTGTTCCGGCAGGCTATTTCACAGTCACATGTTTCATACATCCTTCAATTATTATATGTCAGCGACCTCTGACAACAGGCCATGAAAACATTTGGCGCTCGCTGTGTGTGTGCAGACAACATTGCTGAGCTGTGTGTCCTCGCTGCTACCTGCTATTGATGTTCATTAAAGGTTGTGTGTCTCGGGCTCTGATGAGGAAGGGAGGGTTGCGAGCTCAGGGGCAGTCAGGTCATGCGTTCCTCAAATTTGTTTCAAGAGTATCATATGAGCAGAGTCACGCTGGTGAAATAAAATGCAAATTGTTGCCAGACCTTAGGTGCCCTGACTGAATAGAAAAAAAATTAAAGTAAGGCAGAAAAGGCTCTGTTCTTCAAGGGAGCTTTCAATTTATCTGAGCAGCGCTGAGCCGCAGTCTGCTGGGTTTACTAATCTCTGCATGTATTAACACTAAATCCTGGTCAAACCAACAACACTCCAACTTAACACATTAGGAGGAAACTGGAGGCACATCTTCAAAAATAATGGCTACCCTGTACACCTGCATGATTATGATTTTTACAATACTAGTCAGTTAATAACCAACAGCTGATAATTCTGGGGCATGAATGACTCAGTTGATGTCAGACAGCTGGTACAAGCACACTTTGTTCTGCCTGAAGTGGCTGTTTATCTTAACGTGGATGCACATGTATAATGATTAACTTGCACTGTTAGTTTTATTGGACAAGTAAAGTCAAATATTTACATTTTTGAGTGATTTGAGAACAGAATTATTATCCAGGTGGATTCAACAGATTAAAAATATAGCAGATCTAAAGAACAGGAAGTAAATGTAAACAGCATGTTAGCTTAAAATGTGTGGTTAGCTTAAATTTCTTACTTTTTCTCTGCTGCTTAAACTGCAAACTTCAACCTTAATGCACGTGAGGTCACTGTGCTAATGTGTTTGCACTGCACTTCCAATAATCAGAGTCCGCTCTCGTTCTAATGCCTCTTTAATGCATGTAAACAAACTCAGTGTCTCGCTCTGAAATACTTCCTCATGTTGGCGAACGCTTGCCAGCGCAGGAGCCGAGCAGGATTTTCTGTCTGAATGGTAGCTTCCCTCCACACTGCTCATCATTTGCTTGTGTTGGCCGGGAAACAGGTAATACTTTATCAACTGCTGGTCTTCATAATCACTGAGATATTCAAATCCACATGAGGGCTGGATGAGCAGATTAATAGTATTGACAAATCCTAATTAGCGTCATGCTGAATCAAATGATTAATGTGAACAGTTGTTAAGGAGGCAGTGTGTGTCTAAATAGACCCAGAGGCTAGATAATACAGTAATAGCCTATGACTCACACTAGCAATGTTTTAATGAGAAATAGACAGTAAAAGACTGAGAGAGAAAGAAAGAGAGAGTGACAGAAAAACAGAGAGGAAGAAAATGGCGAAAAACGAGAGAAAGTGAGTGACTTGACAGAGATGTTTTGTGTTGCATGCTACTGTTGCCTGCCTGCCTTCCTGCCCGGCTCCCCCCGTGTTTTTACACCTCGAGTTTTAAGCAGCGATGGGATTAGTTTGTAGGATTGTTGGCTTGCATTGTGTGCTGAGAGGATAGGCAGTGAAATCCCTTTTTCAGCCACCACTACTTATCCTTGTCCCTGTGTTGTCTCTTTCAAACAGAAGCGCCTTGCTCTACATGCATGTAATCTAGGTGACAAGAAAGAATGAAAAGAGAATTGAATGTGTATGAAAGGAGTGAAAATGGGATGGCTGACAGGGAGGAAAATGCAGAGAGGGTAGAGGGATAGAGTCAGGAGGAACGAGGTGGGAGTGCGGCTTCAATGTGAGCCGACTTTATGATACCCAGGTAGCCCCCTTTTGTCCTCCGGCACTTCTAAAAGTGGGGTACAGGCCCATAACATGAGCACAGTGCGTTTATGTCTGACATCAGCATGTGAATAATTCATCCTCAAACTTCATGCCTGAATTATTTATGTCTTAAAGAATACAGACACAGGCAGCAGAAAACAGCAGTCTTGAGGGAGGGTGCATGATGCAAGATGGAGAAAAGTACAATGATTTCATCATTATTTACAGTCTAATTCCAAAATGAGTAATTCACCAAATGAAAAATGTGACATTTAATCAGATAAAAACAAAGATTACTACAGTGAGTATAACACTTGGGCTTTATTATATTTTTTATTAGCTTGTTCTCATTTACAAATATATGCAGCAAAAGCACAAATATGTTTCTCACACTGGGGAGGAAACAGAGTGATTCTGTCGCCCCGGTGCAGCAGACACAAGCAGCTCTCCATGCTAAGAGTATATGTTTTATAATTATTGTTGTGAGTCGCAACAGCAATAAAGCTTGAGGGAGAGACGATGATCCACCCTCAAACATCCATCTGATGGCTCGCCAAGAAACTTTGTACAGACATTAATGATGGCGAAACCTTGTGACTTTGATGATCACCTAACTTTTCCCTGCTAGCAGCAATATTTCCATAACGAGTGAACGAGTTAACGGACGTGGAAAAAACATTTATGCTGCAATCGATATGAAATGGAACAAAGTTGCTTATCTCTTTACTTTCCACCCGTCCCAGCATGAGGTCAAAATGATTGTTTTTACTTTTGGCAAAACTGCTGACGTCCCTGTAATTCCCAGCTGGCCTTTGCCTTCGGTGCTAATTATCAAATGCTAACATTTAACTTTACTTAACTTAGGTGGTGAACCTGGAAAATGTCATAGCTAAACATCAACCTGAAGGTTACGATTCTAGAGGAAATCACTGCAGACCCCGTTTGATGATGTGCAAAGGCCCCCGTCCCTGTGAAGGAAATCACTTTTTGTACATTATATGTCTGTGTGTGACATCAGCATTTTAATGAAGTGAATCTGTCCTAACGCCACACTAAGGTTCTGTATCTCTGCTTGCAACAGAAGCCGATATGAATGCTTTCTGTTGCCTGTATACTTTGTAGTTTCATCCTTTTAATCCCCTGTCACCTTTTTTCTGTTTGTGAGGAGCTCTAAGTTTTACTTTGCAGTGCTAACTAACCATTATTTAAAGTTCCTTTCAGCCCAGATGCTGTTAGTTGGCCTGTGATGGCTGAGCATGAAGTTTAAAACAGCAAGATGAAGATTAAAAAACAACATAAGCATGCTTGACTTTCTCTCTGGCCGTTTACTTTCCACGGTGCTGGGAAAGTACGGAGCTCTGTACGAACATGGTGGTTAAACAGTAATAGTAGCAGTAAAAAGTTAATACTTTCTTTTATTTAAATACAAATTTTAGAAGCTGTCAAACCACCATTGACAATATAGTTTGTGATATTTTGCCGTTTGTTGATTGTATTTGGAACAATAGCTGGCATCAGTAGCACACTGGACTTGGGCGTGACTGAGCATGCAGGTCTCTCGTGCCACTCCACGAACATAAACTCACATGTTCAGTACCTGCTGAGAACTAGTATGTAGCACAAAACTGGGACATAACAACAGAAAATAAAAAACCCCTCTGTTAGCTGGATGGATAGATGGATGTTTAATGAGCAAACTGATAAAAAGAAATGACTGGAAAAAAACAGCAGTTCCTGTTACAGAATGGAACAAAGAGACCTCCCATTTCCCTCCCAACGTCTTTTGTTAACTTTGTTATCCCCTTTCTGCAGCACTCAGAGTGATGCTCGTGTGCTTACGTACATCTCTCTGTGGGTGTTACTGTGCGTGTGTGTGTGTGTGTGTGGTGGCTGTGCTGCCTGCTCAGGGAGGCACGGGGCCCAGACACTTGGAATCATTTAGTGAGAATTTCAAGTGTGGGAGGAGAGGAATGTGCGCCCAGATAAAAGAAAGAAAAGTGAAAGAAAAATATAGCAAGGAGAGGGGGTGGAGAGTGCGAGAGATAGACACAGATATAGACAGAGAGAGAGAAGAGAGAGAGAGAGAGAGGCCAGGGAGGGAGAGTGTGGCAGGTGAGGAAGAGGTGGTGGGAAGACGGGTGGAGGGTTGGGGGGGAGGGGGAGGGGGGGCACCTGAGAGAGAGAGAGAGAAACATTTGGAAGGGAGGAAGACGAGCTCGAGTGGAAGACGGGGGTGAGAACGAGGGCACGCCGAGAGGGAAACAAAACGGAGAACGGTAGGCAGAGAGCAGAAGACAGAGATCCTGAGCAAATGACAGACAGTGGGAGCAGCAGAGAAAGAACAGAAGAAAAAAACGGCTCGGGAAGAAAAGTACAAGCTGCCCACTCCTTACCTACTGTTCTCCATTAAGCTGATTTTTTCAAATGGCTCTTGCAGGTCTCGCTTAGGGGGAACATCTATTCCTATCACAATGCTGCCTACACACACCGCACAGTGACAGGCAGAGCGCGAGAGGAAAAAAACAAAAAAAACAGGGGGGCACAAGTATAAATGAAAGATGATTAAGAAGAAAAGAATAGTGGGAAAGGAAAGGAGAGAAATGTCCTCAGCTGTACAAGTGAGCACAGAGTACAACATGTAATGTTGTTTTATTAATACTGCACGCTGGAGGACGATGTGGATGCTGTTCGCCGGTTTGAAGCTGCAGCGCCGTCTTTAGTAACTCAGTGGTGAAAGAAAACAATCAGAATAAACTCTCTCTCCTCCTGGTTTCTATCGTTTCTCCACATCAGCGGCGCCCCACGTTATTATCCTGTGTGTTTACAAACTGTCGTAACCTCGGTGTTTTTTCGTGGATCCGTCTTTATTTTTTTGCTGTTCACAAATATACGCTCCCCCACATTCCCTCCTCACGTTTCCGGTCTGTCTTCACTTCCCCGTTCTGTGCCAAAGCTAACAGCCGTGTGTGAGCATCCGTAACTGTTGTGCACGTATGTGTGAGAGAGTTTATGTGTGTCTGTAGGTGTGTGTTTGGGTGTACACACAGTGTGTGTGCGCAGGACAACCAGAGAATTCCCAAGGAATGCAAACGACTTTCCACTCTTTCCGAGGGAGTTTTTGATGCTTGTGACAGTCTGGAGGATAGACGGCAACATTTTGCTTTAAAATCAGCAATGAGTCAGAGCTTTGCTGATTTTATAGAAAGTCTGAGACTCCAACTAAAACTAAATTTAGGAACCAGACTTGCTGATGTTATTTATTTTACAAAAATAATTAAAAAAAGCCTGGTTCAGAGAGGAAAATGGATTTCTTTAAGCTCTCTCTTGCATGCATGCTGAAAAGGCCAAAGACTGTTTAAAAATGTCTATCCATGCAAATCTGCAGCTGGCCCTCTGACCCGACTGATGAGCTGTGTCTCTTAAACAGAGGACGCAAACACCGAAAACAACAGCAAATCAGCAACCATTGTTCACTATCGACAAGCACCAATTCCTTGCTAGCCTCCTGCCTGCAGGTCAAGATGATTGCCATCCAAAATCAATCCAGGGAATAACGTGTGCATCTGTACGGCCATTTCTCTATCTTCCAGGGAATTATATGCGCAGGCTACGAATTAGAAAATTTAATGACGAATCAGAGTTCTATAGACGTGGGTGAGGCATTATTGACCAGCCCGGGTCACAGAATGAACTGGGCCGAGCTGACCTTCATGGCTCATGGCAACAAGGCGGGCACATTCAATCTCACTTGACCCACTCAGCTCTGACCTTTGACCTCTGGCGATGCTGCCCCTGTGTGAACTGCCACCTCTGGGGATCAATAGCTCTTGACCGTCGCCTCGGGCCTTTGGTTGGAGCAGCGAGGACGGCGGGGGGGTTCACAGGATGGAGGAAGTGGGGTGCAGGCTGGTGGGGGCGGCTGACCTCGGAGGGCAGGGCCACCGACCGATGATGATGTGGGAGATTTATAAGGAAGCTGGAGCTGATGAGGGGGAAAGGGACACTGGGACGTATATGAGTGTGTTAATGTAGAACACATCAAAGCAGAGTTATTTAATCCTTCTCTCAAGAAGAAAAAGGTAACATTGAAATTAAGACTACAAACTTCAAAGCACAAAAACTGAAAAACTTGAACTCAGTGAGTCTTTTCAAGCCCCCCCAATCTATTTGTGTCATACATGGATACCTTTCTCCACACTTCAAACTAGGTTTCCACATTTTGATCCTTAGTTATTGAGGTTTTGTTGTCTAGTTTAACAAGTCAGATCACTAATCCTCTTACGCTAGAATGGTGTTGCCGTGCGGCATCTGAAAGTTGAGCTGCCCTGCATTCTAATCAGCAAGGTGAAGTTCTTTGATCTGGAGTTGCAAAAGCTTTTTCCAGTTTCTACATTAGAGATGATGCTGTGCGTGCAGCGGCTTTAAGGTCTAAACCCTTCCAGCGTTTGCCTTGCTGTTGCCTCAGACTCTGATATTAGGCTACTTACAAAAAACAGCCATTTCAATCCTTATTCCCATACGACGATTTCCAGCTTCAGTCTGACGTGGGGCTTGTGCCTCGGGATTTCAGCACACGTAAGATCACAGTGGCAGAACGCACACACGAGCAAATACATAGTAGGTCTCAGTGGGTGTCAGAAGATATGCTTAAGGTGTTATAACAGCAGTGACTCACAGCACAGCACAGCACAGCACAGCACTGAATGAGTCTCTGAATACATTGTCCCATATAAGAGCACTAGACAATTTATAAAAAAAGTCATCAAAGGTACTTTTCCTATAGAGGATGTACTGTTCACCTAAAGTGAGACAGTGTGTTGAGGTAAAATAAAGTTTTCTGAAAGTCAAAATCAGGAAAAAGTCAAAGCTAAGCTGGAAAGGAAGATGAGGTAAATGTACAGATCGGAGTATCACAGAGCTACACAGCAGGATTAACAACACAAGCAGCAGATAAGACAAACACAAGCCAACCTCATGCAGAACAATCATAGCATATATGATCTTCGAGGGCTGGCCATAATCACAAAAACACGTTATTCTCACATCCCAACAGGCCCCACATCCCTCTGTGCAGCCAGAGTTTGTTGCTCTGCTCGGGTTCGATAACATGGTTGGTCAGATGGTTCGAGCTGTAATAACCGTCACTGTCAGGACCAATCACAGGCACAATACTGGCTGGCCTGCACACTGAGTGGAAAAACCATTTTGTGGCTAATATTCGCTAATGTACTGAACTACTGTTGTTTATGAGTCAGCACTCTGCTACGAACTTTACCTCATACGTCACATTTAGGAAAAAAAACATTTACCCACAAACTGCAAAACTGTGTGACACGGAGCCATAAGAGATAATCTGCAGGAAGCACAACTAAGACAGAAACAAGAGTGATCCGTCCAACACAACAGACATTTTTTGAATACAAGATCACTGATGAATATACTGTTAAGCTTGTGAAGGAGCGAACAATGTCTGTCTCACTTTTTAAATGATCCCCTAATTCCTTCAGTCCTTCAGATAGTGACTCCCTTCCTGTATAACATCAGCCTTTTATTACAAACATGCTCTAACAAACAAGTTGTACATAAGAAAGTTACACAACACAAGTTCCTGAAGGGTGGCAATCGTATGAAATGAACAGTATAATAGTCATATTGCTTTTATGGCTATTTTTGTTCATAAAGAGCCGCACAGGCAACAACTTGAATCGTGGACTCGAACGTTGAAGGTAGAAAACTGTTGCGGTCAAAGTATTCATCTGTTTTTTATTGTCCTCCAGAAATATATGTCATATTGTGCAAAAATTAACGCATTTCTGTATTAGCTTGTGTTTTTACACACTTTGTGTTTGCTGGATATTTGTTGTCATATGGCAAATCTGTTTCTTCACTTGTTTGGTTTTTTATGTATTTGCAGTGTTTTTAAGCCTTTGTGCTGTGAAAATGAAAAGGTGTTTGTTTCTGTTTGCTCGTGCCTTTTTGCACGCGTTTTTTTAAGCTGTGTGCTGGACTTTCATGGCTGCTGCACTCTTCTTATAATAATGTACTTTTCTTATTCATTTTATCTTTATCTTTTGTGCATTCTTGTCATTCGTAGCCAAGCAAGTGGCTGCTGGTCAGAAAAACTTGCTTAGATCTAATTTACAAGTTGATGGAAATTTAAAAGAGGTCGTGTTTTTGTAAAGTGCATCAAGAGATTGTGTTTAAAAGATCTCCATCAGGATTATAAATATTCTGGAAAATATTCAAATCTTTTCGGTCACAGTTGACCAGTAATTACACAAAATAAATTTCACTTCACATAAAACCAAATCAAAGTCTTGTCCCACAAAGCCTCAGACACTGAGAGACAGGTGCTCCTGTCTGGCTCCCAGCTTATTCATCCCACAGTGTTCCTGGTCCAAGAATATATCCCTCTGTGTGTGTGTGTTTGTGTGTGTTTGTGTGGGTGTTCATATGTGAGTGTTTGTGCAAGTGAGCGTGTGTGTCTGTTTGTTCTCTCATTTCCCATTTTTCATATCTCATGTCTGTGGTTTTGCAGACAGCAGGGCCCATCTCACGAGAGCTGAGGCATGACTCAGACCTACGCAGACTTGTGGCTGGCGGCAGTGACTCAGAAA
>JAQMCX010000046.1:5362965-5384332 GCA_029814765.1 Acanthurus leucopareius
CCCCCCGGCCCGCCCCCCCCCCCCCGCCGCCCCCCCCCCCCCCCCCCCCCCCCCCCCCCGCGGCCCCCCCCCCCCCCCCCCCCCGCCCCGGGGGCGCGGGGGCGCCATCGCTGGGATGTCCCCCCCCCCCCCGCTCCTCACCCAGAGTGGCAGAGATGAGCAGCTGGCCATGAATACATGTGCGGCGGCGGCGGCGGCGTCGCTCCACACACGGCGCGCTTGCATACACAGATCTAATATACAAATGCAAAGGACAGGAGCTGAAAATAGCAAAACAGAGGCTCTTCCACAACATCTGCCAATTATCTGGCAGAAAGCAGGCCTGGGTCCAGGATCAGAGCGGTCCCAGCTGTGGGCCTGGACTGGAGGATGGCACTGATAGAAATAGAAAGTGAGAGGTGAGACAGAGAGCTCGGTGAGAAAAAATTGTCAATAACAGACAAAGGGTTTTTACAACAAGCAAACCGGCTCCCACTGCGACAGGCGCATAGATCAGTCTGTCATAAACACATAGATTTATTTTATCCATATGTGCCGCAGAGAAACAACCAGGGCCCCAGCCTTCCAAAAGCATTGGCAGGAATCACAATATCCTTGACAGTCAGACAGTTTGCCCACCATCCCTCCATCTCCATCCCTCTCGCCCTCCCTTTGGTCTCCTCCGCGCTCAGAAAAAGAAAGACAAACTCATTTCCATACAAATGGAGTGAGAGCCTGCAGCCCAGGGACCCAGTGGAATTGCAAATATTTCATCTTTGCCTGGGAGTCTCGCGCTATTACTCCTTGGCCATTATTCCCTCTCTTTCATTCTGTCTCTTCTTTTACTTTCTTTCCCCTCTTTGCTCTCATATCTACTCACCTCTGCTATCCACCCATGCTCAGGCAGACCCTCCGCGTCTCCAGCTATCATTTGGTCCTCCAAATCACCCGTCTGACAGAAAAACATCCACAATTTTTTGCAGCATTTCTGCCTTTCACTATTCCTTCTGTAAAGTCAAAAATTACTTCACCACAAAGCTCGACTCAATTGAGGCTTTGAGTTCAGCCTTTGTGCAGAAGCTAGTGGTTTCTTAGCATCTTTGAGGGTCTTCACCGTCATGACTTTCAAACGGCATAGATCGGTCAGAAAGCAACAGCTGCCCTTCATTTCCTAACTTCTACTTCAGCCCTCGTTCTGCTGCAGCATCCCTCCATCCTCACCTCCTTCGTAGCATCTGCCCAGTGCCCACATTCTTATGCCCACATGGTGTCCGGCAGCTGCCAGGTCAGCATAGGTGCTGGAGCACAGATTGCCTGGCTCTGGCCTCATAAGCAGGCGAGCTGCCAGTTGTGGACACAGAGACAGCAGTGAGGACGCTGCAGAGGGTTGAGACTTTCACAGACTTTCCACAGCACAGGCTTCTTCCATTACCAATTAAAAGTGAAGAAAGGCATGTGAGGACGAATCGGCGCATATTAATCTATACATGGATGGTAATCGCCAAATGAGTATCTGATTGCTGGATTAGACTCATTCAATTAACACTAAAAATTTAAATCTGACATTTTAGCTGCTGTGGAGATATTGATGGCATCGAACTTGTAAATCTCCAAAGTGTTTAGTATTCCTTTTCTATCCCAGCATGCTACATTTCCATCCAGCACATTAAATTCCTTACAGCATGGCATTTTTCTGCTTGCTCTACATTTAATTCTCGAGAGGAAGGCCCGGCCTAGAGATAGGGAGTCCTTTACATGGCTGATTTTAGTCGTATACAAAGAAGAGCAGAGGGAGGACAGGCTAGGCCCCAGATGGACAGTGTGTAATGTTGTTAGCTATAGTTAGCCAATTTAGTCACACTGCCAGCAGCTCTCATTACATGATCTAATTCTCCCTCTCTATCTCTTTTCTTCCCCTCCCATTTCTACAGCACACACACATACACACACTCCCACACAAGCCATAGAGGGTGGAGGGAGTGCCAGGAGGTGAAAGACAGACAGACGTGTGTGTGTGTCTGTGTGTGTAAGTGTGGATGCGGGCGGAGGTGGTGGAGCTGCATACAGCACCAGTATGTGTTCAGTAGGTTGTGCAGGGGCCTCCACACTTAGGAACTTCTAGTTTTCCGACAAGAGAAAGGCATCAAAATTGAATGAAGATATTAATAATTCAGCGTCAGATTTCTTCAAGAAAACAGGTTTTCTGAAACGATAAAGCAAAAAATCAATGCTGCCTCTCTTCTCTTTCTGTCTTTCTCTTCCCATCTCTTCATGCATGCATGCATGGAGGAGAAAGAAGAGGGGGTGGAGAGGATCAGCGTATGTGGCTGCATGCCTCTTTGTTGCGCCTCATATGTGGGAGCTTCTGTTGGTGTTCTTCTGTCTGTGTTCTCGCAGGGTGGACATCAGCTTCGTGCCCGGCAGCCTGTGCTGTTACTCAGTGAATCCCCTGGAGGCAGGAGCGCTGCTTCAGCCTGGCCACCTCCAGACTGGGTCAGAGGAGAGGAGACACCACACCGAGGGAGGTGCAAACCTCAGTGGGGCTTTAGGAAAAACAACCACACATGCACAAATGCACGAATGCACGCACCCATCTGAGCACACACCTATGAAAAAAAAAGCCCTCGCTGTGAGACAAACAGGCTGCTCATGCTGCAGAAACAGTGATGGGTCGGGTCAACCAGCATACAGCATGAGCTAATTATCACCTCTCTATGAAGCTGTCTGGAGAGGAGCGGGTACACGCCCATCGCATGCATCAGCGTGTGTGTGTTTGTGTCAGAATGTCAGACACACTGCTGCGTCCCTGCTTGGTGTTGTCTCTTTTTATATATCTCCACCAACACCAACCAACCTTCCTACTACGCCTCTACCACTTAACCCACACAACCCGAGATGTAAAAATGCTGCTGAAAATCTGTCATCTCGCTCCATCTCTGCTCAGTGGTCAAACGGGTGTCTTGTCAAATTTTTCACCACAGTAATTTGAAGTTGGGGATTCGCAGCAAGACTGTGTGGGCAGGATGGTTTACTAATGTCTTTAGAAACTCTTGACTTACAGGGTTAGTCGGCCGGGACGTTTTTGGCTCTGACATGGGGAGGAGGAGCAAATACAGACCAGAGATAGAAATTTAGGAAGATGGCTCAAAGTTTCCTAAAAAAAGATGTTTTTTTGATCTCTTTAGGATGCAAAAATTAGACACAACAACATGAAAACATGTCACATTCATTCACTAAAATAGACATGCAGTGCAATACATGTAGAGCATTGTAACTCCTTTTAGTGGTTTTACCAAAATGGAAGTGCCTGTAAAACGCAGCGTCTTTAACATTCTGTGGAGCAGCAGCAGGTTTTCTTATTTAAGACATTTTAATTGATAAATAACAGCGAATGCTAGTACTCTTTTGTGCTTCCTGATAAATGCATGTTTGCACATAAAAATGTATTTTTCCTCTGTGGAGTGCTATTAGAAGGTAACTGCAGACAAACTGTTGATACATTTTATATTTGTAACTTTTGAATTATAATATTACACATATTTATGTATATTTCACAGTACAAACCCTGTTTTCCCGCACGGTGTTTTTGTTGTTTGTTTGTTTTGTTTTTGATCTCTTCTTTAGTGGGGAGGTGGGAGGAGCTATTTCAGGCAGCCCTGGTTGGAAGGAAGCGTCCCATTCATTGTTAGTGACTCACAGTTTGAACTCTTCAGCATCTTACACGGACATGAAGCTCTCTTGGTTGAATCATCAGTGCGAGAGAAGAACAACAATGTTTTGAAAATATCTAAGCATGTGTACGAGCTTGAACCATTAACACAGAGGGCAACTACAACCCCCAACATGCATTTGTGATAAACATCATGTGAGTCACTGGCAGCAGGCAGAAGCTAAAAATTGCTGATGGTACAATCTGCATTTAAAGTCCATTTATTTTAATTTTCTGGGTGAATTTTAGATGAATCCTCCAACTAATGCATCCTGTTTTGTTCAAAAATTTTACAAAAAAATTGAGAAAATGCTGAGAAAAATTTACTTGGATTACTGGGTTCTTCTATATGTAATTTGTAGTTTAAGGCTGAGGCTCATGCTCCACTGATCAACAGAGAACGATTGTCAGAGCTGAAATAATTAATACTGATGGTCATAAGATGAACCTACCTGATCACAGGACAGTCCAGTGTCTCTTTAACTCACATCGAGGATCTCACTTAAAGTAAATGTTCCAATGGGAAACAGAACAACAGAGTAAAAAACACTTTCAAGGCCACTGTCTCCTCCAGCTCCTCAGCCTCACTGTTCTTCAGATGAAAATGTATCTTTAAATGAAGAACAATGAAGAAGAAAGGCGTTTGATGCGAGGAACAACAATAGTGACAGATGAAGCTTGTTGTTTTTTTTCTTATTTCTCTGCCCACCGCGGCGGTGAGTGTCCCTGTTTGGTGAAACGCATCCTCCATGGGGAGATTAGAAGCAACACAAACTAACTTCCTGTGATTGTTGAGGACAAACGATGATGCCTTGTGTCTTTATGCGTGGGTGGCACATCTGGCACTGCAAGCTAATAATCTGTGTGTGTGTGTGCGAGTGTGTGTGTTTCTGCCTTTTTCTGTCTGCCCGTAGGGACACGTATCTACTTCTGTGCATCTCAGTGTGTGTATTTTGCGCTGTATGTATGTGTCTATGTATATTAGTGCTCTCTGATGTATGTGTGAATGTTCCTACGCACGCACAAGCCCTGAAAGTTTGTGCGTGCAGATCGTGTGTGTGTGAGTGTGTGTACGTTTGTTCCAAGTGTGTGTTTGGCGTGTTGTGAGAGATGGAGGAGGTTCTGCTCCTCTGACACAGCCACTGTGTCATGCAGACATATCCAGAGTAGAAGAAATCATTACACTATGTTCTCCGTAATAAATTAGTGGGTTGAGGTAACCCAAGGCAAGGTAATACAAGGTTAATAATGCACTGTTATTCCCCACTGGCAGAAATAAACAATCTCCTCTGTTTATTTGCCTTCGCTACACTCCCACGAGAAGCTAGAAACAGCAGGACAGAGGCGTGGAAAGAGGGAAATGGAGGGAAAAAAAAGATAGCGGGATGAGAGTGAGAAAGATAGATGACAAATAGATGATGCTCCATTCCCACTCTGACACCCACCTACCCCTCCTGCCGTGTCCTTCGTCTCACTGCCGAGAAAATTCAAACAGGTCGACCCACGTTCTCTTTCTTCTTCTTTTTTCTTTTAGTTGTTGTTTTTGTTTTCCTCTCATCCCTTTTTGTCTTCCTCCACATCGGGCCGTCGCTCTCTGTTTATCTGCCTTCCTTTCTCTCTCTCTCTCTCTCTCTCTCTTCCTCCCACTCTCCTGGTCATTGCATGGGTCAGGATGGGAGTCACGACAGGCTCTGGGATGAACCCCCCCCCCCACCGACTATCCGTCATTCATCACATCCCACAAATGACAGCTGCCTCTGCCCACTCGCACTTCCACCACTGCATTTCACATGGAAGACAATGTGTCGCATGTAGCAGTGATACATCAGCGCCTCTTTGTTAAATCACTCCTCGCTATATTAGCCATTGTGTTTGTGCACAAATAATATTATACCCTTACAAACGCCACAGCCAATTTTTCAATGAAACTACGCAGCCAGTGATTCATCGTCAAGCCAGTTTTTTTAAATTACAATGCATTTAAGCTATTAGGCGTGAAAAGCTGGGAATAATGTATTCATACATGTGAAAACAGCTAATTGAGTCTGTCAGCAGATCTTCCTTGGTGACCATGTAGCTCTGAGATTATCCTTGACTGCAAACACCTGTGTCTGCTTCTCTGTGGGTGTGTGTAAGTGTGTGGGAGACTCTTTCCATTATTCAACATATAGTCCTTAATTAGCAGCCTCACTAGTATTATTTGCACCAACAGAGGAGAGAGGAGGGTCTGCTGAGATACCATGTTTTCATATTTATATATAAAGAAGAGACAGATAGAATCGTGGTTCCTGTCTTGCTGAAAGATATACGGTGCTTCCTGACTTCTGGGACAGTGGTTTGTGTCTTTATGCGGTTAATGCAGTGACACAACGAGCGCAGAGCGAGAAGAAGAAGAGATGGATAACAAACTTGTCACATCTATCGCAAGAGGCGGCGTTCCTCCTCCGTGACAGCTCTCCCCGCAGTGACATTCAGCCCCCCAAAGCCATCATCTGATGATCTCATCAGTGACTCTCTGCCTTACACACACACATACACACACACACACATACACTCCCACACACACACACTCACCTGTCGAGTCATGACCTCAATGCTCTTCCTGAACAGACAGTTCTTAGAATCACGCTTACCTTAAGCAGAAACCTGGTATGCATGAGGAGCCCACACATAAACGCAGACACAAACATGTACCTACACTCATGCAAAGGCTGCAGCTGAAAGGTGAGCCACACTCATCAACTGCACGGTGAAACCGGACAGATAATGCAGGAGTGGGAGGTAGAGGCCAGAGATCCCGAGCGAGGTAAGCAGCGGTGCGAGAGCCAGATAGGAAATGAAGCAGCTAAAAACAGAGCTCACATACGAGGGAGAGCTTGTCAGAAGAACGACTGAAACCCACCACAGGGACTTACTAACTAGGTCACTCAGGACCTTTGGGTGTCTGGGTGAGCGCTGCACTTTGCAAACAGAGGCCAACTTCTCTCCATTAAGGAAGAACCGAGGGTTGTGGGATCTATCATGTCCACCTTAATCTCCATCTGGGGAATGCTCATTATGCCCTATCTACCACCATGATCATTTTTTTAGCATTTCTATTTCCCTAGGTAAACACTTATTTTCACCTCAGGCCAGTCTTTTGTGCTGCGTGTGCATCACTAAAATGAGGTCGACGTATCCCTATTGATTCCTTTCAAAGGAGTGCTTCTCTGTAAAATTCATTAGATCTGTTCTCCTACGGTGTGTTTGAGCTGTAATAACCTGCATCAATCAGAGTGTGCATTAAGCCATCAATTACACAGTTATAATACAGCAACCATGCTAAAATGAAGCACTTTTAGATTTAAAACGTTTTAATTAAAATGTGTTACTGACTGATGAAATGGTTCCTAAAACAGGAGTGAAACCTCATGACAGCTCCTTTTAGTTCCCTTAACAGTTGTAAGTTCTGCCGCATTTCCTTGAATCTCTGATTCAGGAAGAAACGTGACCCTTCAGCACGATTTACAACAGTTTCAATCATAATTTTAATGAAAAGTTTGTTTTCTATTTTGCATCCCGACACAGATTGTTCAACACAGGACCTGTAACACATCTGACCTTTGTTACAACATCTTGCCTTCCTGAGAGGTAACTAAAGGTCGTTGCATTGTAGTGACACTTCCTTCGATAAACAGACATGTGATGTTTTCTTCATAAACAAATATGCTTTTTTTCACAATCTCTGATGGGATATGTATTAATAATTTCTGAGAGAGATCTATTATTGATGAGATACCTAAGATTTTTTAAACATATTAACCCGACACAGTGCTTATGTGGGCCCTTTAGCACCAGTTACACCAGTACTTAGTACTGGTTTTTAGCTCAGCTTTGGAGATAATATTACTCCACATCATATCCTTCAGCCAGTCTGGTTATGCTCAGACGTGTCAGTCTTCTCAAGATATGATGGGTTTTCGATGTTATTTGTTGTTTTGATTCTAAATCTCCTTTGTCACAGACTGTTTCGATGATGCAAAGAATACAAAGGATACATACGGCGCACAAGAAACACCTCTCTGGTTGTTTTGCAAGGTTTGTGTGCTGGATTTGGTTAATGTTTTGCATCAGAATGATGAAAAGACTTACTTTTGTAATCCACATCTTCTACAATATAATGCACTTCTTTATGCAAAACTAAGAGGCGCTGTCATGAAACTACTAAAAAATGGATTCCCCGCTTCCCCTCCGTGCGATTTACAAGAGTGTTTTTCAGAGCTCGTGGTGCTGCAGTGGGCAAATAATGCATTTTCATTTCAGCTGGGATTTAATCTTAACATAAGCTCACTCGGTTTCATATGTATGTGTGTTTTGTTCCTGGTTCTTGCACTTTCGATACTTTGGGGACCAACATTTGCTTACTTAACATGTAGGTCTTGAGATGACACCTGAGCCAACCCCCGTGTGGTTAAACGCGTTGTCATGAGTCAGTGGGCCTTTGATCTCGGCGTGTCTTCACTGTACAGTGCTGTTTACATCAAAATGCATGCAGCATATTGCAAGAAAAAGGCTTCATGTTTGGAAGATGCATGTTTTAATTTTTCTAATAAAGGACTGAAACTCCGGCGGCAATTCCCAGTTTTTTAAAGAACGATGTTGCAGCATTTCAAGCATCTAAGTGAAATCTGAAACTTGAAAATAACAAGTGTTTCCCTGCAGCAGAGAGCCTGACGTTCTTTGCATCAGGTTCATGTTTCTATAAAAAGAGGGTGAACATGTGTTCATACTGAAGGTACCAAAACAGCATCACTGATGCTAATTAAACATGTATGGACATGTTTGTAGTTACCTGTTCTACCTGTGAGAATGTAATCACCATGACGGCAGGAGTTGACAGAAAATGTGTGTGTGTGTGTGTGTGTGTGTGTGTGTGTGTGCTCGCACCTGTGTGATCGCATTACTTTGTACTTCTCATATATTTATGCACATCATACACAAAGCAGGTGGTGTCCATAAACTTTTTAAGTTGTATTTATTTTAAGTATTAAATTCAAATTCACTCCGGATTCAGAAAACTTCAGAAAACTTCAGAAAACTTCAGAAAACTTCAGAAAGATCTTTTGACTTAAAATAATGTGTTGGATGGATGAATGAACCGTTTAGAGTTCAACTCTAAACTCTTCTGGTTTGTAGTTTGAAGAAAATTATGTGATAGAAACTTGTCTTGTTTTATGCATTTTTTCACAATAAGAAGAACTTTGCAAGCTGTAATGAAGATCAGAGTTGAGTTCAGTCTTCATGCCACTGCCCTGCCTGCAGCTTCACAGGGTCTCAGTGCCAAAGCTGCAGCTCAGTGACTGTTTGTGAAATGAAGAAGTGACTCTTCAAACTAAGAAAATGTCAGTGTAAATGTTCTCTGAATTTCAACTTATTTAAGTATTTGGTTTACAGGGAAATAAGACTTCCAACTGAATTTGGCCTTATAATTCATCAACAGTTTAACTAACTCACATTTCAGGGCAGAAATGTGTCTCACATTCAGATTCAGGCCTCTAATGTGTCATTTCTGCCTCAAAGTTAAAACAGTGACAACAAAGGAAGCAGCTGGAGGACGTCCATGAAGAAGAGATCATGGGGTTTGTTAATTCACTGTTAATCAGCAGGTCAGTCGCTCGGAGATGGAAGTCTGTCTGACTGACTCATGCAGAAATGTTCACAGATGGAGTAACGCATTGAAGTTTTATTTATGTTACATTTAGTCACGTTTTTCGACTTCCTTCCTCATTTTGTGACTGGTGTTACCCTGGAGGTTGGAGACAGGTGACAAAACGAAACGCACCACTGCCCTGAAAGAAACACAGATTTCTCTGAGTTTGAATATTGCTGAAAACATTTAGGATAAATAAGCACACACCTCCGTTCAATAAGACACTGCTGTGTGTGAGCATTTATTAGTATAAAGCTAACACTTTGTAGGCTGGAGTTGAAACGGCTCTGAGTGACTTACAGTGTGTCTGCTGTGCTTTTGCTCAGTTGTGACAGACAGAAGTGCTTAGAGTTCCTGGCTCAAAGACACTATAATCAAACCAACACCCAAAGCCCACACAGAGCAGAGGGGCCAGCAGCCCACACTTGCACACTCACGCACACATGATTGCACACATGATTGCACACATGATTGCACACAGAGACTCATATACTGCAAACACGCTTTCTTACTTGCTCATACAGGCACACCTACAATCTCACATAGCTCTAAGCACTTACCTGCAGCTTTTAATTGTGCTTCCTGTGTTCTTATTCCACAAAACTCCAGACACCCACATCCTCTTTGCTGCCTACCTTGTTGATAATCCCTTTTTTTCCACTTTAAGACACCATACAGCCCATTTTCCTATGACTACCCTGTGAGTCAACTCATTACATCCCTTTTTTGTCTTGGTTTTATTGTCTCCGTGCGGTGTGCTCGGGCTCCAGCCTGTTTACATTCACACACAGTATACGGTCAGATTTGGAATGGGTGGTCAGGCACTGATTTGAATGAGATCCGAGCATTTCTGTATGATTAATACAGTGTGACTCATTCGCCGTGGCTTCCCGTCATGCACGCACACGCACACACACCGAAACAAACTTACACATAGGTGTACACTGAAAGAGCACACACATCATTAAACACATAAAGGGAATGTATGTATGCATTTACTCTACACACCCACACACATTTCAGTGTCGAGTTCTTGCCAGATGTCAAACGCTTTTTGTGCTCTTAATATGTAGGCTGTGGCTGCTGATGTTCTTATTCAGTGTGACTACACTTGGACTCTGCAGTTGACATTCAGCCCTTTCAAAAGGCTCTGCGCCGGGCACCGAAGCTTCGTCACATGAGTGTCTCCTTTCACAGAGCCTCCTCGTATTTTACGGTTTTCTGTCATTTTGGGTGGTTCCGAGCCAGTACAGTAATTCCATATGTGTCAGCAAAGAAGGAATTCAGTGTGGGTGATTGTAAAACATAATTGCTTGAACATAAAACCTCAACTTTTCCTTAATGTGAATGGTGTGTTGCTGGATGATTTGAAATGTGCCGTGCCCCTCCCTTCTCTGCCTCATGTCAATTATTCTGAGTTAGGATGGGGAGGCATCTGTTTCCATCGTTTCGATCTCAGTGCGGAGGCCATGCGATGGTGAGACACGCCCAGACGTTTCTCCTCATGGAGGCACAGATGTAACATGGTGATGAGAAGGTCTTGGTGAAGATCAAGAAAACGCTGATAACAAATACGTTGCATTATTACTGAAAAACATCTGTTCATGTTAATATGTACGATCATCTGTTGATAAAAACATGCATGTGTTCGTACGTGACAGACCCGTGTTGTGTCTGTGCTGCAGACCAGCGAGGGCCACTTAAAGTTCTCCCCCATCGAGTGTGTTGGAGCCTTTTTCTGCTTCCAGTCCCCTGCACTCTGTCACTCGCAGCTCCTCTGGTTACGGCCTGGCCCCTCTCGAGGGCCTCTGGGGCCCGCTGGCTAAATGAGTTTCAGCAGCACCAGGAAGCGGAGCTGCAGGCCTATAACCTCTCTTTGGATTACAGAACTCCGACCCTCCTCTCTGTCAAGGCCTCCCACTGCCTTTGAAGTTGCTCATGGCTTTTCCGTCCTCACGCCACCCGACTCTGAATGAATGATCTACACCCACCTCTGCACTTCACCCACCCTCCCTCGTACCCTCTCTTTCTCCTATCTCACCACTCCTCCTCCTCCTCCTCCTCCTCCCTCTTTCCATCTCTCTGCCCGGAGGGTGAGGTCCCTCCCCTCCTGTTGTGCTCCCTCTCCATGTACTCCCACTCCTCTGGCCTCTATCCCTCTCCCTTCTACTCCGTCCTCCTCGTGTTTTCATCTCCATCTTTTCGTCCTCTTTCTTCTCTTCCTTTAACATTTTCACTTCCCCCTCCTTCGTCCCAAAAAAATCTGTTTCCTCTCCCACTCTTTTTCTCAACTCCTCACGTCGTTTCATGCTTCCTCCCTCTGCTCTTCATCACCTCATTTTCTCCTTACCCATTTTCTTATTCTCTGTTCCATTTTCCTCCCCCCCTCTTTCCTTCCTTTCTTCACCCCTCCCTTCCTCCTCCTCTGGACTTTGTCCCCAGGGTTTTTTTGCGTGCCTCACACATTCCTTTACGCTGACTGACTGTGTTTACATTGACATCCTCTCTTCTGTGTGTGGACCGCAGCAACGCAAACCCGACAGCGGAGAAGCACACTCAGATGCACACAAACCGAGTTCATCAACCAGCTTCTCTCTCTCTCTCTCTCTCTTACCATGGAAAATTAATGAAAGTAAGAGCAAACAACATCATGACATAAATAGCAAGTTTAGAAATAGAAAGTAGTGCATCATTATAACCAGGCAACACAAGCGTGCCATGTTTTATGTCTTAACATTCAAGTACCCTTTGGCTTTTTCTCCACTAATTACACTTGCACATGCTAGGTGGACATTTTTCATCCACATGCTGGGCATGGCAGGATAGTTGGAAGTTCAAATGGAACTCAAACACATTAGAGTACATTACGCCAGCAGAGGTCACGCAGTAAAGTCAAGAGCTGCCTAACTGTAATAGCGTCCTTAATCATATACCACCTGATCCTGCAGAGTGAAGCAGGGGAGGCACAGTCCAGATTCATTGACAAATACATGCAGCCCAGTGGATCTTTTTATAGCTCTGGCAGCCAGAGGACAATAAGTGGCCATGTGAGCTATGTTTATTTCATTAAAGAGTGTATGAGAGACAACAAGGTAGTGTGGGTGGGGAGGTGGGGTAGAACGAGACAAAGGACAGGGCCTGAGACTGAGGGAGAAGCGAAGAGGGAGTCAGCAGGAGGGAGCATTAACAGATGATCTATCATAAGGTCATCTTTTTCCACCACATACGTGTCACCTGTGCGTTGCCTACGAAAGGACAGTCAGCGCATTCAAATGTCACCGTCTGCGGCTTGAATTGTGTAACGCCACGCTCACACAACCACGCACACACGTGCTGGTTTGTCATGTTAAAAGCAAGAGGTGCAGAGTGATCTCGCTCACCTCCGGAGCCCTGCCCAGTCCATTCCAGGTAGCGTGTTGTGTAAGTCGCTCCCACCCGCCCTCCTCCTCTCCTCAGCCCGTCCATATTAGGTTGTTAATTCTCCTCCATGACACACTGTACTGAATGTGTGTCACCGTCTCTTGTCCTGTGCTATTCTTGTATTCACCTGTCAATCTGGCTTAATGAGTCTTATTATTTGCTAAAATAATGCTCTATTGTGGACGAGCATTAGATATTCAATGGGATGACACAGTAACAGTTGGCTTTATCACTAATCTGCTATTGTTTTTAATGCTCACATAGCCAACATTCACGAATTAGCATAGCTTGACTAAACCCAGTGTTTATGGGTTAAACACAGGCGTGACCAATCCGGGGCTCCTCCTCAGTCTTCCCTGTTTCATCTTGTGTCGCTCCTTCGCTCGCTGATTGATCCCACACTGTATCCGTGGGTGTGTGTGTGTGTGTGTGTGCTGACACGTCCATCCTGCCAGGTCACAGTTAATTGCTAGGCAGATTATGTGGTGCTGCAAATGGATAAAAACATTTGCACAGTGAATCATTTCGACTTTACCAGCACACACGGCTCCACTTCCAGTAAGGATCCATAACAGCGCGCCAGTCTCTTCCCAAAGCTTCCAGGAAAACCAGCATGGATGCCAGTGGCTCTGGAACTGCCCAACAAGGAGTTAACACCTCAGATGGTGAGACATGGTTGGGGGGGGTTGGGAGGAGAAGGAAGAGGATGGTGTGAAGGAGAAAAGGAGTGGCTGGCGGCAGGCGCAAAGGTGGTGAGCTCAGGGCTGTGGAATCAGGAACTCTTTGCTCTTTACTCTGCTACGCCCCTGCACCACCGCCACCGCAACACCCACACCTCCACCCATGCTCTCTGACAGAACGACCTCTGCTCCGCTCTGGTCTAGCTGGAATGCTGACTTTCACCCGCACCCAGCCCCCTCTACATTTCTCACCCCTCCTTCGCTTGCAAAACAGGGAGAAATAAAGAGGGAGCAGCATCCCCGGTTACAAGCTGCAGCTTTGTGTGATCAGAAGTCTGCATGCGAATGTGAATCATGTCAGTATTAAAAAAAAAAAAAGTCCCAGAAAAAAGAACTTCTGTCATATCTTGGTGTACTCGAGCAAAAGAACCAGTGTCTGACTAAAAATATAAGCAGCAGAAGGAAAGTCTGATTCCACATGAGGCTCTATTAAAACCCACAGATTCAGCAGAGCAGACCTCAGGCTGATTCCAGTGAGGATCCTGCCTCTAGAGTTGGAGTTTGTAATGACTGAGATCAGGAAAAAAAGATTCACAGACAGTCTCAGCTGAAACAGATTCCAGTAAAAGCAATGTGTACATTTGTGTCCAGGGAAAAATGGCTTCAGAGTGGGCGTGCCTCAAATCAACAAGAGATGTTATGGCTCTTACATGAACACACAGTCACTCTGTTCTAACATCTCTGAGCCAAACGAGAGGCGTCCTCTGTATGTTTCTGCAAAAAAAAAGGTCCTTCATTTGTCTGCTGCTTTCACATGAGCAGGTCAAGTTGACTGGTTCCTCTGAGTCCCGACACTCCAGGCACGGCTGGCATGAAGTATTCATCCACGTATTTGTCACTATCTATCTTTGGTAGTAACAGACCATGGACGCTGTCTGTCTCCTGTTCCACAACATGACTCACCGCACCATACTGTATGAATAAAAGCCTTGTGTTTCTCGATAGCAGAATAATTCCAGTTGGCTTTTTAAAGTGTTAGGTGGCCAATATTTCTGATAAAAATGAAGATAAAGATGTTTATCTGATGGAGTCATTTATGAAACAAATAAAGCTTTTCCACTGAAACGGTTCAAGGCTGTTTGCCGAAGCTGGGTCAACAGCAAAGAATAGATGGAGGTTTGGAGGGAGAAAGAAACCGGGCGGCAGCTGCCACATCTGTCATCCATTTGGGGCTGGGAAAGGAGCAGGGATGGCTTTCTGCTTACCTGTGCACCGTCAGCCCAGGAGGGGCGCTGAGGACATTTGTCAAGGAGCCGGGGGGTAAATAGTGAGGAAACAAACCGCCATCTGTCTGGGCCCATTGATTTTCACATGAAAAGCAAATACATCCATTCTGTTTGCGCTGCCTCCCAGCTCTGTCTGCCTGTTGGGCGGGCGCGGAGTGGAAGTTTACCTTTCGACATCATGTTCCTTTGATAATCCTTATATACGGCCGAACCTCCAGCCTGATGACTCCCTTTTGTGGGATGCCACTCGCTGAATAGCAGAGCAAACATGAAGTGCTCGAGCTCACAGTGGGACACAGAGAGTCTGTGTTTCCAGAGCTTGGCGAGCTTGGCGAGCTTGGCGAGCTTGGCGAGGTAAGCAGATAGCATGTCTGAACAGAGAGCGTGCTGCTCTTTATGACAACAACACGGAGAGATGGTGACGTGATCATGGCCGACCTAAACACGAGGCAGCGACAACGAAGGTCAACGATCCAGACACTCATCCTCCGCTTCGGCAGCACCCTCAAAAGAAACATCTCCTCCAGCCTTCACCTCCAACTGAAGATGTCCGTTCACATCTGCAGAATGTCACAAAGGTGTGTGTGGAGGCAGACACGAGAAGAAAGAGACGGAAAGAGAAAGATGCAGAGACTGATCCCAAGAAAGAGAGGGAGCCTCTAATGCCTCATGTCACCACCACCTGCCTCCTCTTATGAAATCTCTTCATGTTCCTCCCACTGAGTTTCCAATCCTCTCTGCCCTTGAACAGACACTAATTCAAACACCGAATCTAATCCCTAATGTAAAGACCTGATAAATTCCTTTCACTGCCACCATGTAAATGTTTATCATAAACGGGGGGGTATTCACAGAATTATCACTGAGGGGCGTAATGACTTTTTATGAGGTCTGACTAAGGTCTGTGGGTAGATAACCTAACAAAGAGCGCCTAGGTGCTCTCTGTGTGTATTATCCTCCCTATTTGGCTTTGATCGTTTTGGCATTTTGCTGCAGACACTTTAGATATACAGCTGATGCAACCAAAATGTCATCCCTCTTTTTGTACAACCGCTGGAGAGAGGGCCTTTTCATTTAGGGGGAGAATTTGAAACAGCTCTAACCTTTCATCAACAATGCTGCCACTTTACGCTGTGGAATTCCTAATTCAATGAGAGGCGTAGCAAGGCACCTGCTTTCATCAGAGCCGAGTCCTCTGAGAAAGTCTGAGCAAAGAGAGAAAAGGGATGGAGAGAGGCATGAGCAAGTTGTTGACAAGACTCCGGTGGCAAAAAACAAATGAAACAAGCACCTCGGGGCTTGTGATGTCACGTGGGACAAACAGGTTTTACTGTCGGGACGAAAACAAAACAGTGTCAATAACCTCCAACACCGAAACATCCACGTACTCTAATAAAGATCTTTTTTTTACAAATTTTATTTTTAAAACTTGAAATTCACAGTTTTTAACACCTAAAGTCATGCTCTGTCTTTATGCATTAATATTGTAAATAGAAACATATAAATTTATACATACATACATCATAAATAATAATCGATCCATGTAGATAATTAATTCAATACATGTATGTTTTTGCTCTATTTGCACAGCGATCAACTTCAAATATTTGACTGAAAAATATTTTTGTTTTGTAGTTTGTAATTTTAATAAGTAATCACCTATCTCTTTACATACTAATGAACATTACAGCCCTGATGGGAGCGTTTTTATTCTCTTTAGCTTTGTGTTCAGTGTTTGTTGTCCTTGTTCTCGTGTCTGTGTTTTGTATATCAAGAAAAACTAACAACTAAGTCGAATTCCTCGTGTGTGTAAACAAACTCAGCCAATGAAGTGACTCCCTGTCTGACTAACTCTGACTTACAAACACACACAGAAAACATGCTCATACACACAGTATATGATGTGGAACAAATGGTGGTAATTATAGAGACACTGACACATAAAAGCACGTCATCAGATAATTATATATATATGTTTGTGCGTTTTCACGTGTCTCCATGTGCACTCTGTGTGCCTGGGAGTGACTGACGTTGTCTCGTTCCCATGCCCTTTCTTGTCCATGTCAGTCCTCACCTGTTTAAGACAAAGCAGAAAAACCCTCTGCCATGCAGCCCCCCCCTTTAAAGGCCCCCTCTGCAATGTGGACCCTCGCGATGTGTCATCGCTGGCTTTGTTGTCGCATTCCTGTCCCCATTCTCACATTATCTAATTACCACATAAACAGTTTGATGAGAAGACGGAGTATTATCATGAGGGCAATTTATTATTTCTGTATTTGAAAATTCATCGTGCTCAGTGTTTCCTCATCTCTTTACTTCTTTCTTCATTCGCCCCCCCTCCTCTTTTACATCCCCCATCTCTGCCTCTCGCAGCCCCCTCTTTCCCTCCCCCTCTGTGCATTCTTTGGTGAGTGGGTGGAAAGTTCAATGGGGATGTGGGATCCCAGAAGGGCAGGGGGTTTGCCTCTTACCAGAGCACAGTGTGTGTGCTAACCGGGGGCTTCTTATCGGCCGGTCCAAACTGTCAGCAGTGGCGGGTGACTGCCTGGTGGTGTAGAGCCCCTTGAGAGGGGTGAAAGGTCAAAAATGTGCTCAGAATAGTCGGATTTAAAAGACTCAGATTCTTACCATTTAAGATGAAACTGTGTTTGCTGCGAGCGTGTCAGTATCCGAGTCCTTGTTGTATTGTTGGAGCTGAAATACTGCTCTCCCTGAGTTGTTGTGGTTTACCTTCAACACCTATTCACTGCTGTTCCCCACTTCAAGACGCAGACCGGCTCTTACAACACTTAATGAGAGAAGGACCTCTGCTGGCCATGTCGTGATCCTGCAGCCCGCCTGGTTATCTCTGAATAACGTGTGTCAGCTTTGTTACACTTTGTTACACTTTGTTACACAGCCACACTTTCAGTTTTACATCAGAACTAGGTTGAAGTTTCACTGAAACTTGGACCATGAATATTAATACTGGACTTTGATCGTGCAGTGATAAGATCAAGCTAAATAGGAGAGATCTGTTATCTGCTGTTGCTTTTGTCATGCAACACTTGATTGCCTCTCTTTGCACACTTGGCAGTCGGAAAATGAGGGTAGGGCAGTGTTGGCAAGTCATCTCCGGTCGCTTGCATAACCTTCACATGGTGACAAACCTATCACTGCTTTGTTGTTGCCATTCCTCACCCTTCTGTCTCCATGTTTACCTTTGGTTCTGTCTTATCTCTGTCACACTGCAAGCAAACAAACTGGTTTTAGAAGCAGCTCTGGTCCGTGGGCTGCGAGTGTAGGAGACACACAGGAAGTGGTGGGCGACCAGCAAACTGTATTTCCCCTTCCTGTCTATGTCCTCCCTCCCTGCGTGCCTGCCCTTTGGCTATTAATGTAACTCTGAGCTACCCACCACACACCCACATGGCCACTGGGAGCTGATGTGCACTAGAAATCACAGACGAGCACATGGACATGGACACACACACGCATGCACAAACATGCATACAGACCCAGCATCGGATGCCAAGTGATATCAGTGTAAATAATTAGTGGCTAAACAAGCAGGCAGCATATTAGGTTGCAGAAAGTGTTCAGTACAGTATTTGTCCTCATGGCTAGCTTTCATACTAATCCATTAGCTCTTCCCTCTCCCTCCCACTTGCTGGTGCATAGACATCACACAGCAGGGTTCAATTAAATAGGTGTCCATCACTCAGTCATGATGTCTATCACAGCCGATGAGGAGGTAATGTACATTATGCACGCACACCATGCACGCTAACCCTGATAACGAGATTGCCCATTCTTTAAGTAGCTGCACCAGCCCCTGCACGTGAACAACACACACACACACACACACACACACACTCAGAGCCACTCATATTACAGATGCACCATCGCAGTTCATTGTATAGGAAATTTTTATTCATTTCTGTTCGCTCTTTTCTCCCTCCTTCAAGTAGGCCTGATTTTTCTGAAAGTGGGCTCAAAAGTGGGCTGACAAATTTAGCACTTCAGCTGGGCACTTTCAATCGCTCCATCTCTTTCTCTCTTTGTTCAATTTACCACTTAACCATGTGGCACAGCCTACACACACACACACACACACACACATGCCCATGATCCATGTTGCAGTCCTTATCTCCTCCCCCCGGTCATCCAACTCATCTGTGAGAACAGAGAGAACACACACTGGCATGAATCACAGTGAATCATGAAGCCCAAATAGCACCCGAAGAGAGGTGTTGCATTTAACCAGGACGTGGACTATTTATAATGGCCTGGGCGTGCACACTCTCATTATAGGCCACGGAGGATGCTGACAATGGACGGGCAGATGAGGGGGTAGTGACTCCTTTTAAATGTCACCAGCAATGTATCTTCCCATCTGCAGCCTGTTGCAGCGGCAGTTCGTCTGAATACAATATTTAGAGCAGGGTGAGTGAACTGGAAGGAGTGGGACACATGATTTGCAGATGAGGGTTCATAAACACTCCATCATCATATACAAAAGAGGATTTTAAAAAAAAATTAGTTATTCATGAAGAGAAGGAGGTCAAGTCTGATTAAAATCATCCATTCTGATTCATTCATGGACTATAAATAGATAAGTATGTGGGTATAAGAACGCATGCAGTTCTGTCACTGCTGAATTGATTTAAAGAAGAGAAGGAAAAACCTCTCAGAACATGAATACGACAACAAAGTGTCTCTCTCTTGCAGACCTCTGCCTAATAAGCTTGTTAAAGTCTAATTAGTGTAACAAGTAGCTGGGAAATAAATAAACATAATTATCATATCAAGCACATTAGCTGTTTGAGGGATGATAGAGTAATTTGACAAACACTTTGTTCTTCTGTTTTCTTTTGGCTTATTCTCTCTCCCCACATGCCAATCATGCTCAATGGATCACTTCAGGACAGAGTTGGGAAGTGCAGGCTCATCACTCCTTGGCAAGCTAACACTTGAATTACACTGAGACTGATCCTGAAAGCAACAATGCACTAAACCCAACCCCCAAAATTGCCAGTTAGCGGGGCAGAAACCACATTTCAGGTGAAGCAATTAGTGCCAGAACAATTAGCTCCAGCGACTTGATTTTATATTGACTGAGGGGAGAAACCTGACCAGAATACACATGTTCTCAACACCCACCTCACAAATCAACACAGGCTGGTTAAAACCTGACAAAGGATCATGAACAAGGGATTCAAAACACTTGAGCTCTGTGGACAGTTAGCTTGTCTTCTGTTGCTCCAGTGGAAGAGGGAGAGGAGGAGAAAGGAGGGGCCATTTCATTATCAGCCAACATGTAGGCTCATGCCGCACGGCTTTACCCGACCAACCGTTGTCATGGTAGCTACTTGTCATGTCATCTGCGCCTCACCTTGAATGAATGGAGACCTGTGGGACATGTGCCCTCCCCCCTGGGTGCATGCACAGGGGGCGTAGTGGAAGTGCGTCAGCCCTACGAGCAGCTGGGGACACACCCACGGCAACCTGCCTCGCCATTTGTGTGTTAGTGCGCATGTGTGTGTGTGTGTGTGTGTGTGCCTTCCTGGGGGATGGCAAGCAAAGCCGTCTTCCACGTTGACCACGTTGTCACCACAGGGAGCGACGCAAGAGCAAGAACAACAGCTGCAGCAGAAGGAGAAGCCGTCAACCAGCTAATCCTCAAGCTTAGAAATGCATTCAGCTGGCCGACCAACCAGAGGAGGGCCGCTCCTGCTCGTCCTCCTATCAAGCAGCCACTTCACTGTTTTGTTCAGTGTGGCTGTGAGCCTCAGCTGAGAGGTGTGACCACTGAGTCTTAGTTTTTAAATGTGTGTCAATTAGTTGCTATCAGTATGTACAACAACCGGGAGATGCTGTCATGAATAAATATGAATGTTTACTGCTAAGCCGTGATGTGACTGGAATGTATATTCCCTCTGACAAAAGGAAAAACACCTGTGAAAAATGCATCATAGCATAAATAATACACAAGACATTAATCATAGCTCTTGTTTACAGCCTGAAAGCAACAACAGGAAACAGGTACACATGCAGAAATCTTCTTTATTTGAGTTGGAAATTCGTTTTTTTTGGAAAAGTTTAGCTGATTCTCACATTTGCATCAGTGCATTTCTGTTTCGTAGCTGCTGTTCAGATGGTTTCATGAAAATGTCAGAGGTGATTTTAGGATTTGGTTAGTATTCCGTATACTGTGTGATCAGGCTGCGATGTAGCAGTTTGCTCCTCTTACAATTTCTCGTATCTCTCATCTCGCTTCTCTGCATTCACACTCAGTCAGTCTTCACAAAAGTTGGACGTCTTTTTTCCTGCGCTGCCTCTCAGAGTCGCCTGAGTGTTTGTAGAAGAGATGTGAGATATTGTGTGTGCGTGTGTGTGTTCGTGTGTGTGTTCGTGTGTGCATGCGTGTGTCTACAAGTTTGAGTGTGCTGAGGGGGTGATGAGGGGAGAAGAGGAAAGGCACGGCAGGTTTCCATGACAACAACTTTTATTTGTGCTTCCTCAATGGCGTTGGTGGAGGAGATAACTAGACAGATAGATAGATAGATAGATAGATAGATAGATAGATAGATAGATAGATAGATAGATAGATAGATAGATAGAT
>JAQMCX010000046.1:5384432-5398193 GCA_029814765.1 Acanthurus leucopareius
GATAGATAGATAGATAGATAGATAGATAGATAGATAGATAGATAGATAGATAGATAGATAGATAGATAGATAGTCAGACAGACAGACAGACAGACAGACAGACAGATAGAGAGACAGACAGAGAGAGAGACGGAGTCTGGCAGAGTTGTTGGGAAGAGACAGGCTAGTGGGCTGGGGTGCATGGGCAGGCGGGGGTGGAAGAAGGCAGCAGAGTTGTCTGGCTGCTTGCTTGCTTTGTCTAGAACAGAATGTCCTCTTTGTGTACACCCTCCCTTGATGGATGACAAGTAACCAACAACTTGCTCGTAGTCGTCCTGAAATACCTTGTGAATATAGTGAGATCTGTGTTTGTACTATCTGATGAGGAGCAAGCGTGTCTCTCAAAAGCAAATGGAACAATGAGAAACTTGTGCGCAGTGAAACATTTACTGTGGGTGGGTGTTTGTATGCTGAGCGCTGTGTTTTTGTGTTTCAATATGTTTTGCGTGCTCTAGATCCAAATAATCTGCCACTTTGTCCGTGACTCTTGAAAAAAGAGGTCTTAACCTCAGGGGACCATCCTTGTGAGATGAAGTGGAAACAAAAATATGACACACGTGGCACCTTAAGCATGTGATCTCATTTCCAGATGAGCAGAATGTGAGAGGACCTGCCACTGAAACTTCTATCTGTCCTCATTTAACTTCATGCAAAGACCACAGGAATCTGACGCCCACCTTTGGCGGTAGAATCAGGTGGCCCCAAAAAAAGCTGTGATGCATCTGCAACACTGACACATAAACCAGAAATAAGCACAATGTTTTGCATACATAAATGATCAATAAAAATGTGCAAAATCGATGCACATCTCAGGACGAAATGTGTGTCTGTTTTTGAAAATGAAACAGGTTAAACCGAACAATGCAGATTTAAATGTAACACATACAGAAAACATGAAATCATTTGATTTGTCTACTTAAACTCCTGTTTGCCCTTATTTTGTTTGATTCGGAGCCATGTGAATCATACGCCCACCTGGGAAAAGGAGTCAGCTGGCCTGAAGACCAAAGATAGAGTCACTCCTCATGTGCAGAACACACAGATTATCCACAAATACTCACCGTAATCGCCACACAAAATCACACACAAACAAACACACAGAGATGCACAATGCATACAGTGATATTCATTCTTCTTCACTCTGTTGCCCACAGCACAATTTTTTTTTCTCTCTCAGCAATAATTTGGGAAACATGCACATAGACACATACGCACACACACAAACACACGCTGATAGACTGTCTATCCGTGTGGGGAATGACTCACCTCCTCCACCTGGAGTAGAGCCAAGCCTTTCTCGCCTCCTCCCCCTTCATCTGTGTGAGCCCGTCACTTCACTCACTCCAGCTCCACTATGGAAGCATTTCAATCATTCAAATTAGCTGTAATCACAGCTAAAGGCAAAGAGTGGGAATGGCAGCACGTCACTCTGCATACTCGAGAACACTTAATGCATTGATTTTATATTGAGCATGCTGTGTTTCAAAAAGGGTGCTGGGGAGGAAATAAATAAGCTATCCAGGCCAAGCCTTCTCTGCCACGCACGCTTCCAAGACAAAGGATGGAAGCTCGGATGAGAGGCTGGCTTTATAACGAGCAGCTATAAGACTCTTTTCAGTCTCCAGACCTGACATGTGAGAAGCAGTGCATCAGTGGCACCAGCTGCAGTCCTCACATAATGACACAAATTATTGGCTCGTTAATGGGCGGCTTAGCCTTGAGTGTTCAGCCCGCAACACCATTCTGGTTAACAGGGGAGCACAGGATCAATCTCTGCCTCCTTGGCCGTGCTGGAAAACATGGGATGCATCCAAAGGACGTCTTATCCACATCGCAGCATCTTACTCCCCCCCCCTCTCGTCTCTCTGTTATCCATGTGTGTCCCTGGAGACTCATATGAGGAGACTCCTACACACACGCCCCGCCCACACCTTCTTCTCTCCCCCACACACCACCCTCAGAACCACTATCTGTCCACCTCCACAGTCGGCCTGTGGACAAACCCAGAATAACAATGTGATCTTGCTTCTTAAAGACACACAGGCAGCTTTTCGAATCATCACACTGATGTTGGGTAGAATTAGGGAGAAAACCTGCCATTTACACGTTTTTTTCAAATGGATGTAAACGTTATCTCTGGATATTTGTTGGTATTAAAACCTGCATTGATTTGTGTTGTGCAGGAAAGTAAATAACCATAAACATATGAGATAAACAAAGCTGTATCAGTCGACTGCTGAATCTCCGAGCCCCTGCAAGGCTGCAGCTCCGGAATAGCAATCAGCATCAAACAGAGAGTCAAGTGCAGGACGCAGCACTTGTGTGCTGCAGTCAATGAACCTCTCAGAGGAGCTGCTGGTCCCCAGTCCAACTGGCATGAGGAGTCCTGCCGTGGGTTTGCTTAGACTGCCCCCTTCTGTCGTGTCAATTAAAAGTGCCTTAATGAAACTTCACTGACCAACAAGTTTTCTGCTCGTCTGGTTGACTGCATGATGGGAAATCTCTGCTGATACATTAAATCAACAGGTGTGCATCACAATAACAATGAAGGCATTGCTTTTTGCATTTTGCAGAAACACACTCACTCGCACACACACATATATTTCCGTAAATATATTGACAAGCCTACTCTGCAGATTCTCACCTGACTAAATCTGGCAGTGAAGTTTGATAGGCCTAAGTCTACCACAATGGAAAACTGTGGTGTTGCACAGGAAGCCATGAGATGCACTCGTGTGTAGGAGGTGCTGAGGTAGAAAAAGGGTAGTTCAGAAGTTAGAGTGCTTACTGCAGCAGTATCTCCTTCTATTTTTAACCTGACTGTGGTGTTAACTTTCTAATCTCGATTGCCTACACCATGTTCATTTGGTTAAGAGACAGTTCAGGATTAAAGTTTTTAAAACAGCTAATCACAAGGACGTCAGATTGTAACTCTGCAGAATTGCTTGCAGTTGCAATAAACCATAATTATCATTATCTTCCTTCTTTACCTTTTACCTTTCTTATAGTGACTTAAACTCTCTCTATTCCACTTTTCTGGTTAATGATTAAAATGTTTTTTCTTCCATATTTTATTCTAAATTCCACTGATATCAAATCTGTGCTCCAACCGTTTTAATCACCACTAGATCGCTGCATCAAATTTACTTACCAACCCTTAAGTTAATCAAACTGCAGCAAATTGCATGCAGCAGCACTGGATCCTGTGAGGGATTTTGTCCAGATTGATGCAGCCACCTAGTGGATTTAGGTAAAACATCATCAGTGTGTTGATCAGTCAGTCTCTTACCATGGAGTCACCCTTTTTCTCTGTGACACTGATGATACAGATCTGTTGCAGAGGCCACAAAAAATGTTTAAAAAAACCTGAGAGAAAATATTGACTCTCCACTGGAAAATATTGAAGGAACAGATAAATCACATCCATAAACACCCACTTATGTTACGTCCAGTGGTGAAAGAAGCATTCAGGCATGTGACTTCTATAAATATACAAATATCTTCTCATAAAAAATGCCCCACTGAAAGGGCTGCATCCAAAATATCACTACATTGCACACACACAAAATTTAATCTTGATAAGGTTCGTTTAAGTGTAAGAGGAACTGAAGTACATTGCACAGCACAGGAGTAGTTGATGACAGGTGATTTTACTTAACAGGCACCAAGACAAACTGGTAAAAGAGTCTATTAAGGCAGTTATAGCACTTTTTGGGAAAAGAAGTTATAGAGGTATTTCATGTCAGAGTCTTGCAGTGCTTCTAACTTACCATTACCTAAATGTAAATACAGTGTATAGATGCCTAACTTGTCTAATGTGAGAAATATGAGCATCTACATATTTCTTGCTTTATGTTAAGTATAAATAGTAACTTTGAAATATTTAGAGGAACACATGTCATATTCACTGGCTGCTGTTCCTTGGTCCTCTTGCAGTTCAGGAGCCAGACATCATGTTGAGATCCACTACAAAGTGGGCGAGTTGCTGTAAAACAGTCATAATGCTGATCTCAGAGCTGTAACTAAAGCAGGTTGTTACGTTGTGCTCAGCTGGTTTGTACATTCACGCTGTGAGTTTATCAGAGCACTCGCCCCCAGTTATGAGTATGTTAAATGCTCAACATCCCCTTTAGTGCATTCGTCTTCTCATCGGAAAATAAAGTTGAACTGGGATTTCTCAGAGTTCGTTTTGATTACATGTTGCAGGATCTGAAATGTCCCTTTACAGAGTCAGAAGCCTGCTGGTTTGTCCTTCAATATGACCCCGTCTTGCTTAAACAAGGAGAAAGAAAACAGCTGCATCATTTAATTTTTCTATATTTGTATAATTATTTTAAAACCAATATATTGTATTTATGGCACTTCTAGCACCAGGTTAGTAGAATCTGCAGGCTCGTTAAACACAGGTGGCGCTCCTGAGTGTAAAGTAAGCGACTGGCAAACTGGTGATTGACATCTGGCACTGCCAATAATTTTCAGCTGTAGGTTTAGGCAAGTGATATCTTATCTAATCATCCTGGCCTCTGTCCCCGTCTAAATTTCTCTAAGCAGGAAGCAGCTGAGCAAGCATCTAGTGGCCGATAGAGGAACTACATCTGAATATAATTGTATATTGGCCTCCAGCACTCAATTACACTGGTTACATCTTTTTTAAATGCATAAATAAATAAGATATTTTCAAATGAGTTTTCAGCACAAATTTCGTAAAAACAGTTGTATACAACACACACAGCTGCACACACATGCAGTGTGTAGGGACGTGTTGTGACGCTGTCAGTGTTTTGATCAGGTAGACAAAGCAACCGGCCTGATGGTGGCACTAAAGACAAGCTGCTGCTGATTTCTTCCACTTGCCAACATTAATATGGCCAAAGTGCAATGCTACTTAAAGCATCACTGTGTGAGATACTCTGATCAGGGTAAAACACATGGAAAAACTGAGAATCAGTTGCTTTTCACTAAAATAGTTTCAGTTACCTTCTGTTGGTCATCTTAGCTGGATCAAAATTATGCACGAGTAAAAAAGTTTCTCTATCAAAACTACCATCTTTATGTGCAGTCGCAGTAACGCATTCATTTAGGATTTCCCCAATTTTCCCTCCATATGAAACAGTGTCAGCATGTCTGCACAATAACAGACAGTTTACAACTGAGAGGAAGTCTCTGCTCTCACTTTCATGTCCACAGAACCTTTTCTTGCTGCATCAATACACTTTCATCACAAGAGGGCAGTGTTGTCTTTTTCAATCTTTATTAATGCTCAAACAGAAGAATGGACGGACATTTCCAAGACTTAGTCCAAGACATGGTGCACAAAGCAGAAATGTTTTTTAGTAAGTGTAATGAGTTATTTTAGAGAAGAATGTTATGCAGAACCTGAAGTCACATCTTTAAAACAGCATGAAGTCTAGAATCTAAAGTTTATCTGAAGTTTAACAAAAAGTATACGACTCAAGCAGAAAAAAAAAGTAGCTGTACCAATTAAATGTCCAAAATTTTTTTTTAATTTTGTGACCGATCATCATAGGCACAAAAGATGATCAGTCTTAACTGGAAAAAGTAAGGTAAAGCATGTTTTCATGAAATCTGTGTGAAGCAAACGAGTTCAGACTTTGGTCTGACAGACTCGATTATCAGCTGCAATGTTGAACAAATGGAAAATTCAAATGTTACTGTCATCAGGCTCTTCAGTGATTGAATCGATCCAGTCTTTGTAGTCAGAAATCTTAGTAAAAGCACAGAGTCTGGGTTTCCATTCACTGCAGGCGCACAGCACCCCGAACGCCTCTCCATCTCCACAGACCAGCGGACCACCAGAGTCTCCCTGCAACAACACACACACATACACAGTGACGCTTCAACAGCCAACTGATTATCATCGTCCAAATTCCTGTTTTTCAATTCATTTGTAAATGTACATACCATACCCGGCCCAGTCTCTCCCTTTGAGCAGTACGAGTTTTCCTTAGGACACATCTCACTGTCGATCAGCGTGAGGTTGGTTTCCATGAGCACCAGAGAGACGGGGTCCTTGCCTGTGCTCCCCCAGCCGGAGAACGAGCAGGATTTTGGGAGAGAGCCATCACTCTGGGATGGGAGAGCAATGGAACCCACATTTTGGGTGAATTTTGCTTTGGAGCTCAACTTTAGGAAGAGGAAAAGATGAAGATCAGTTAGCAGATATGAATATCATTTTGTGCAGCATGTTAGTGCTCTTCTTAATTAATCAGAGCATCTGCAAACAGCATAATAATGGCTTTAGATGCCGAAAAAGTGTTTACCAAATTTTGATCTTACCTTGAGAAGCATTATGTCATTGCTGTAGTCGTTTGGATTGTAGTCCTCATGTGGAAACACCTGTGTCACACACACACTCTGCATGTCATTCTGATCATGGACATTATGAAGCCCCAGTAAGACTGTGTAGGACCTGAAATGGCAAAAAAAGTTTTCTGACAATCAGTTTTTGGGTCATAGCGCTTCAGTTTTAATAACAGAAAAATTCAAGAATAACACGTCACATTTAATGAAGCATTCCTTAAAAAACAACTTTGCCAGAAAGCAGTGGGGGCATTTTAAAATTGAAGCCTCAGTGCTTAGTCTCATCAGGCAAGTGGGGATTTTTGTAAACATAAAATGAGTGGCACTGACTTGGCCTGGCAGTGAGCTGCAGTCATCACAAAGTCCTCATCCAGAAGAAAGCCGCCACAGTGGTTTGTTTTACCACCATGCATGTGCAACTTTATAAGCACCATGTACGGCCTGCTGTGTGGTTTGGCTTCACGGCCTCCGATGATTTCCCCGGTGCGAACTGAGAAAAAAATGTGCCAATTTATAAACTAAAAGTGATCAAAGAAACTCAGTAAAAAAAGTCTAAACTTACACACTGTTTGTCTCACAAAACTGAGTGAAAAGTAGTTCCTTGTTGCTGTAGCTGAGGCTCATACCATGATGCTGTGTGTGAAACACTATAAAAGACAATGCAGTAAAAACTTAAACTTACCTGGACTATTAAGAGTCAGTGTGAGAAACAGCACCAGCAGCTCGCAGTGGAAAAACATGGTGAGATCACGGCACAGCCAGGCTACTGAAAAGCATCACTAATGGTTTCAGGCTTTAAATGCTTCCTTGAATCAGAGAAGAGGAAGAGAAGGAGGTGTCTGTGAAGTTTATCTTTGAAACTGACGTGACTTTGGACCTAACCCTAACCCTAACCCTAACCCTTTGAACCACCACCCATATTAATGCACATCTAAATATTAGATCTGCACCACTGTTACAGGAATTAGAAATCTACTATTGCGATAGTGCTGCAGAGGATTTCAGAGGATGAGGCCACTGACTAGAGCCAAAGAGCAGCAATATGTGCATGATCGAAGACCCTGTGCAACTTGAGGAAAACATCATGTTTCTGGTTGCAAGAACATCCAAACCATTTATTCAGTTTGCATGCCTAGGTTAGAGAAAAATGTCTGGTAGCATGCTTTTTGGACATCAGTTATGGAAGTTTCATGGTGGTCCTACAGCACGAATGATGATGCCCAAACCTCCACACAACCCTGCAGGACGGTGCTTTAGTAATAGCTTTTGTGTGACTTTATGCTCTCTGCTCCTCGCCTCTCTTCTCAGAGTCTGTGTGTCCTTGGACAAACACAAACATCTGGCTCATGACAGACAGACAGCGCAGAAGAAAGAAGAAGCAGACGTTTGACCTGGTTGCTACATATTAACAGAGCCCAGATTTCCAGCTGAAACTGGTTGGGGGCTTTACATTACAGCCCAGAGGCTGACAGCCAGCTGCAACTGAGTTCATCCCCCTTTTTCATTCACTCCGCTAACGGACGCTCACAAAGTTGTTTTTGGATGTTTGTAAATTGATGTGTAAGTTTGCAGTAAAATGCAAACCAGCAGTTTTTTCCTCCCTCCTCAAAAGGTATGTAGGTCTCTGCGGATAATGAAATAACCACACACTTCTCACAAGTCAGCAGTGAGAAGTGATCATTTCCTCTGAAATTATACAGCTTACTTTTGTAGGCAGTTAGCTAGTTAGCTGGTCATGCTAACATTTCCACCTTATGTTGGAGATGATAAACCAACAGCTTAATATCTCCGTCATTCTGCTGCTTTTGTGTGTTTGATTTTGGAAAGTTGTACTGATTAAAAAAACACCCCAAACTATCTATATACAAAGCACTGACCTTTAGTTGAATATTGTGCTATAATAGTGTATTTATTTAACTGTTTTGCATTTATTTACTCTTTAGTCAAAATCCATGTAAACTGAGTTCATCATAAATAAAATCGTTATCATCTGTATCTCAGCCTCTGGCTCCAGTTTGCTCTGGGTTTTGTCTTCCTCTGTGCTGATTCGTCACATTGGTGTGAAATGCTGTTGCATTGTTTATCTTGATATTGTATAACAGGAAATATAGATCAATATCATAAACCCTTTCCTTTTCCTGAATTGCAAAACAGCAGTAAACTACCCACTGTATCTCTCATTCTTTGAGGTCTTACTTTCAGCTATATAAACTAGAAGTTCAGAGGCCAGATCGGATTCATTCTCTCCTCCAAAGAAAACCATGTTCAGCATGTAAACAAATGTGCTGAAACAGCAAGTAAAGCAGAGGATTTAATGAGGGTCTGTGAGGGTCATGGGAGTGGATGCTAATTGATGGAGCATTAGGAGATAAGTAATTTGGATTAAACATGTCAGGAGGTGGGGTGTTCAGGAGGCCAGCAGAGGACTGAGATGACCTCATGGTCTCATGGAAAACGCCTGAAGAGCTTCATAAAAAGGCTGTAAATCAGCAGACGACCAACACTTTGTCATCTCTCATGTTAAAACTTTGCTCTCCTGTGATCTGCTGGGAGTCACTCTGTGTTTCCACACCTGTGGGCCCCCCCCCCAACTCTGTCCTAAAATGTCTCAGTGTTTGATTCAATATCGCTATATATTTATTAACCCTGATGTCATGACGTTTGACATTCTGACCTTTTTTAGCCTCTGGGTGCCAACTTGGCTTCGTTTTAAAGGGTCGAACATCACAGGCCGTCTGTGCCTGTTGGCTCTGTGCATGCCTCGTATCTAAAAGCACAAAGTACTGAACAAGACAAACAGGTCGGGGAAGTTAGAAAAACATCAGCGTGTCAGGAAGAGTTGAAACATGTTGCGTACCTTGAAAACATCTGGTTTCGCTGTAATTTGAGGGAACACTCTATTGACAGGTGTTTGTGAGGATAAGCACAGTAGATTTATCTTGTATTGTGTGTTTTGCGCATGAAAGATGATTTGGGATGGACTTTGTCGATAAATACAATTTTTTTTAATGGAACGTCCTCAATCATCCCTTTAAAGATGACTGCAAAAAACCAACAGCCCACAGCGCAGCGAGTGGCACCGACAGTTTGTGTTAATGGTTATATTCTCTCCCAGTCACAAAGGTGAGGTGATGCATTTTTAAACATATCAATAACTTATTAAATGCTTTAAATATGAGTTTCTACTTCAGATTATAGATACTAAACAGAAACAAACTTTCTGTCAACATGAGTTTGATTCCAGAGAGAGAGGCAATAAAAGAAGCCCCGTCTCTCTTGATTCTGTCACGTTTCAACATTTTGTGTCATACAGACTTACAGTAACAATTTTTAATCTAATCTAGCATAAACCGGGGACAGATTAAAGGAGTGTAAACATATCAATCTGTTGCTGAACTGCTTTTTCTCTGCAAGTCTTCGTGCAAGCTTGTATCTGCTTCCTCTGTGTGAGCCTCAAAGCCACTGACCTCGGGTTCGAGAGGGCTCTGATGTGCGTAACCAACCTAGTTTTACTGCAAAATGATGAGACTTTAAAGTTCAGATTCAGTCTTCTAATAAACTCACACTTGAACTTTTGCATTTTGTAAGCATGAAAAAAAAAAAAGCTGTGAATGCGAAAGTTAAAATGTTTCTGTTGTGGGAATATGTCCCGTCACGTTCAAACTGTTTTTGTGGGAAACGCCCCTGAAGTGGGTGTGATGATTCCTGGAAATAATGTGATTGTGTGAAATGTGCACAGATTTCCCAGTTTATTCTTCAGTGAGATATCCTTCCCTTCTTTTTGACCTCTGGTAAGTTTATTCCTATTTAATTAGAAAAATGTGCAGACTTTTAATGGAATTGCAAAATATTTGTGTAGATATAAAACTTCACGCTAAAATTAAAGAATAATATGTTGTTATTGTGCATCATTTCAGTCAGACAGCAGAGGATTAGCATTATAATAATAAACATATAAATTTGTGTACAGAGTTACAGCATGTGAGAGAAAAGTGCACCTGCAGAACTGTGATAGAAGCAGAAAAGGAAAGAAAAACGACTGGACCGTTGCTGAAAATGCAGACGGAGAGAAATACTCTGAATGCAGAAACTTTGTGCTCTTCTTATTTCCTTCATTTTTCCAGTGCAGCGCAATCAAAATGAAAGAAGAGACTTTAATAATCTGGGTCCTTTTCCTGAGTTTCAATCCGTCTGCCGGTGAGTAAACTGTCGTGAAGCTCTTGTACTTCTGTTTTTACGTTGTTTTGGATGTCTAGTCACAGATTACTGTAACAGTAAGTATAAATAATAATAAAACTCTGATCCAAATGACTCAACCGTGCATGAGACACGTGAACATAACCATCACACATTTAGTGGCTTATCCTCTTGATTGAATAAACAATTTCTAAATGGTTATAAAGGTCAAAGTAACAAATCACTGGTGATTAATTTAAACATATGTACACTGTATTTCAATGAAAGATTTACTACTTATTTTTTAAATACAATCACTGAAAACTCTGCGACCCCGACAGAGTTTGGTTTGACTGTCAGCTGGTCCAAGTCCAGCCTTGTGAGCGATGGATCAATATACAGTTCAAAGGTCAAAGCAGAGAACAGCGGCGCTTCTTTGGTCACATTTATGAGACACTGACGTGATAAATCATATTCATGAAATTAGTCAATCATCTTTCAATAAGAATGAGCAGACTTAAGGCAACATAAAGCAAAACCTGAGCTCATGGTGTGATATTACACGGACGCTGCTTCTACAGACACTTCTCTGCAGAGATCAACCAAACCAACCTAAACCTGATCACCTGTCATTGTTCTTCAGGTTATCGAGAAGGTTTTATCAGGCTGTCCGGCGGTCAAGATCGCTTTGAGGGCCGTGTGGAGATCTTTCATAATGGAGAATGGGGGACGGTGTGTGATGATGACTGGGACATACATGATGCTAACGTGGTCTGTCAGCAGCTCGGTTTCCCCGGTGCCACGCAAGCTCCAGGATCAGCTGCATTCGGCCAAGGTAACACAGCTCAATCTGACTGTGACCCTCTGAAACTAAAGGCAAGATGGTGCAACCCAACATGGAACAAACAGGATGGTTGAAACCTGTCATTTTAAGGGTAGGTAGGTGCCCTTAGGTATTGGGCACAGACGGCTGCATTACCACGATCTGTTTTAATCCTGTGACTAACTTTGTCTTAGGTGTCGGCACAATCTGGATGGATGATTTACGGTGTGTTGGGACAGAGGTGTACCTGCTCCACTGTGCTTTTCCTGGTTGGGGGACCCATAACTGTGGTCACGGCGAGGATGCTGGTGTCAGGTGCAAACAAGGTAAGGAAATCAATGTTTGCACCTGAAATGTGCATCTTCAGTGGAGGAAACCACTCACTTTGCCCATACTGATCTCTACCAGGCCCAGGACTTGCCGACAGGAACTTAAGCCAGGAGTATGATTTGGACCACAATGCAAGTCTCTCTCACCAGCTGGGGGAGCTGTTTGACAGTGGACGTGACTGTGACTTGAACATCGCAGTGGTGGTGGACGGCAGCACCAGCGACACAATCTGTGCTCACCGGCTCATCCTCTCTTTGAACCAAAACCTCAGAGCGTCACAGCCGGACCTCCGCAGCCTCAGCATGGACGTCGCCTCTGACTGCAGTCAACACGCCAACAGCTTTGTCAGGTGAGAGTAAACTTGTGACTGTAAACCGCCACTTGTGCATCACATGCTTTGTCATGTAAACCTGTATTTTGGATACAATTGATTCAACGCCACTTCCAGTCTAAATATGTGCACTGAGTCAGAGAAGGCTGAACCTGGCTAACAAAAATGTCTACATTTCAGATACTTTTACACAAGAAAGATTAATGTCACACTGTCCTCTGCATACTGCATTCTCAAGATGGCATCAGACTGGGGCCTCACAGAGCTTCAGGATAAGGCTGAACATATTTTCAGACTATTTCTTCCAGAAGATTCCACTTTCCAGACCCACATCTCTTTATATGAGTATGCAGTATCTACCACTGATGAGGCACTGCAGGAGGTTTACATGCGCCACCTGTCGTGGAACTTTGAGGATCTGATCCGCTCCGAAGCCTGGATAAATCTCCCGTTCGGTATGATCAAAGCTCTTCTGTCTCGCTCAGACCTTGTGGTATCTAATGAAACTGCCGTCCTGAACGCGGTGGAGAAATGGGTGGAAGCCGAGGGGAATACAAGTATTCCCGAGGCTCTTCTGAAGCTCATACGCTTCCCTTTGATTCCAGCTCCGGACTTGTACAAACTTAATGGCTCCAGGTACCATACCAGCAGGCTGCTGGGGTTTCAGTTTAACTCTCTGCCCTTCACGACTGTCCTCAATGACCTGACAGAAGAAAAAGATCTCTACACCCCCAGGATTTACACTGGCAATCCGTGGAGCTTTACCGTCGGTTACTACGATGTCAGAGTTTACAAGGAGTGGGGGCGCTACACTCTCAACAACCAGGTCTTCAGTAATCTGACATATGAGTTCCAAACACCTGCTCACAGCAGTGCTTTTTTCACTTTTCACAGCGTTCTCTGGAGATTAGCAATATATGCCAGCGATGAAGACTGCTCTAATGGAAATGTCATTTGCCCGTCTCTGCCAGCTGTTAGTTTTAAGATGAAAGAGAAGAACAGTAATTTACCGAGAGAGATGCAGGAGCGCATCCGTTACAGCAACAGGCTGATTGTTCGGTGTGAGGGGAGACATGTGGTCTGCATCCATGAATTTAATGATGTTGAGCGTGAGAATCTTCTATTTGTCCCAAGTGCTGCAGAACAAGACTATCCGTGCGGCTCAGACTTGCTCTCCTTTCAGATGGTGATACGTCCTCAGTACTCAGCAGAGTGAATGAGTTACCTGTATTTTCTCAAAGTAACACAGTTTGTGTGTGAAGGAATGAAAGATACTATTTCATTTATTTTTATCATCTATTGTGTTCCTGCACAGTCGACACATAACACGAGTCCACATATTTCTGAGATGTATTTTATGTATTGACTCACTGAATTATTACTTAAATGCCTGAAATGTATCGAGGAGGAGCTTATTATTCCTGTTAGCTGGAAGTTTTTGAAAGGCATCGCCTCATCAAAGCTTTTCAAAAAAGGAGCAATGCTAATGCTAATTGACCCACCCACCCCCCCCCATCCTCCAAAATCACGACTCTTAACCATAAAATATGAAATTTGTAATAAAAAAAATAAGATCTTCTGAGTGTTTGGTGTTGGCTCTTATATTTTTGTATAATATCTGTCAAAAAATGTTTTTTTTTTGTCTTTTTACCATTAGATTTATTTAACCTTTAACCAGGTAAAAACACCCATTGAGATCGAGATCTCTTTTACAAGGGGGACCTGGCCAAGAGGTCATCAG
>JAQMCX010000046.1:5398293-5470863 GCA_029814765.1 Acanthurus leucopareius
TGTAAAATAAACAAGCAGTAAAAGTAAGGACACTGATGTCTTTCACTCTGTTAATTCATTTGCCTATCAGCAGCCTCTGATCAGAATCAGAATCAGAATCAGAATCAGCTTTATCGGTCAAATACGTTCACAACATACAAGGAATTTGGTTTCTGCAGGTGGTGTCACTCATGGAATAAAGATCAGCAATATACAAAAATCTAAACATAAATAATAGAAAAAATATATACACCTATGCAGAAAAATAAATATATACACAATTGGCGCAAAGTACACAATGTAGTGCAGATTGAATGAGTGTCCTGTTGATGTGAGTGTGTGACCATTCAACAGTGCAGCAGCTCCAGAGTTCAGCTGTTTACTGAAGTTATGTTGGTGGGAGAGAAACTGATGAGACGGCTGATCTGATTGCAGATTGCAACTGAACTCCGTTGTATCATGACATCTCACTACACATCCTGTTGTCAAAAAAAAAAAAATATAGCACATGCACTTTTCTTACAACCATGATCATCATAACCATCATTTCCACCTTTACACCTTTCTTACAGGTGTTGTGTGTTCTCTGCTGAAGCCAATGAGCTGCACTTGGACTGAAATGATGGAGTCTTGGTGGAGTGGAGCAGCCTTGAGATGGCTGATGGAGTTCAAGTGGCCTTGAGACCCTGAGCAAGCTGGATCTGAATCTAAAAAATCTGAATCTTAAGAAAAACACGAGTTAAAGGAAAGTAAATTGCTCGATGCAGAAAGGCGGCATATAGAAGCTAATAGAAGAACTACATGTGAACATAAACTGGCCCTCAGCACTCAGAGTGGTTCCCTCCCTCTGAATACATGAATAAAATAGATATTTATAAGAAAACTTTACAAATGGGATTTCAGCACAAGTTCCTGCAACTACATTCATACATTTCATTATGTGTAACATTACGTTGCGTCCACATTGAGCCTGTAGGTTGCAGGTTTGTTTCATTGATTTGATCATGTAGAGATGAAACTGGCCTGATGGTGGTGCTAAAGACAATGAAGTCATAAATATTCAGATTTCTTCCACTCGCCTGCATTAATGTGCTAAAAGTGCAGTGCTGCTTAAACCATTGTGTGATTATATAACAGTTAAATAAATGGACGAACAGAAAATTAATTGCATCTCACTTAAAGAGTCTCATAGAGGCAGGTGATGTTTTTATAATTTTGATTAAAAGTGTGTGTAAATAAAAGTTTCTCTATAAAAACTCCCATCTCTTCATGTCGTGTGATTTTCCCAACTTTCTTTTCATGTGAGAAAGTTAAAATGTGTCTCAAACAAAAGGAAAACACGTTGTTTGGGTTCAGAGTTCACAACATGGAGGAAACTCTCTGCTCTTACTTTATTGAGCAAACCAAACCTTTTCTTGTTGCATTAATACACTCTTACCACCAGGGGGCAGTGTTGTCTTTTTAATTTTTTTTAATCAACGCTCAAACAGAAGAATAAACAGATCTTTTTATAAATGGTGAGAAGCTTTTTAAGACTTAAAAAACTGAGGATCGACATAAAGCACAAAGCAGTGATGTTTTTAATGAACACAATGTTTTATTTAATGATGATTCTCAGCATCTGAATTCACACCAACAGCATGAAGTCAACATGTTAAAGTCTGTTTTAAGCCACTTGTTGACGGTTTACCTTCACGTTATTACAATCACTGGTTTACATTTTTCACATTGCTTAGATATAATCTAAAGTTTATTGACAAAAAGTACAACAAGCAGCAGAAAAACAGCTGACTAAAAAGTCAAAAACATATTTTTGCAACATTTTCATAGTCTTTTGACTCGATATTCCAAAGAAGATTACTTGCATCATTTAGTAAAAGTAGGTTAAAGCATATTTACATGAAATCTGTGTAAAGCTAAAAAAGTTCTGACAGTGTTAATGATCAACTCTTCAGAGTCACACAGATGGACGGTCACATGTTGTGGCAGTGAAATGATCCCATGATTGAACAAATCCAGCCGCTGTAGTCAGAAATCTTAGAGAACGCACAGAGACGGGAGTCACCTGCTTTCATCTCCATGCAACAGGACATCACCCCGAATGCTTTCCCATCCTCGCAGACCAGTGGACCACCAGAATCCCCCTGGAGGAGCACACACAGTACGCAGCGATGCTTCAGCAGTGAATTAATCATAACTGTCTGAATTCTTTGGTGTTTTTTGGTGTACGTACCCTCCCCGGCCCACTCTCGCCTTTAGAGCAGTAGGAGTTTTCCTTCGGACACATCTCAGTGTCAGTCAGTGTTAAATTGACCTCCATGAGCACGGGAGACAAGTGTTTACCGTCCCATTCTGTAAATCCCCAGCCGGAGAAGGAGCAGGACTTTGGCAGAGAGCCATCGGTTTTGTCTGCCAGAGTGATGGATTTCACATTTTGGTTGAAATTCGCCTTTGAGCTCAACTTGAAGGAGAGGAGATAAAAAACAAGTTCAGATATAAACGACAATGTGCACAATATTTCAATGCTCCTCCTCATGTGTGCATTAATCTGAGAATTATCCTCATAAAAGATTTAAAAACAAAATTTACCAAGTTTTTACCTTAAGAAGCATTACATCATTTGAGTAATCAGTTGGATCGTAGTCTTTATGTGGAAATGCTTGTGTCACAGGTATACTCTGTATTTCATGCTTGTTATGGATATTATGAGCCCCCAGAAAGGCCGTGTAGGAACTGAAACGGAAAAATTAAGTTCAATACGTAATCTGGGATTAGGTTTTTGGGTGACAGCACTTTATTTGTAAAAAAATCAAACATTAAAAGACTAAAATATATCACAACTCATTAAGCGTTCATGTTTTTTGATATAAAACGTGTCAAACCCACCTGGCTTGGCAGTGAGCCGCAGTTATCACAAAATCCTCATTGAGAAGAAAGCCGCCGCAGTGGTGTGGTTTACCATCCTGCATGTGCAACTCTATAAGCACCATGTATGGTCTGCTGTGTGGTTTGGCTTCACGGCCTCCGATGACTTCCCCAGCACGAACTGAGCAAAAAGTGTGTACATTTATAAGCTCACATACTCAAGGAAACTCATTAAGAAAAGTCAACGCTCATGCACAGTTTGTCTCACATGATGCAGTAAAAAGAAGTTCCTCGTTACTGTCGTTTAGGCTGCAAACCATAATGCATACCTGCATAAAACAGCACCAAAGATAATCCAATAAAAATCAAACTTACCTTGACTGTTAAGAGTCAGTGTGAGTAACAGTACTGACAGCTCGCAGGGGAAAAACATGGTGAGATCACAGCAGAGCCAAGATACTGAGACACAATGATCAGCATCACTGAAGATTTCAGGCTTTAAATGCCTCCTTGAACCAGAAAGGAGGAAGAGAGGGAGGTATGTGTGAAGTTGGTCTATGCAAATGATGTGGCTTTGCTTTAAATTCACGCCTTTATCATCACATATCTGGAATTAGACCTGCACCAAATTTAAAGAAGATGAGGACACTGACCGGCTGAAGGGAAGAAAACAATGCCTGACACAAAGACCTGGTTCAGCTTGATGAAGGAGACATTAAGCTCTTTATTGCAGGAACATCTGAACTATCATTGAGTTTGCATGCTTTTAAGAATAAAGTGACACCCACTCTTGATGTAAATGTTAGATTACAGTTCATTTCTGGAGTGCTCTCTGCAACGTGCACACTTGAATTTACTCATCAATCACTGAATACTTACGCTGCTCCACTTAACCGCATGCCCCACGCTGCTGTCATGCACACATGTGCCTTAATACCAAGTAACATACACAATAATACGTCTTCTGAAGCAAATGTAAACTTTTTTTCACAGGTTATATTATGAAAACACTCATGTTAATCACCCGATTATATTTCTACATTTCTTCTAACCACTCAAACAACCATTAATGATGCCCACATCTCACTATCACAGGGAGATGGGTTGTTATCAGGTTGGCCACTTCTTTCTGGCTCCACTAGACTTTATCATCACACCATATTTAGTTATGGTAGATCTGTGATAGTTTGGAAGCACAAACTTATATACCCACACCTCCGCACAACCCTGCAGGAAAGTGGCATAAAATCTGATTTTGCATGACTTCATGCTCAGTGTGTATGTGCCCTCAGTCGAACAGACACATATGAGGGCAGACGGGGCAGAGAGGAGAGGAAGAGCAGCTTTATAACCTGATTGCTACACATTCACAAGGTCCTGACCTCTTTCTGCAGCTGAGTTCCTCTTTTTCTGCTCACTCAACCTCGTATGACTGACTGACATTCAGAAGGTTGATTTTTGACATTTTTAAATATGTAAAAAGTTTATGTTTGTATAATGATGCAACCAAAATAAAAGTCTACACATAATTACACAGCCACACAATTCTTACAGGTTATGGTGATAAATGGGAGGAGCTGCTTTAGTAAAAGTCTATACACTGTTATTTTTATGAAAATGGTTTTCTAACACTAATAATTTCTAATACTACCTGTAACCGCACATATAAATATAGTTAGTAATAATATTAAATAATATACCATATTATGCAGCTAATGCTCTTATTTTTGTAAATTAAGCCGTTTACTGCTGTAAGTAGTTTGCTAGTTAGCAGGGCATGCTAACACTTCCAGCTCATGTGAGAGCAGATAAAACCAACAGTTTTCAATATCGGAAGGTGTAATTTAAAAAAACAAACAAAAACTCTCCAAACTTTCTATATATTCAAAGTTTTGGTCTTAAACAAACGTCACCATGTTGAGAATCCAGAACCTGAAAGAGCTGCAGTGATGATGTTTGTCTGAAGCTGGACACGGAGGAGTTCAGTGAATATTCATTCTGTAAGTGTGTTGTGACATTCATTTATTTGATTTGCATTTATTGACAATATAATCAAAGTCTTTTCAGTCTTTTTTTTTTGGTCAAAGTCATTTTTAAATTAATTGTGTATAAATATGAAGTGTCGGTTGCAGCATCACTCTGCGTCTCTTGTGTTTCCTTGTTGGTTTGTCACTTCCGTTTGAAATGCTGTTGCATCTTGACTTCATGTGACAGGAAATAAAGATCAATATCATGAAACTTTTCCTGAACTGCAAAACAGATAACTATCTCCCTTGTTTTGCACCATTCTTTCAGATCTGACTTTGAATTATATTTGCTCAGAGGCCAGAATAGATTCACCTTCTTTGGCTTTCATGTGCATGAAGAAATATGATGAAACAGCAGGTAACACGGGGTGATTTTATTGGGTCTGAAAAGGAGATTTAAGGAGATTTTATAAGTGATAAAATATGAAAAGATAAGTTATATGGATTAAAAATGTCAGGAGGTGAAGGAAAAACTCAAGGTATCAGCACATCTGGATGAGGCCTCGTGGCTTCGTTGTCTCCTGGAAGGTTTTCAGACACCAAAGTGATAATGGCCTTTTCTGATGTCCTCAAGATGCCTGGAGAGGAAGCTGTGATAGGCCTGTGTTTTTCAGCACCTGTGGCTTCTGATGACTGTACAGTATGGGTCAGGATTTCTGTCCTAGATGAGGTGGAAGCGCTCTGGTTCTGGTTCTGGAAAGACTGACCACGGCGGAGCGAAGGGGGGCGACGCTGACCTGGAGAGAACTGAACTGAAAAATGTCGATGGAACAAATCGAAAGTGTGTCAGGGTCGATCCCGGCCAGGAACCTGGTGACTTAGTGTGGAGTTTCAGTGGAAAAAGAAATATGAGGTGAGAGATGCTGAGCTGGTCTGTGATACTTTCCTCGAGGATAAATATGAGGGTGTCAGGGGTGAAAATGGTGATGTCAGCTGTGCTACGGACAAGCTGTGAGGAGGGGGGGGGGCGCTGTGCTGTGCAGTCAGAAACCGAAGAACGCCATCAGAAACATGCAATCAAGCTCTCTGCTAATGAATTGAGGAGAATCAGGCGAAGTGGTCGAAGGCTCGAGGGCTTTCAGACGGGGGGGCGGAGTTTCTGGGTGCTTCTTGGTCGCAGCTGCTTTAAATCTTCTTGCACGTGTGACGGATAATTTTTGGCCTTTGGAAGTTCATTTCCTCAGACAGTCGGCCTCGGCCTAATGACAGGATTAGTCCGAGGATAGGCTGCACTTTAAACTCACTTCAGACGGTGTTAAGTGGCTTTTTCCGACACACTAAGTGCCGCTCCACCAGCTTCAGGAATCTTCCCCTTTGAGAAAAACACACACCATGAAGCCCACTCAAAGAAAGTGCAGGCTGTAATTTGTGATTAGCACTTTCGTCACAGCATCCTGTGATCCTCGAGGGTTGATCATTTTCAGGATACATTCGGCTATTTTGCCCCTTTTACAAGCTTTTAATTAATAAGGTGACTTTTTTTTAAAGGTAGTCTCTCTTCCTTGTAAACCTTTTTTTATATAAGTTATTTTAGTTAGTTATCTCGTCTCTGAAGCATGGTGGAGCTGATGGTGGAGCTGATGGTGGAGCTGATGGTTCGGGCCGTTTCTCCCTCCACACAATCTTGTGCTTTGCCTCATCTGAACTTTTTGCAGTCTTGTTTTCTGATAAGCAAGAAGTGTGTTATTAAACCGTAAACCATGACTGAGCCGTGAAGCAGCAGACCATCAATATTCGATTATCTCTTAATTTTAGGGGTTTTTTTAATTAAATATCTTATATATCTTTGGGATCTTATGGAATAAGTTAAAGTTCAGAATCAGTAGACCTTCGTACGCTCAGATCTTTGACTGTAAAGACATTCAACACTTCGTTAAGTGGAGAACTGTGATTCTAAGTATCAAACATCATCCACCAAACTGCACGGATGCTGCACGCCACGAAAGATTAAATCTGTTGTTGTTGCATTGTGGACTGAGTCTCCTGGAAATCCTGATGCATGCGAACAGAGTCCAGACCGAATGTCGACCTCTCTGTCAGGTTTTTCTAAAAACTCCATTATATTTCCATTTAACAGCAGGCGTAGACTTGAGTAGGTTTTATAGCTAATCAATGAAGGGACATTTGTACAAGAAGTGAACCTGTTTCATACACTTTATTCACTGGGAGGCAGTGTTGTCTTTTTTTATTAATTGAATTTAGTCTTAACAGAAAAACAACAGAGGAGAGAGCAGAGGCACTGAGAGGACACGCTGAGAGAAAAGAGTTTTATTTTTTAAAATACGATGCAAACAAGCTTAGAGACGCGCTGATCAAGTCTGAGAGTCCTGATGCACAAAGCAGTGATGCATTTTAGGAATGTGGTGGGTTTTTTAATTAAATGACATGCAGTATAAGTTGGGTCTCTGCATAAATGTTTGATTTTGAAGCGACACTGAATTTGCGTGCGATCGTTTGCTTTGTTAAGTCTGATCTTAAAAAAAAGGCTTTAAAACTTTGCTTTTTTTAACTTGACAATTTTTTAAATCTTAAGTTCACTGAAAAAAAGAACAATTAAGAGTAAATTTTCATGCATGAGAATAAAAACCAAACAGCTGAACCATAAACATCCAAAACATCTCACTTTATAAAAAGACCTGAAGCACATTCACACAGCCGGCAGCAGAGCAGAGCGAGTTTTCTTCATGTGTGTGAAAGACAAACATATCCGATTTTTTTGATCCGACACTTTTATCATATCTATGAAATCAGTTGTGATATTATCATCCCAACTGTCAGCTCTCTAACGGTGCACTAAGCACTAAAATACTGTAAATTTACATGATGCATTCGATCTTCATGTTGCATTTTTGATGGTCAGATTGATCCAGTCGCTGTAGTCTGAAATCTTGGTGAAGGCGTTGATTTGAGGGTCACCTGAGCTCGGTATGAAGCAGTGGGAAACGACCCCGTACGCCTTCCCATCCTCGCAGACCAGCGGACCGCCAGAGTCTCCCTGAAGGCAAACACACAGCATGCAGAAAAATATCAATATCAGCATCAGATAAACATAACTGTTATCCAGCGTTTGTTGATTATAATCATGTTACAGAAATGTACGAACATTGCTCGGTCCGATCCGTCCCTCAGAGCAGTAAAAGTTGTCTGCAGCACAAAACTTGATGTCAGTGAGCGTAACATTGACCTCCATGAGGACAGAAGACCTGGGTTTGCTGCCTGTGTCTCCCCAGCCCGAGACGATACAGGACTTTGGCAGAAGATCCCCAGGATGGCTCGCAAGAGCGATGGGCTTCACATGGTTGTTGATGTTTGCTTTGGAGCTCAACTGGAGGAACAAGGAGAGAAAAAAGAACGAAGCTGAAATATCAATTCAAATGTCTCCAGGTGTCACCTGTTGTATGATGCATTTACTGCAAAAGTATTGATCTGTAAAATGCATGTTTACACCACTTATGACCTGGATTTGATTGATTAAAAATGCATTTTAGAAATAAAACAAAGAGAAACCTGAATTTTAAAATAACAAAAACAGACCGCAGCACATTTTCTTACCTTAAGAAGCATGATGTCATTTTTAAAATCGTTGCCGTTGTAGTTCTTGTGAGGAAACGCCTGCTGCACAGAGACGGTCTGTATGCCGTCACTGCTGGGGTAGCTGTGAACTCCCAGGAAGACCGTGTAAGACCTGAAAGGACACAATTAAATGCATGAAATTATTACTTCTCCTGTGAGAGCAATGGATTTAAGAAATAAGAATAATAAAAAAGATTATGTCAAAATTAATTATACACACAGGCCAAAAAAATACCTTTTAATTTAGAGTCTCAGTGAGTCTGATTGGGATGAAAACTGTTCAGATTTCAGAAGAACTTCTGGTTTTATTATCGACATGACTGACCTGGCTTTGCAGTGGGCTGCAGTCATCACAAAGTCCTCGTTCAACAGAAAACCATCGCAGTATTTATCTTCATTATCATTAAAGTGCTCCTTCAAAAGCACCATGTATGGCCTGCTGTGTGGCTCAGCTTCATGGCCGCCGATGATCCGGCCTGTGTGAGCTGAGAGGGAATCAATGAGCGAACAAGTTCATAAGAAAGTAAATAAACAATTGCAGCCGAAAGTGCATTTCATAACTACTCGGATGACAAAAAATAATTAAAATAAAGCTGTAAAAATGGTGCTGAACTTACCTCGGCCGATAAGAGTGAGTGCGAGTGTGAGCGTGAGCAGCTCGCAGTGGGTGAACATGGTCAGATGGCAGCACAGTTCAGCTACTGAGCATCTTCGGCCCACATTAAAGAAGGAAGTGTGTCTGTACTTTGCATATGCAAACGATGTGGCTTTGAACCGCATTCAAGAAGGAGCCACCTCCATCGCTCACCAAGAACAGTCATAGGAGAAGTCTGAACTTTTAAGATGACTGCTAATTATAAAGAGATTCCTTTTTTTGATAGTGGATGTTTCATACACAATATTTTATGTGAGCTGAGGTAAGAATCTGCAGCGTGACACAAACTCTGACTCAGTGCGGCCGTTAGAGAGTGTTGCTGATTTTTTCTAGTCAAAGCTGCGGTTACTGCATGAGTAATTTTCAAACAGAAGAATTTGTTTCACAAATATCTTTTTTTGGATCTCCATTTCCATAAATTTACATCACATGAAGAGCCACCTCCTAATTACATCCATGGCCTTAAGTTAAATTGTAATGAAGTCAAATGGTGCAAGCTCGAGCATAAATCAGACCGGCGCAGTGAGCTGTGTTGTGATTGGTCCTAATGTTTCCACGGATGCCTCTGCGGTGACGCTCACACAGCCGTGAGGATCCCTGTCGGCATTCGGTGTTCAAAGCCGTGGCTTTCTCTGAGGAGCCTCTCTGTCTGTCACGCGGCCCCAAAGGTAACATTATTCTGATGTTATCACGTCATAAGACAGCGCATAAAAATAGGATTTGTTTGAAAGTGTGGTGAAGTGAAATGTGAACCACGAGCTCGCAGAGGAATGAAGAAGTCATTATGGTTCTGTCGGAGGAAAAAACTGGATCAATCCGCAGACTGCAGTTTCTAAACCGGCATTATAAGTCCATCAATAATTCGGCAAAAGTCTTTTTCTTTTCAGCTAGGAGCCACTTTAATAATTTCTTTATTAGAAAAATACATGTGTGACATGAATCAAAAGCAATTAATAGTGTCTGTTCATTTATTGTGGGCTCCACAGACCTCTATGTTTCAGTTTGGCAAAAAAGGGGAAACAGTAGATAGAAAACAGTGAGGTTCTGCCTGCTGGGAACCAATAAGAAATGACAAGAAAATTTGGATTTTGACTTTCTGTGGAGCAAAGATATAAAGAGACGTGCGACTGACCGAGAGGTTTGTTCTTTTTTTTTTTTTTTACGGTGTAGTTCAGCCTGAAAGCACGCAGCTCACTGACCACAAAGTGCAGATATGTCTGTCACATCACTCCCTCAGTCTAGACTCAACTATGCCCCTCTCTCATATCTTAGTCACAAACTTTATTATAATCTGGTTATACTTTTGAATGATGCACGATAGAATTTTCATGTGTTAAAGAAAAGCGGTTAAAAAGAGAGAAGATGAGAGAAAAAGACTGAACAGGTTTGTTGGAAAGTGAGCTCCTGGAGTCCAGGGCAGTAATGGGAATCACAGAAGGGGGTGCAGAGAGGAACTGAGTCGGTAGAACAGGGCCTTTACGGTCAGCCTGTCATTTTTATAGGGACCACGGGGAAGAGTGGACCGACTGGTTAAGCCATTGGACGCAGCAACAAGGAGAGAGGGAATGCAATAACAGCCATGAAAACCATCAATCACCTTCCAAATTGCATGTTTATAAAGGAGAAAAGAAAAAAAAAGGGGATCAATAAAAGCCAACAGACAGAGAAACAGACATTCCTCCAACAGCCACGACAGATAAAACCAGAGTTTAATGAAATCAAGATTTACGGCCTCGGAGCCGCTCGTGACTCTGCACTTTTCTGCTGACTCATGTCTCTGCTGCTCCTCATGGACCTTCAGTGCACAAATGTAGTCAGAGTCAAACTTCCTACTCACGTCGCTCTTGCTTATAGAAGATGTCCGCTGAGGTTTCCTGCAGCTCGCTCCGTCACATTTGTGCAGCACCTGCTGTCTAGACTGGTTTTAACCAAGTGTGGCAACGAAACAGCCTTTAATACCTGTGTTTGTGTGTGTTTGTATGTGTTAGCAGTAAGCATGTACTGCTCATATGCTCCTTCTCACTGCAGGGTTTAGACTTATTTGAGTCAGAGTTCTGGAGGTCAGAGTCACCAGACAGAAGCACTTCCTGTCCGCCGGAAAGGACGCGACGCGTCTGGATTCTGAGGCTCCAGCTCATCAGCTCATCCTCTGTGATGGGAAGACGTCACCGCTGTCAGGAGGGGTGAGATTGTTCCCAGACAAAAGTAAGACATCATTTCCAAATGGGACTGCGCGCACACACACACACACACACACACACACACACACACACACACACACACACACACACACACACAGACTGAGTTTAGCTAGCTCAGCAGAGCTCAACCATTGCTGCCTCATCTTGTACTTTAATCTGTTTCATCAGCGTTAAAGTCGTGATAATAATCACAGCTGAGTTTCATATAAAGAAAAAAGTAAAGGAATTTATGGGCACATAAACTGCATCATTTTTATTTTTTACTTTTTCAAGCCTGCAAGAAGAATACATGTTAATATTTTGTCATTTAAATAAGAAACTTAGAGGCAGAGCTCAGTGCTCTTTGACTGTTTTTTTTTAGTTTTATCATTATAATATTGCCTATAATGTACTGTGCCAAATCAAAATGACAGGTTTTTGTTCCTGTACTTCACTGAATGAACATGATTTATTGCTACTTAAATTCAGGATGGATCATATAAGAGAAAAAGCACTTCAGGTTGGTCAAGTTAACTTTCACCGTTTGTATGTTTCAACATGTCTGAAATTCAAACCAAAACTGTTTGTGCAGTTCACCACAGAGTTCGATCAGCGTTGTGACACAGACGATGCCATCCTGTTGCAAGCTGGATGTTGTGGCAGCAATGTGATTTCCGCTCCACTGAACAGAAAGTGCGGAGCAAAATGTGACACATCGAAAAGCAACAAAAGCAACAAAAACAACAAAAGCAACTTCTCATTTGTTTGTGTTAATTTCACAGTTGGAAAGTGATGCCAGACTGATAAACAGCCTGCAGGGAGACGGAAAACTGAACAGGAGGCTTTAACGGCTGCAGCCGTGTTTTCAATAAAAGACTTTCCATCCATGTTTGGCTTCGACTGTTAAAACACAATCGCATTGTTCAAATGAATCCTGACAGGCATTGCATAATGGAAGCATCAAGTAAACTGAAAGAGGTTGTGAAAGAAGCCGAGCAGGTATTTTCATTCTGCTTGACCTCATTCGGCCTGAATGTGTTTTTGTTCATAATGCCGTGTTTACCTGATTGTTTGAGCAGAACTTAAACCCTGACTTCTCTCCTCACCTGCGTTTTGTCTCAATAAAAGCTGCACAGTGCCGTAGTTTGTGTAGTTTGTGTAGTTTTTGATGTATTAGATGGTTGGCTGAAACTCAGGACTCACACGCAGGATTCAGGCCAGTCAGCTTTCAATGTGTTGAGACGCAGTGCTGTGTCACTCCAACACGAGGCCTCGCTCCATGCGCCTTCATGTGAAACCTTTCGGGTCTCGACCACAAACAAACTGCATTAGGGACATCTGATAAATTTCCTGTCTGCAGTTTCCTTCACACTTCACAGTCAGCCAACACAGCTGAATCACAGTATCGACCCAAACACTAAAAATACGAACAGGCAGACGGTAAATGACTGAATGTTACTACCAAAGAAAACCACGGATGACTTTTCAACCAAACTGAGCTTCTACTCGAGTAACATGGCCCACAGAAAGCAGAGAGAGGAGACACAAAAAAACCTGACTGAGACTTGAAGGACATAAATTATGTCAGCTCTACGGGTGTTTTTCTGTTCTGCTCGAGCCGCTTCGATGCAGAAAACATATGGTGTCTATCCGCTTCGGACATGGGATTCATATTTAGATGTATCAGATTTAAACCTGTATATTAAGAGGATGGGAATTTTCCTCGTTTTTTTTTTTTTGCTCCCTTTTCGTTTTGTTGAAGAATGAAGTTTTCCCAAACAAAAGCGTGGCCTCATTTTTGGAGAGAAAAGTGATACCAGAAGCTCGAAGCTCTGCTGTCTTCGGTTGTGCGATTCATCAGGACTTTAAAGAGGATCTTTCAAAAAATGAGGAACTCGACTAAACGCACTTGTATCACAAAAGTGAACATCATGTTGAGCTTTTTACAAACACTTCAGGATGAGTTCAAGAAGTGAAGATCCTGGTTTCCTTCCTGATAAGATAACTGACTTTTCACTTTGATTTGCCAAAGAGATATTGCTGCTCTGCGTGGATTCATGCTGGTTGATTTTTTGTTAAAACAACATTACGTTCATTCAGTCAGAACAGTTTTTCCCTCCTCGTGTCCTCTTACATTCTATTTATTTATCAGTCTACTTTACAATAAAGGAAGCAGAAGGTCAAACTGATGCCTCCTCTGCTGTGTTCAACGGTCTGTTGTGCTTAAAGACTTTAAATTCTGACTGTGCAAAAAGTTTGAACAATTCAAATCAAACAGTTTGGTGTAACTGGATGAACCTCCTGGATGTTCAGCATTTCCAAACTCATGAATGCGGCTCATTAAAACATTTTGTCAACAACAGGAACTAAAACAGGAGATCAGCCTGGTCGGAGCAGGTTTGCTCAAGTTTTATACGTAAGAAAAGATAAATGCAACAGCAGACTTTTAAAAACTCTTTACTTTGTGCTCTTAAACAAGCTTGACAGAGATCAGATTTATACTGAATGGATCATATTTGAAGTTTGTTGAACATTATACATTAATAAAATAAAGTAATGTGCTTGAAGATCATCACACGTCCCAAATCCAGCAGAGCAGAACAGCTTGTTAGCTGCTTTTTCACATTTTTGTACAAACTCGCAGATAAATTTTGTGTGAATTTCTTCCAAGTAACGCTGAGGTTGATTGATGTGGGTATTAAGCCGGTTTGCCAAACATGCTAACATTTGCAGATGAGGTCAGAGAAGACAAACACACTGTTAGATCCATTTTATCCGTCTGCTCTGCTAAAAACAAAAGAATCAAACCGTCTTTGTCCGCAGCTCTGTAACCCCAGCATGCAGATCGATGTTGAGCTTGACAGACCTGCCGCGGCTGGTTAAGCATTAAGCTACAATTAGATAAGTTAACACTCTAATTCCTGATGAACAGAGACGTGCACATGATGGATCTCAAGCACAATATTTAAAGTCTGCGTAAATCATGAGATATTATGGAAGACAACCATCCGTCTGTCTCATAAACACAGATTTCTGCATAAACACACGCATAAACAAAATTCCATTGCAGTGCGTCTCCTCGCCGGTCGGGTCGGCCGGTGTGAGCTCACAGATCCAGAGTCCGGACCGCAGAGAGCACCTCTGCGAGGAGAAACAGAGTGGAAACAAAAACAAACCTTGGAAAGGATTCTGTAAAGGTTTTTTTTTACTGTGGAGCAGAAAAAAAAGGGGGCAACATTAGACTAATACATCAGCCCTTTTCAAAGAGGGCGAACGACAGAAGGAGTCAGACGGGAACGGCAGGCTGACATTTAGACATTCCTGTTCGCCCCAGAGTGGCTGAGGGGAAATGATCAAAGTGCCAGATGTGGAAGGTAAAACCAGTTGACGGTGTCATGTTGGGTCATGGTATCGACGATACGGCCTGCAGAACCCAGAATCCATTTCTACTGTTTCTTCTATTGTGTTTTTAGTATCAGTATCACAATGATGCATCAATAAAGGGGAAAAATTGAACTGAAAAAGTCATTTTAACTGTAAGAAGAGCTGGTTCTCAGAAGCAAAGGGTGACGGGCAGCCTCTCTGAGTTTTTATCTGTGTGTGTGTGTGTGTGGGAGTGTGTGTGTGTGTGTGTTCATATCACACACACACATTGATTGGGTGTGTTAAAGTTGAGGTTAGAAAAGTTTCCACCATACTAGATGTGTTTTCTTGATATTTGATTCGGAGATATGACTCAGAATAAACTCCGTCCTCTGTTATAATGTGTTTTTTAAAATGTGGGGATTTCTTAAAGATACGTGCGATTTCAAAGAAACAACTTCCATCATCTGTATGTGCAAAGCAGAAATGTCTGCAGTAGAAGCCTTTTATTGGGGCCAAGCTTCCCAATGTTCAATTCCCCAGAGTTCACTTTTACACAGGAAACCTTGAATAGAGCGGTCCCAGCAGATGGAAAAGACAGTGGTATTCTGGGTATTTGGCTGTGAGTGGAGGAAGAAAAGGCAGGTATTTGGAGGTATTTGAAGGTATTTGGACACATAGTGGACAGACGGGAGGTGGATAGAGAGGATGAGAGTGAGAACAATAGAGTGTGTATCTTCAGAGCGGCCTGCCTTGGGGTGGAAGAAGAATCAGACAGTCTGGGTTTGTCATTAAATGAGAATTTTCTATGGGGAAAACAGATGAGCACTTCTTATCTTATGATTCCTGACAGCTGCGATCAGACAGCAGGGGGATCAGGAGTGTTTGTGTGCATATTTAAGCCTGAGCTGTGTGAGTCTGCGTGGGTACCTGCTCTGCCGGCCGTTTCATGTGTTGTTTTCATGGTAATAATGACACACGGCCTATTTTTCATCCAACAATTTCTGCACATCAGTGTAGCTTCATGATTCCTTCTGTTTAACTGAAGGTTGTACCACCAACCAAACCACTCACCGTCACCATCTACCACTGAAACCTACAAGAGTCAGACTCATTTAATTGCTAAACTGTGATTATTCCTGTGGCCACACGACAGCCCATTTTTCACATTTTGGTTTGACTTTTTGGTGACGTTACTCACCACAGACGGCGTGCCCTCTCTGTGTCATTTATTGGTTAAGTGCTTCACATCGACAGTGCAGTCACTCACTTAATAGCTGTTATTTTTCAGTGTCACATCTGCTCTCTGGCCTGTCTGACTCCATCCGCTGATAGAGATGCAAATGATGGGATGGTTTACCTGATGGGGATGTTCAGCAGGTATCTTAATCCCATTATTCCGATGTTTAGGAGGCTTTTTCTATTCTCTGACAGTATTTAATGTGGGAGATAAACACACTTTGCAGTTTAAATGCAGGTTTGAGATTACGATTCTGCTACAATGCTGCTCTGTTCATGACCTGATGACACTGTTTGCATGGTGAGATGCAGGTATAAAGCACGCACTTTATGCTGTAATGCTCCATCTATGTCATATGCTCCAACCTCTGGAGGCTGGTGGTGGAAGGTGGTGGGTATCTGTGGCTGTGTGTCTCAGAGCACCTGTTGTTCCTGAGGGTCCTCCACCTTCCAGGTCTGAAAAAGCAACCTAACAGCTCCTAAACTATGCACTTTCATGCATTTTCAGACGGCTGATAGCGGGTTTGTGCTTTTTATTCTCTGCCAGATGCACAAATTCAACAGAAACGTCCTCATAATTTGGCACATTTTAGTTGGATGTTAAAGGAGAGTATTTCCCACAGAGTCCTGCAGAGGGCTCCACCTGTGCTGAAAGAACAAGGGTTAAAGTACCGTAAGTGTCGCTTCGCTTTGCCTTGCATAGCTTCAGTCCCACATGCTTAGAGGATGAACACTAACCTGTTTGCCACAGTGACTCACGTCTCAGACGTCTGGCCTTCAGCAGCCTTCCCACAATCATCTTCCTTTCACGGTCTCTCAGTTTTCACATTACAGGCCCCTCGTGATCCGGGAAAACAAGTTGTGAAATAAGGCAGATTATTTCTGGGGTCAAATGCAATTTCAGTGATGTAAGAACGATAAGCAGTTTTACATTTTATCAGTCTGAACTTCCCTCAGAGGGTTTGTAAAAGATTTTCGTCCTTGCTGCTCGCAGACGCCACCGCAGCTCTTTTTAATCACTGCAGAATGTTTGGGACTGTTGAAGGCTTCAGTACAGTTGTTCCATCATATGAAAAAAAATAACCAGGTCAAAAAGTTGATGAAAGAAGTTAACTTCCTGACCATTTCTGCAGAAGTGTTTGAGTTGCACAAGCACAAGCTGGAGTGGAAAAGAAGAGTAAGCAGTTAGGATTGAGGGATGGTATCTGGAGCAAACGAGACAGCTTGAATTCACCTCTTTAAAAAAATATTCATTACTGCAATTTCAAACTAATATGTGCAAAAGTACAGATTCAGCAAACCCGTACAAGAAATCATTTTTTAACTGGGAGGAAGTGGAAATTTCATATTATCCCCATTTGTTGAAGTCATTTCAGTGTTTTCCTCATTTGTTCCTCTTTCCATTCTTCCAGCCTCCTCAGCTCTCCACCAAACGCTTTCAACGCGTAAATCTTGAAAAGGAAAAGAATGAGTGTGTGTCACTCATTGCAACGAGGTCATGTTAAGTGACTGACGCTTATCTGTGATTCGATCAGACGCTCAGAAACTGAAACCTTTGGTGGCGGCTCATTGTGTTTGTGAATCTGCTTACTAGTTCCCAAGAAGTGTAGATTAATATCGCTGACCGCATCCTGCGGCGTGCTCTGCCCGTGAAGCTGCAGGATAGCACCATTTCCTTCTGTCTCATTCTTTTCTCTGAAAGCTCATTTCCAATACCATACATATGTTTAGTCACTGTGATGAATACATTCCAATAACTTCGGTATCTTCTTTAAATATTCAGTTGGACAATTAATGGACCTTTGGCCCTGCGGATCTCAGAATGGAAAGACACTCAGCGCCCAATCAAGTTTTCCACTGTGAATTTAATGCTTCTAGCTGACACTCAAAGAGTTTTCAGGCCGATGCAGAGGATTCCTTGGCGATATGCAGGTTTTTCCAGGCAGGTAGCTCCCGCCCTGACCTATAGCGCATGCCATTTTTTTTTGTATTATACAACACATGAAGGCGAGACGTGTCTGAGGATTTGGGGTCAAACTGACGCTGTGCCACTTAGTTTGTGGTAACCAGCTGGTGCAAAGTGTTTCGAGTAAATGTTCCACTTAATCATCAAGAGTTCGCTGTGACGACAGAAGCTTCAGGCTGAAGGTTGTGAACCTGCTGCGACCAACAAAACAAGTGTTTGTGTTGTGTTTCCCAACAGGATCCATCACTGACCGTCTGTGTGCAGCGTGCATGCAGCCTCGGGGCAGAAATGATCCGCCTGCACCGTCACTGACCCTCATCAATGGACTCTCTGTCAAATACAGTTTAGACGACCTTTATCTCATCAGTGGATGTTGTATTTCTGTATTTTTGGGATAAATTTTGTTTAATAAAGCTGCTTGTTGCTGGTTGGTATCTGGGGCTCAAGGTAAAATATAATTAAACTCCCATGTGCAATGTGTGTGTGTGTGTGTGTGTGCACAGCGTGGAAAGACGAGGAATCACAGGGTCCGCAGCTCATTCTTTGCTCCTCTCTGGTGGATTATTACAGCTATGTTCAAAATTCATGAGCTATTTTTATTATGAGGTTTGAAAGTATCCTTCAAAGGAGTGTGCCTCTGAGAATTAGACCCAACAGACGCGGCTCGACTCTGTCAGCAGGCGAGTTATCTGGTGCAACTTGGGTCCGCAGGGAGTCTCGTAGATTACACAAGATGCATGTCTGCGATCTTTGCAGCCACACACTCTGTTCTTATTTCATCACCACCACCACAGCGAGATGTGGGTGATTTCTTTTGAGGAAGTGGATTACTTCGTCGGTCCAATTGCAAAGAGAACACAAAGTGCAGAAAGATCAGACATTTTGAAGAGTTGAAGATGCATCTCGTGATAAAACAACACAACAGAGCGTGAAGGTTAGAGCTGCTGTTTCATAGAGACAGTGAGAATACTGTCATACATCTGCTTTTCTTTTCAACAAAGTTACATTTTTACACAACAATTTAGACAGATTATCACAAAATACATAAGCTGTGATTGACATGGATCCTTTTCAGTGCTAATGAAACCAAATAAGTATCATTAAGAGTTTAAAACACACAATCTGTTGCAACTGTGAGGCCAGGAATGAAGGGACACAGTGATCAAAGGTCTATAAATGCATCATTCAAACATGCCGAGTTTTCTTCCATCAAACCTTTGTGTCTGAGTGTTCACTTTCCCAGATGGACGGACCCCCCCCTCACTAATCGATCCCTCCTCCCTCCGTGAGTCCTGTCATGGAGGCGGTGCAGCTGGAGCGGTGCAGCTTTTGGACGAAGTGCCACGATGTGGTTAAAAGTCGGTGGCCAACACTGATTACATCTTTTCTTTCATGGTTTCCCAAATGGCCTTTTTCTTTCAGAGCTGAGTTTTCTTTTTAAAAATTCCTAAATTCAATGTGACCAGCACGGAGCGTAAGATTGATCGACATGTCTGCTCCGGTGTTGTTTTAGTGATCTTTTACATTTCCTCTGGCTGTTACAACGTCTTCTCCGAAGGAAACTGGGAAACATGATCAATCCATTGATGCTGAAAAGTAATCGAGGACAAATTTATTCTGAGCAAAACAACTATGAAAATTGTCGAGTATATGTCTGGGAAGAAAGTCTGTGTTATAATCTGTCTCCAATAAAACAGAGGACACACCGGGACAGATTTAATTCTTGTTTACTTTAGGAGAAATCCACTGGCCTGTGTTATCCCGTCTCTGATCTGTCTTTTTCCAGACTGTAATATTCTTTCATAAAACTTCCTCCAGGAAGCACAGCGCGTCCCTTTAAGAGCGCCGTTATGGGACACATGCAGATCACTGAGGCTCGAGGAATCCATGAGGGGAAAACTAAGCCTTGGTTGGAGTCTGAGGTGGAATCTGGAGCAGCAGTGAGTCCTGCTGATGGCAACAGAGGGGAACAGACTCAACATTTCTCCATTTCAAATGCAATGTTCCAGAAACGAGTTATTCCCAGACGGGGCTGAATCTACCGATGTTTTTGCTCCGTGCTTTGGTCCACGTGTGTTTTTCTGCAAAACACCTGAATTCAAGTATCATGTCTTCTGTGTCGTTGCTTTTTGCTATCGTATCTGTGGTAAGATTTTATGAGATTTTAGTTTTCCTGTCTCAGATCTGCTCTGTGTAGAAACACGCACTCTGTGGTCAACGTGTTTTCCTTTCTCGTCTTTTTTTTTTTCCCATCAGGCTCTGTTGTAATTTGCCTTACACTGCAGTTCACAAGGCGTAACAAATTGCAAGTTGTTGGACTGATGGAGGCCAACTTGTTGTAGCTGCTCTCTGCTGTGCCTCAGGGCCGAACATGAAGAACATGTGGATGTGGAGGAGCTTGATGTGTTTCAGAAGGTCTGTGTAGATGTCTGCAGAGCTGAGGAAGTCATGTCTGAATGATAGAGCTCTTAGAAGAACAATGTGTCGTGTGTAGTGGTTAGAAAGCTTATCATGGTGTGATGTTTTATATGAGTGTGCGTGTGTGAGTGAATGAGTGCAAGCTTGTAGTTTTATATTTAATTCAGAGTTCTCCGTCTTTCAGTTCAGTGCATCTTGATTCGATCTGCATGGGCATTTTGTTTCTAACGTTGCAGAAGCATATAAACAGATTAATAGCATTATTTCAAACGGACCCCCTCCCCATCTGTCTCTCTCTTTTTCAGTGATGTTGCATCGTACTGTAATCATCTAAAACCTGAGGAGCAACAGGGTTCCCCTTGTTACCTGTTGGAAAGCTCGTGGTCAGAGGTGGCATCACTTTCTGCTTGGATCCAAACTTAAACATCTCAGCAGCTTCTTGATGGATCGCTATGAAATTTTAGACACACAATCATGATCCCCAAGGATCAGTTTAATGACTCTGTGATCCCCTGACTTTCCTCTGATGCTACCATGAGTTAGACATTTGTGCTTTTAAGAGAAATATTTCCACATTTCTTTGATGGATTTCCACAAATTTGATACAGCTGTTAATGGTGCCTACAGAATGAGTGCTGATGGTTTATGTGATCATCCAGCATGAACAACCAGTCAAACTCTGACTTTTTCTACTTCTGTGGTTTGTGACAAAACACCTGACTAATTAAATTCCCATTAACCTCAGCTGTGCTTGTGTTTACTCAGGTTAGGCACATTTCAGATTTGAACCATCAGTTACAGATACCAGGATTTTGTCACTGCTAACATAAAGCTACCCTTTCTTTGTACTTTACTCCCTCTTATGTAACAGAAATGTAATTTCAGTTTTAAAAAAGCGAGTTTGTGCAGCACTGGCATCACTTCAAAGAGGAGAGCTGTTCAAAGACCTGAGAGCAGCTGGAGAAACTGTCCGCTCCGCTCACTTTGCTCAACCTGGATAATTGGACTAAAAAAAGAAAGTGATTGAATAACAGCATGATATTGATTTACATAAATAATGACTGTCCAAAGGAATCCTAATAACAAACAATAGAGGGCAGCAATGCACCACTGTGGCCTCCAGTGTCTACTTAATTGAAAGAAGAAGAAACACCTGTGTTTTTTGTTGCTCTTGTTGTCTTCATTACCACAGTGCTTTTCCCTCCAAACATCCAAATATTAGCATTGTCACTGTGAACATGTTAGCATGCTAACAAAAGCATTTTGCTAAAAAATGCCGACGAGGCTCAGCACAGCCTCACAGAGCGACTAGCATACCTGTACGGCCTCGCAGAGCGACTAGCATACCTGTCGACTCTTTTTATGGTTTATTTTTTAACCAGACAAAGTGATTCTTTTTTTGAAAGGAAAACAGAAGATGCATGCTAGCTAGATGATTTTGCTTTGACGATTATTAAATTTTTGTCTCTTACAAAGTTCTAGAAAAGGCAGCAAATGCAGAGACAGAACAACATCAGCACAATCTGCAACCAACGGTGTTTAAACCTCGCAAAGTATCATATAGTCTCATTCTGTAACATGTCTGATTAATCCAGGCTCACAATGCAACAACATATAGCTGCACATACTGCATTCAATCAACAAAACCAAACATAAACATATGGTACGTTGTAAAATCATCATCATCATGTCATGACAGCCACATGTCTGCATTTTCAGATGCTGAACTCCTGCCTTCTCCTCAATCCTCAGATGCTGCCTCCCCCGGCTGTCTGACCGCTAAACTGGGATCCTTGAAGAACAAGATCTATTGTGTCTGGATATAATCAGGACTAAGGACATAAGGGAAGAGAAATAGCACGGCCTAATCTCTCCTGCAGACATATATGCAGTGGATGTAGGTGGGGGTGAAGACTTTACAGAGGACGAATCAGCAGCTTGACGTTTTGCCCCTCGGTGTCTCATGGGTGCAATTTAATGATGTCTCTCCTGCACAGATCGGTTGAAGAACAACATTCTCAGGTTTATGATATGCAGATGATATGATTTATGATATGCAGGTCAAATGAGGTGAACTTTACTGAGCAATGCATTTCAGATCACAGCTCTGAATCTTTGTCCTCAATATTGTGAGACTGCTGCTTCACACTTAAGGAACGTATGCTGCACAGCGTCACTTCGGATCACATTTATCCTGTCAGATTACATCTCCAGGACAAAAGCATGCTGCATCTAAATGTCAACACAACACTTTGCACATGAGAAACAGCACTGATTATGAACATTAAGGATGTCAGAGTGTGTTTGCAGAGAAATGTGCGTTGACAAGTCGAGAAAGAAGACTGTGAAAATGTGGCCCGAGAACAAAGTATAACAAGTGTGTGCGTTCGTTTTCATTCCGGCACCATCAATCACGTTAATACGATCAAACTCACAAGCAAACAAGGCCGTTAATCAACACTGTGTTTTTCATTTTTGTTCATATTTGAGCCCAACAAACAATCTTGAGCAATAGAGGCAGTAAAATTAATCACAACACATCATAAACTCCTGACCCTGAAAATCACATTAAATCAGACTACAGGTTTCACATATTGAGTTGGTTTCCAATTAGCAGGAAGTGGTCTGCTGACTTCCTTGTTTTCTGCAAGTTTCTATAATCAGATCAAAAGTTGGTCTGATGAGTCTTTGACCTTTTTGTCTCGACTCTGGCAGCGTTGTGTTCCGAAAAAAAAACAGAGGATGCCTTCAATCTGCATCAGCTGCCAGTATTTGTGATGGTGTGACCCGTCTCGTTGTGTCATCAGATCTGATAATTGCTCAGCATGGTCATATAACAGAACAAAATCCGACTATTTTACAGTCACAAGGTGATGCAAATGCTGTTTTCCAAACACGAGCGCGTTTTCAAAGATCCCAACGCACCCATAAACACGGCTCAACAAATCACCGAGCGCTCTCATGAGCAGCATGAAAAACAAGATCCTTCAATGGCCGCCCCAGTAACCAGATTTAAACATCATTTATGAGATGGAGAGCAGAGAGTTTGAAGCTGCCTCCTTCGCATCCTTCACAGAACTGGAGAATTTCCTTCTCGACAAATGATGCAATATCCCACGGCACTTATTTTGGGATTTGTGCGGCTTGCCTCAAAACAGAGTTTAAGCTGCTTTATTATTATTTGGTGTTTTTTATTGTATTTTCCAACCCCTGGACTCAGAGTTTGGTTTGGTCTGTGATCTTAATCAGTTTTCTCTCCCATAGGACCCATATAATTTTAGGGGATGTTGGACTTCTGCTGCAATGCAAGAGGCCCAGACGTGATGCGAACCCGAGCGCCAAGCTCTGAAACTTTTCAAACTTTGATAAAAGAAAAAGTTCAAGAAACATGTGTCATGTCAGCGAGCTAAATATGAAGAGAGAGTGGAAACAGCCTGGTTCAGTCTTTCAGCAGCTCTGAAAATTACTAATTTACATGTAACTGTATTTAGTTTGTTTGTTTAATTATAAGGTTAGGTCAAATCTGAAGTGTAAAACTGACACATTGCAGTGTTACGGGCGATTATGTGCCAAATTTTTTGCTTGGTCAGGCACCCTGACTTCCTGCAGAAACTCCAGGAAGTATCTGCACCCAGAAAAAAAAATAATCCAGCAGGATTACCTCCAGAGAGAGCCAGCTGTTTCTGCCTGATTTCTCCTCCCTGCTCTGAGCTAACTTGCTGCTGCAGCTTCATGTTTTGAGAGCAGGATGAACAGGCAGCGCGTCCACGCAGGAGACGCATTTCAGCTGCATTTTTCAGTCGGATACAGACACTTCCACATGAATCCATCCAGCTGCCCAGAATCTGCACCTGCACACGTGCCGCTCATGCCACACCTCCTGGTTGGACGCTGTTCACACTTCACAAACTTTACAGACTTTGTGTGGCAGAGGTGTGAACTGAATGTTGCATTGCAAGCAGTTACGAGTGTCAAGTCGACTTCACACTCGCAACTGGCAACTTGCAACGTCCTAAAACCTGTCAGTTCACACCGCTGCAGCATCATGAGACAGTGTTGTTTCCATGGCAACAGGGGAGGGGGGCTGTGTACGCCTTGCAGATAACAAACTTTGTGGCATAACGAAAACTTGAACGGAGACACTGAAAGCACCATGTAGTCATTCTTCAACAATTATACTTATAAGAGCTTTAATAAGCGCAACCGTTACACTCAGATTCAGGGATAAAAAAAGCACTTTCATCGCGACAAGCTGATTGGCTGTTGAAGTAAGTGAGGTGCACTACGTTCTAAAACTGGCTTCAGGCGACTTGGAAGCTCAGTTGCAAGCAACGCCATCAGCCGGCCCGAGTCGAGCTGAGATGGTCCAGTCTTCACCGCTGCAACTTGCACACTGCCCCAAGGCTGCAGTTGGTTTTCACATCTAATTTTAGCAAGTTAAACTCTGCCTTATTGTCAAACTGTTCCTGTAATATCACCTGACTGATACAAATAAGAGAAAGAGGGTGTAAGATCTCAAAATGCTTCATAAGGGATGAGTAGCATCTGATGAAATCCCATATTACCAGGAGCAGAGAGAATCTGTGGCCGTCTGACTGCTGGACTCACCTTTCTCATGTAGTTATTTTAAAGTCGTGTTTGCTGCTCATATTGGATCTAAAAATAGTCTTCATGTTATCAGAAATGTTGTTTGATCACAGCAAATAAATACAAAATGAGTTTTTATGCAGCTATGAGTTGTGCACAATTCAGATGTGAATCCAAAGTCGGCATCATGCAGACTTGTGCAGAGAGCATGAAGAGCTCAAACACTCGAGGTTTTCACAGGGGAACAGCTCAGAGCCCCAGGGCATCATGGGAAAGCAGGTCTGCCCGGGCAGACGTTGGGACGGGGCCGAGGATTCAGTTGTGGGTTCAGTTTCCTGTCCACTGAACATCAAAGTTGTGTCTGGATTTGCATTTAAAGTGACGAAACGCCATCGTGACACATCATCCATAGTTACAGATGACATCATACTTCCTTGCAAACAACAGTGTTATCCTCACATGAGCTCGCAGTGGGAGCTTTAAATCAATTTCGTCCTTGTATATGTGCATTGAACCAGAAGCAATCGAATGACAAGATCTATTAAAGCTGAGAGTAAAGCAAGCAGGTAGTGGTATCTTAAGCTTGGCTGAAGCATTTGCTTAGCTAATGAAAACCACATTGACTGCAGAGTTGTCTTCCATCCATCCTTGGCGGATGAGTTAGGAGACTTTTGAGGGTGGTTGCAGGGCTGTAGACAAGACAAAGCTAATGATGGATGAGTTTGGACTCCACTCACAGTCTAATATCTTATCCAAGCCAGATTTTCTCTACACCAAATTTTGCCTCATGCAAATAGTAGTTACACTGTCCAGTGATGGGAGCAGCGCAACAAGAAGTCCAAGAAATTTATGGACGGCACAATCCTCCTGTGATCGTTCTGGCCTGTTTCTCACCGTCTGTACCTTTGTTTATTACATCCAGCCTACTGATTCAGATTTTCCACAATACATCATTTGATTTCTGTAATTACATTTTTCATTCTCAAGAAAAAAAACAAAAAACAACAACCCTCAAATCACTTGGAGCTCATTTTATTTGATTCACAGCGTGTGCCTCGTAGTTTTCTCACCTCTCGGCGTGCCAAAGTGGAGCTGTTGCTAATGACTGTCAGTCTGTCAGTGCCACCTCAGACCTGCAGACTGTCGGCTTCACTGTGCAGCTTGTTTGGCAGAAATCCTCCCATTTCATAATCCCGGGACTCCACCCTCTTACAAGTAATATTTGGCAGCAATGTTGCAAATAAACACCTTTGGTGATTTTCCAATGTATCGTGCTGTATGAGCGCGGCGGCTGCAAAATGTGAGTCAAACTGTGCTAATCAGCACAACAAAATATCCCCATGCTGTTATGTCCTCATTGAATTAAATGAAAGTGAGTATTTTCTTTTTTTTTCAGCTGTCATTTAGCAGTGGGTACAAAATTATGCTAAACTAATTTGGTCCTCTATCTGTTTAAGGATTAGCGCTGCATGCAGAGACAGAATGAAGAACGCATCGCTCTGCTTCCTTGTGTCCTCAGGACACTGACATCACTCACCGAAAGCATTGTGTATATCGAAGTAATCAGCACTATATAATCAAATATCTCAGTTGCACAGCGTTGATACTGAGAAATGATAAGAGCAGAACAAAAGTGTCAACAGATAAAGGTAACCATGGGAAATCTCCCCCGAAAACATCACAAAGATTTCGATCCTGTAAGATAACTTATTATGACGTAACATTACATCAGTAGAACATTAATGTTTCAGTCCAAAGTTCCTGCATGTAAAGTCTTTTACGCTCTCAACATTCACGTGAAATACATCTACATTTTAGGTTCTGGACGTTACAAGTAGAGACTTTGGAGAATAATTATAATAACAGTCACCTTTCTTGCAGTTCAGCTTAAACACAACATAAATCAATAGTCCGTCACTTGTCTCTGCTTTCCTCATGCTGGTTTTCCTTATTTTTCACTGATTTTACTTCATGCTAACTCTTTCTGAGCTGCAGCTTTTGACAAGATGCAGTAGCATTCTTTCTTTCCTGCCTGTCACACATTTTCACAGCATTACAGCTCTCCTTCGCGCTCACGCTGCAGCTTTACATGCGTCAGTTTCTCAAAGTTAGGAATCAGAACAAGTGGCCTCTGTTATGCATCACTCCAGTCTAGACAGTAACTCACATTACTTGCAGGCTGAACTGCCAGCAATATTAGCACTGGCACAATAAAGCGATGGAGACAAAGTGGATGAAAGTTGAAGAAATACAGATGATCATCAATGTATTTTTTTTTTTTTTTTTTGCACTTTGCCAACTGGAAAAATTTGTAGGTGGCACAAAGCTCACTTTAATGTTTGGAAAGGTTGGTTTTATACACTGCTGATAATTATGAGTCATTAATCTTTTTTTTTTAATCCTAAACAGATGGCCGGCTTATCCACACATATAAAAGGCCTCATTGATGTTAAACTGACAGACAAAAGTTGGACATCCTGTTGCAGATGCATTTCCCTGAGGTCATGTTTTATCTTTTCCACTGAATTTCAGTTGATAAAGCAGCAAGAAGAAAAAATCTCACAGCTGAAACACACAAACAACGACTCAAAACACCGAAGGAGACCAAGAGCTCACAAACAATTTGTGATAATGCAACGTAAACTGCTGTGTGGAAAACTGGACCAGAAGAAATCAGCCAAATACCTGTCTGGAAAACAGCACAGAAAGAGGTCTGCCATGGAAGAACAATAACAGGCTTTATAACTGATCATTGAGGAATAATTTTGAACTATTTGCACAGTGCATAAAAAATAATGTTCCACATTTACCTCACCATTCGGGAAAGAGTCCAATACTACATTACATACAATATTTAAGTGTTCTCAGCAGACTAAAGAGGGCCACCAAGAAAGCTGAGAGAGCGAGTGTTTTTGCAGAGCTGCATATAAACTGCAACTATAAGCACAGTCAGTTTATATGAAAGACTGATCCATAATCAAAGAATGGAAAGAATTTGCATTAGTCCATTCATAAACACAGAAAAACACATCCCGCTCTGTGCATGTAGGAGCTGTTGTTTGACGTCTTGGTTGTGCTATTAGATTATTTTTAGAGCTGCTGCAGAAACTGATGAAGCACAAGCTGAATTAAATCTGAAGGTTTATGTCGAATAACTGCGCTGTTCATTAATTATCCGTGACAAACGTTCATGCACATGCAGCTCAGACGGAGAGCAGCCGCGCTCGGGCGCACCGCTCTCCCCGGCGTGACGCTGTCCGGACCGCCGCCCGGATGGAGGCAGCTCAGCCCGCAGCGCGGTGCACCGGCAGGCCCGCCGGTTATTATTACGGGATATTTTCACAGAGCGAACAGCCAAATTCATTTGCACCGGCGGAAAACGGAGCCCTGTTGTAACGCACATTAGGAAAGCAGCTGGTTTTTCTCCGGTCTTTATGGCTTCCGGCTCCGGGGATGAAGAGGGAAACACGGAAGGCGCTTCATGGAGGCTCATAGGCCCGGTCACGGGGCTTTCCACGAAGCGCTGCCGTCTCATGTACTCCTCCCTCGGCCGCAGCTCGGATGTCTGCCTCTTCTACGTGAAGGGGGAGTTTTTTGCGATGGATGCTCGCTGTGCACATTCCGGTAAAACCTCAGTATCCTAATCTGTACGCGTTTAGATTAACCCTTTCATTATCTCTTTATTTATAAGAATTCAGCAGGTTTTTTTTCATGAATGTTAAATTATAAGTGAATATGTTGAATGCAGTGGGCTGTAGGACAGATACATCTATCGATCAGACTTGAATGATCAGGATGCAGGTTTCTTCATCCCTCTTGCTTGGAGAGCCAGACTGGTTCCGCCCATGTGACCCAGCTATCATTCACACATCATGTGGGCTAATGCGAGTTTTCCAGTCACACTTTCCCAGACAGCAGCAGTCATTTGTCTTGAGAAGAAGAAGAATGTGTGATTAACAAACTGCTGTCCTGCAGGCGGTCCACTGTGTGAGGGGGACATCGAGGAGGCGGACGGGGTCCTGCAGGTCTTCTGCCCCTGGCACGACTACGACTTTGACCTCAGAACCGGGAAGTCAGGGACCTCCTTACAGGTCAGTCAGGCAGTTAATGTGTCCTTTGTGATGAGTATACAAATACATATACATAAAAGTAAAAAACATGAATAATAATTAGAAATTACCCCTCAAAACCCAAAATATGGTCATTAAACATGCGTCCAGCCTCCATATGTGTCACATGAAGAACCAGCTGTGTCCTGAGAAGCAGGTGTTCTCGCTGTGTGACTGCACCTGGTACCTGAACACTTGCAGTGAAATGCAGACGAATCATTCACCTGGTTCGTTTCGCCGCCCCCCTGACTGACTGACATGGCGTGAGAAATCAGAGCTCGTCAGTGGGAGTTCACATTGTTTCCCTTTTGCTCTGTTAAACATCTTTTCTTTCTCCGTTCTTTTGTTTGGATACACGTCAGTGAGCAGCTCAAACAGGAACTTTACATAAACACCTCAAAATCTTTCCCCTTAATCATTTTAAAAATGTTTTAGAGTTGACTGTTGTAACACCAGCCGAGCTAACAAAAATATTTGCTTCAGTTTTGTCTTGTGAAAAGCGATATTATTGTCTTTGTGAACTTTGAACTTGTGCACATGCAGCTGCTGCTTCCATAGTAGCTCATGATGATTACTTTCCAACTTTTAACACTTTGCATCCTTTGTTTCTCTGCAGCAAAAAGTGTATGAAGTCAAGCTGGAGGATGGAAACGTGTACGTGAAACATGCCAGTCGTCTCTCTTTGGAGCCTTTTCCTGCAGATCGGAAGAGTTGAACGACCTCGGCCCTCAGCCTGTCGTGAGATTGCTGCAGCGAGCCGACTGGCTATTTTTAAGACTTGTTCCACAAACTCAAGCCATCTGAAACATTCCTCAGCCTTATCTTTCATTTTCACAGACCTCCTCTGCTTTGATTGCAGTGAACCCAGGACGATATCTGTCTGAAGAGGACATGACTTCATCAAATTGTTTCTGAGTTTTTCTTGCTGGCATTCCAGGTAGAGACTCATCACAGACGCTGAACATGGATGGTTCACTGCTGAGGCCAGTAACATACCAGACTAAAGCAAATATGCAACATAAAAAACACTTTTTTTTCCTTTTTTAGCAGATGAAGAATATATTTAACCAACTTATTTGATAATAAACAGCATTAAAGTATTTTGCCCGTTAATTTTTTAAGAGGATTCTTGAAGATGATGGTTTTATTTCTGAAGGAAAAAGAGCAAATTGAAGTATGAGAAGAGAATTTGTGGATTTTTCTTTAAATTCCAGCAGTCAAATTTGCAGAAATCATTGCATATTTTGTTGAAACCCACCAACTACAAAACTGTATCGGGAAATATTTCAAAAGATTTTTCATCTGAGCTCTCGAACTCTCCCTTTATCCGTCTATTGCCAGTTTTGTTGCATTTTTGTGCAAATAATGTGTTTTAGTTTTTAAAAAATGCTCCAAAATTTTACTCTCAGTACATGCAAAATGATAACTGCCTAAAAACTGTCACAGGGGCATGTCACGGGTGAAAGAAGTCATCCAAAATATGTAAAAAGAAGCTGTTCTAATACAATTCTTTGCAAATGTAGTTAGAATAAAATGTGCCCAGTATAACATGATGATTCAAAGTAATTACAGTCCTGATTTTGTTGAATTAAACGGGTGGACTGCAGTCATTAGCTGTGGTGTGTTTGTAATTATAAGGTCCACACCGACGGTCAGTGTAGTAAAATAAATAACACAGGTCACCTTTTATGAGTATAAAGCTTCCACTCATTTTAAATGAAAGAATTTGAATTACATAAATAGTGGAAGTGTAATGACAGTTTCTTCCTTTGACTAATATTGACCTGAACTAAATAGTCTCATATTCGTTCCTACCAGTAATCCTCTTCCATGTCTTTAGCAGGCATCACACAAGGCTTCAGCCTGTTAAACGTGCAGACGAGCAGTCACTTTCGTTGAGTTGCGTCTTTGGATAAATTTAGATTCTTATTCCAGTGATGTCACGAAACAGAAACTCCCTTTCAGAATTTGTATTTCTGGGTAGTCTTTTAACCCGTATAGAGTTTCACCAAGGAGAACACACATGAAGGGCACCGCTATTACGATCGGTGGCAGTCTGAGCGTTAAGACGCCTCCATCGGGGTGTCTCTCCATTCTTGGCCTGCACACAAACAGGTTTGTCTCCTACTGACGCAATGGGACTCAAAAGAAACAGTTACCAAGGCGCCGAAGGAAGGTTCACGACCTGAAATGCACCATTGACTCAAGAAAATATGTTTTTCTAGTTTCGTTCATGTGTGTTTTCTCTCTTACGTTGGTGCTGAGTGCATTTACTCACTACATTTTCTGTCAGCTCCGTTTTCTGGCAGAGGCATCGACGTGTCATGAGCGTGTCAGTGACAGTGTGGCTCAAAACTCTTATTTTCCTCCCAGCTGTGCCCCCTGTTATGAGACTTTATTACAATAATAATTTCCACTAGCTAAAAATGTCCGTAGCTCATCACCTGGAGGAACAGGGGAATACTCGGTGGAGATGCATGAAGGTCGAAGTATAAACTGTTCCAAAGTTTGCAAAGGTCAGGAGGACTTTCTAATGGACATCCAGGCTTCATGTTAGCCATTTGCTTTATGTTTCTTTACTTTTATTTTATATGTTTAGCTCATTTTAATGCATTTTTCTCCTATAGGTTATTTGGATTATGTATTTTGCCTGTATGTTGTGTTAAAAACACTAGCAGTCTGCATTCACTGCATTTCCTGCCATTTGTAAGCTGCTTGTTTTGTCTGCTGTAAACTGTATTTATTGCTGTGACTCATGCAGAGCTATTTTTTCAATGTTAAATTTACAAAATAAATTATTGTATTATAGCAGTATTGTATGATATTTAATAAACAACAGACAAAACATATTTTGCATTTATAAATGTGGGATCGTTAAAGCTTTGTTTTTTGGCTGCGTCTTCACTGAATGATCTACAACCGACCATGAATCAGAAGTTTACATAAAATCATTTATTTACAGTTTCTCGATCGTACAATTTTAGTAGATTTCATACAATACACAATTTACACATTAAAACATAATTCAGAGAGAAACAAAACTGGCATCACCATGCAATAGTTAAGCGTTTTACAGAGAATTATCAGGAGTTCATTCATGTAGTTCTTGTGCAGGAGCTTAGGGTGGTTTCCTGGAGCAAAGTGCCAAATATACAACTCTTCCTCTTATACTCCAGGTGGAAAGGTTCAAGGATGATCTCCTGAATAAATTATGATCTCCTTGAGACCAGCTGGACTCAACAGAAGAGAAAATGAATAAATCTGTTCATGCTTAAGTTACTGTGAAATTCTTCATGGTGTCTGGTGGATTGAGAGTCTCGTGCTTTTTCTGCCCTAAAGTGAAACGATGCAAGTTAGCGTTAAAGGTACTCCCTGAAAATCTGTGACAATGGAGATACCTTTAAAACACCAGTTGTCAAGAATGAAAGACCTTAATTTGGCTACAACAAGAGTAAGACGACGGGATCGATACCACTTTCAAGTCTGTGCCTTAAATGTTGGGCTAAAGCCATCAGCCAGCTAGCTTACCCTGCAAAAAGACATCCTTGTACGGTCTGGCTGTGTCCAAAGGAAAAATTCTCTTTCTAGCACTTCTGAAGCTCAATAATAAATGTTCTCTTGTTTTTTTTTATCTGTGCAAACTGTGCAAAAGGGTTAAAATGTTCCATCATCACCATGAAGGTGCAGCAGGACTTCCTGGAGGCCCTGGCTTGCTGTTTCAGATCTGTATGCTAAGATAAGCTACGTGGCTACTGGCTGTAGCCTCATATGGACAACAATAAGAGTGCTATTGATTTTCTCTGAACTCCCTGAAAAATATTATTAATTTTGCCTCCCAAAATGTCAAACTGTTCCTTTGAAGCTGTAACAGAATTTTACAAAAAAGCATCCTTAAGCCATTTTTTGTGATATCAACATTAAATTCCATTACCAGCTACTGCAAATCCAACCGAGGTTTAATGAATAAACTTTGTTTCTTCTTTTTTGAATCGTGCTTTATCTTTTGGATTTAGTCTTAAACTCTGTTTATTTGATTCTTAAGACTTTGGAAAGTCATTAAACCAAACATTGCAGAGGTTCTTTAATCTCCTTTGAAGTTCCCCAGAAGACAAAGTAACTGTTTGGAGACCACGGCTTACTTTCCCATGCAAAGCCTTATATAATGGTTTTCTCAGCCTATTATTGTTACCTTGTCCTTCAATCTCCTCTGATAACTTCTCCTCATGAATAAGCCAATTCTCCTGTCAAAGCATTCTAGTCCGAAAACCTGCATTCTTCCATGTGCAACCACTTTTGATGCCTGATATTCTGTAAGTGATGGGCTCTGAGGCCAAAGACCACTAATATTTTCCTTTCCCTTTTTTTTTTCCATTTACCAAACAGTACCCCAAAATGATTAAATCCATCACAAGATAATCTCACTTCTCTTTCTCTTGATGTCTTCGGTCGAACATTTCCTCCAGTTGCTCTACAGCTGTTGGGCCTCCTCAGTTGACCTCACACACCACTGCGTTTTTACAGGACCTATCTCTCCCCACACCTGAATTCAATCATCATCTTTTATACAGGAGTGATGCTATGTCTGCTGCAGCGGGACGTTTGTTTTCATCTGGAGATCTGAAGTGTTTAGTCGTGGACGGCCCACAGGCCTGTGGTTAGAGAGGTCAGTGATAATGGCGAAGGTCCAACGTGTTGTCACCCTTTATTACTCCATGTTGATGTGTTTCTGAGTGGGCATGGCACATAATAGAAGGACATTTTTGTTCAAAGTGGGGCCAAGTACAAGACCAAGGTTACAACTTATGATTGTCTTTTGTATGTTTGACTTCACACTGCCACAAATACCCCTTCAAAACACATGAAACAGTACACCTGTTGCACATTAGGAATAAAAATGTAATCAAGCTTAAAGGAGCAATGTGTAAAAATGAGGGGGGTCAGCGTACCACAAAGGTTAGTATTCTCTGTGCTGGAGCTCTCCTTGTGTTTAGCAAGAAGCTGCTGTTAGCTTTGTAGCTCAGTTAGCTGTGCAGCTAGTGGTCTTATAACTGAGCGTTCTGCCGGGAATGAGAGCTTGGAGCAACTAATGAGTGAGCATTTGGAGAACAATTGAGGCCAGTTTGGCGATGAGGATTACAGTACCAAAATGATTTAAGATGGCTCAAACCAGGACACTGACAGTGGTGGCTGTTTGCAACAGTGGAAAGACAAACCAAGATGGTTCAGATAAGTTTCATTTTCCTTTGTTTCCATTGCGTTTAGATAAAGTTTGTTTCACAAAGAGTAATCAAGGCCAAAAGCTGGAGACAAGCTGGACAAAGCTAGTTGCTTTGCAAGCTAACTTCACTGGAAATCTGTGCAACACAACACAAAGAGGTCTTTGAAACAAAGTAATAATTACTTTTTCACATTATGTTGATGTGAGTTCACTTTTTTTACATTTTCAACATAGACTCTGACCATATGTTACACATTGCTCCTTTAAATGGATCAAGCTGAAAACAACCTCAAGAGTTAATTGCACATTTGGCTTGGTGCCATTTTGATGGTGAATATGTTTGACCATAATCCTCTTGGGCCAGTAAATTGGTTCAATACTTAACTCCATCCTTTGTATTCTGGAAATAAACTTGTTTGGCTGTTTGTGAAAGTCAATGTCAAACTGTTTTAATAGTTCTCAAGAGAATATGCAATTTATTTTCTAATTAACAGAAGGCTTATATTTACTTGTCAGCCTCTCCTAGTTTTTCTCTGCCTCCCCTCTCTTATTTGGATTCGGATTAGTGCTGCTTGGAGCTTCTCCCACGGGCCTGCAAATGCCCATTTTGCAGATAAACAATTGCAACTTTTATCACATTGTGAAGCTTCTCCTTATTAAAAACCTCAATTAAAACAGCCTCATTTTTTAAGTCCATAATATATCAGTCTCAGTAATTATTTAAATGTACATAAAATGTGCTAAATGGCAGCATTTCTGAAAACTTTGCTAAATTCCACGTCACCTTTTAATTATCACTCTCGTGTATGAATCACTCAGTGGGTTTTGTTAATGAAGAGAGGGCTCCACTGAGAGTTTTAACTCCCACTCACAAGATTGCTCTCTGAAGTTGAAAAGATTATTGCAGTGTACACATTTTAAAATCAACCAAGCCATGCAGAAAAGAATGGAAAGGTTAATAGATTCTACGTAGTTGAGAGAGTTGAAGAATGATTACATGATATAGCATTAAATTATTTGCTTAAATCACTACGAATGAATCCTGTGCAAGAACTTGTATAAACATCTTAAGCAAACTACCTGCCACAGATAATGAGGAAGTGGCTGCTACATTCACCAGCACCCTTTTTATGTACTGCGAGATTTCGTTACATGTTTATCTTAAAGAATTCTTAAGTTAAGTCATATAGTTATTGCACTTCGAGATACAAAGGCAGAAGACAAACACATTTTCCCAACAATAAAAATGAAGTCAATTAAGAGCCTGAATGAGTCTCTGTAATTGTTTCTGAGAAAGTGAGATATTAGGGAACATTTTGTTTCAAGCAACATTTTGTACGGTGATGCTAATATGGAATGTGCAGAGGACAAAAGGAAATTACGGATATGTCATACCTCACAATCAACTACACTCAATTTGGACTGCCGGAGGCTAGAGAAATCCATGGTTGTCTTGGCATAGACCTCTGTCTTACACATTTTAAGTAGGTGTGAAGGAAGGTTTGGCTGAATCACAGTTGGCAATGTGGCCTGCATTAAAAACCATGACTGAAAACATCCTTTGTTCCCCAGGTGGCATTCCTCACCCCACTGCACCTTCCATGGCTCTTTTGAGTGCGTCTCCCCTTGGTGGAAAGAGTTTTTTTTTTTCAGTTTGTAGAAAAAGGACTAAGTGTCTGCTGCAGATGACTAGAACCTCAAGTTGGTTTCTTTCTGATTTTTGCTGAGAAGTTCAGTGGAAAGCAAGGGACAATTATGAAGTGTTTGGGGCCTGGCGTAGTATTTGCAGTTTTTCAAGGTTTGGTCTCAAGTCAAGCGTTGAGAAACGTCAGCAAAAACACCCACCATGGTGAAAGTGGAATGCCACAAATTAGAACTATAATAGCTACATTCTCAAACGTCAAGTTTGTCTATTCATACATGAAATGAGACCAGAGCTAATTAAATAAATGCCAGTCACTGCAATACATATAGCCAAATGATGCATGTCTTTTAGGAGGAAGGGAGGAAATTTATATACCAAATATTTCAAGTAAGTACAGGGTCTAACGAATATGTTCTATCACACTCATTAATTTTGCTGAATCGCTGTCTGCCTTGGTATTGTGGTTTCCGTAGTTTCTGTAGGGAGCTGCCACTGCTCATCAACAGATGGGCAGCTTTCCTCCTTCAACTTGATGCCGTCATAGCAGTCTCTACTGAAGACCTGGAATTGAAAGCAAGAAAAGATTTAAGCGATTGCAATACTATGAATATATTAAAGATTGAAGATTGAAGATAATTGCTTTTTTAAAAACCTACTTCGTAGCACATTTATTGTCGTTCCTGTGTGCGTGTGGACACTCTCCTCCTGGTTGTAGAGCTGACTCTGCGACTCTGAGTCCTGCCCCGCTGCTCAGAAGGATAGGCCACTACCTGGGATGATCTCTGGGCCTGTAGACCCTCCGACTCCCTCATGTCCCTGGCCATCTGAGACAGAGTCTGGCCTGGGTTGGTTTGCAGACGTTGGAAAAGGCTTTCTCTGTTAATTTTCCTCTCTGGACAGCTAAAAGTCAAAGCCACACCAGAGTCTGACTTCATTTCTCTGGAGAAACCATCAGAGGTGCCATCGAAGCAACGACCTATAGCGATCTCTTTGGCCACTCTGGGATTCTGGTCTGTGACTGTGTAGATGCCATAGTTGTGTCCCAAAGGATCAACAGGGGCCAGCATGGTAAATGCATGTGATTCGTTATTTTGAGCAACTGGTGGGTGTTTGATGAGATACTCTTGTAGCAGATTGTTGGTGCTAATCCTGCGACAGTTTCCCTGAGGAAGTACTGATATAAGGGATCTGTCCACCTCGGCTTGATCAAACAACATGCCGCTGCATTTGAACTCCACACATGCTGCCGAGGTGTTGGCCTCTCGCATGTCACGGGTGCTTCGGATGTCTCTTATGCCGTAAAGTTTGCCTTTTGTTTCTCTGTGTGTTCCTCCTAGATTCCTCGATCTGATCATAACTTCCTTTTGTCCATGGATCTTGACCTTAATAAAGCATGCTCTGAACTCCTGAGGATTAGGCCACCAGGAGAGGTAGTCTCCTGTCCAGGTCGTCAAATCATTCTCCTCAAAGGGAACGACATTGTATTCATACTTGTCCTTTTCCACTCTGAAGAATCTGAAATGATTTGCATCAACGGGGGAGTTTTCACAAGCAATTAAATTCTGATACGGATATATTGGCCCGTTGGTCTCATCAAAATTGTTTTGATTAGGCTTTGCCAAGTTGATTTTGAAGGCGGTTTTCTTCAGGGCTGGATCCTCGTGGTCAGAGCGCTGGTAGTCGATTTTATCAAGGTATGGCTGAGATACTCCGATAATATTTGGATTCATCTTGGGGGACGAGGGAGCTGCCTCCAGTTCTTCCCCACCCATCATTGCTGTGACGTAGGCTGTGTAGGCATCAGGTCTTTGGGCATCACAGAAAGCTGGCAAACAGGCCCCGTTGGGTCCAGTAATGACGCTGTCAAAGCGCCCCCAAGCCCTGGGATTAGAGGAATAACCAGGTTTGGGTTCCAAGTTTATCAGGCTGATCACAACGCCCTCCAGCTGTTCATTAGGTAGGAACTTGTCACTCATGTAGGCACGCACTTTGACGTAACAGCGTCTGTTTTCAGGCACATCTAAATTGAAGAGCCTACGTTCTCTGATCTCCATGTTGCCTATGAGGAATGTGCGCTCCTCTCGTTTGCTCCGTCCATGGCCACCAGTAGTTGTTGTGGTGTAGGAGAAGTGACTTTCCTCCTCCCAGACTCCTGTGTCTGGGTTTAATGACCACAGTTTCATTTCGGGAATGTGCTCTTGCATTTTGACGTGCTGTGTGTCAAGAAGAACTTGAACAGCTCCAGCTCCAAGCATCTCCTTGTTGCTCTCATCTCTGAAGTCTACGGAGAACATGCCATAGGTCCTCAAAGGAAGCATATCACCCTCATCATCCACAAAGTTCAGATCGCCAGGGGCTGCAGCTGCTGTTGTGATATTTCTTGGGTCGATGAATGTGACACTAGCTTTCACAGTTCCCTCGTAGATTTCTCCATTGTCCTTGTGGAAGGAGTTTGGAGGAATAATAAGCTGACCAATAGGGTCTTCCCCTTTGATATCCCCTAGGCTAATAGAGTTCGTCTCTCCTGCATTGATATCAATTGGTGCCTGCTTTCTCATCACTTTTACATCATGGTAGATGGACCCTCCTTTCTTATCAAAGATGAACACCTTAGGAGTGTCAAGAAACTTCTGAGAGGGATCAACAAAATTTACCACTAATCTCTGCGTATCAGGAGTAATTTGTAGTGTGAAACTTCCTTGGTATCCAGTGGTGCCCACTCTCTCCTTACCGATGTAGATGTGCCCAAAACGCAGGGGTTCATTATTGTCGGCTGTGACCACTCTGCCACGAACCAGCACAGTTGGCTGCACACACTTCTGGCAGCCGCACTGCGTCACAGCGCGTATAGGGAGGCTGTAACTCCCGCAGTCAATCATTCGACTCTCCATATTTTGGACCCCACAGCAGAATGCAGATCCGTCTCTGCAGCGCATGTCAAAGTCTAGGAAGCCAGCACATTTATTGTGAGGGCAGCGACCAGCGTTGTAGTATTTAGAGTTAGTGCCGGGTTGAACGCAGTCTTTGGGTAGTCTGATGAGGTGCTGCTCAGGGGTGGAATTACATGCAGGTGTTCCTTTCGCTGTGAATTACACAATAAAAATTATGTTAATTTAGTGCTAACGTAACAAATATAAAAAAGAAATCAGTCATCGGATATACGTGGAATACGGAAGTGCCAAAAAAATGCACGAACGACTGCTGCTACTTTTTTTTTTTTTTACAAGTGAAAACACACTAGCTATTTTGAAGATGTAAAGTTAAATTTTTTTCTCTCTCTTAAAGGACCTTTCCCACTCTTCAAAGTCTTTTAAATCTATTCTTGATATTCTATTTTTCATCCGGTTATGTACGCAGTTATTTTATGTGCATCTATATATTTTTTTTATTCAATATTATATCAGGAGTGGAAGAGGAAAAGAAGTTTAGCGAGTTAACTGAAAACTTTTTTTTACAACTTTTAACAAGGATACACACACGCACACACTCATATAATGTATTTACGCAAAAACACTGTGTCAGCACGGACTGAGCGTACCTTTAAGTAGCCAAGTTGGATGGTGGAATGGGTAATTACACATGAAATTGAATTAAACATTTATTTACTAACCATCCAGACTGAGGTTGGGAAAGGAATTTGCGTTCACCCACACATTGGCAGAACAATTAAAGTGCATGATGTCATGGTTGAGCTTATTGTCAAGTATCCTTATTAAGCTCCCCATTTTGTTGATAATTGCAGACACATGGAGTTGTGCAGTGCACATGAAACATCATTACTATACTGCTGATGGCTTTACCAGCAGGCCTTTGAAACGAGGAGTTTCTTTGATATTAAATTGTGAAACTTCTACTCACCTTCATGGACTACAGTTAACACATTTAATGGGAAATTGAATTAAAATTTTTGCAGAATTTAATATGTGTTAAGAAGCGGTAAGGCCTTTTCTCACCCTGCTCTGCGGTGTAAGTGCTGTTCTGCAAACTTTGCTGCCTGCCATATTTACTTTTCGACTTTGCTTTTTAAATCTTCCATGAAAACTCGGTTCGTAAATCTGTGTCTGTGCTAACAAGCACCTGAAGGAAAGAAGCAATGAGTATTTCTTCCACTCGGATGTAGAAATACATACTGTACTCGCCTGACTCTGAGAGAGAAGAGAAACAAGATTTATTGACAATATTGGATTTCAGCTTAACACTGGGTGTTCTGGGGAAGTTGGGTTTGAGGTTTTACAGTGTCCAGAGCCATCATCCAAAACGAATGTCAGTATAAAAAGCTGTAATTTTAACCAATATAAACATAATAAAGACTTACTGCCCCAAGCGCAGCCAGATTATGCGAGCATTGATGTTTTTTTTATTTTACTATTATTTTCTTTGCATGTCATTTTTTTTCGATGACAGACAGTCTGTTAAATGACTTTTCTCTGCTCCTCAGTTGTAGGACACTGTGGTTTTGTTTGAATGCTCTTAATGTGAGGACACGGCTCATGGGTGACTCAGTTGGAGCTTTGCTCTGACATTCCTTTTCAAGTGTGTTTTCAATCTGTAAGGGAGCTTCTTTGACACAGCAAAATGAATTGTGGTTGTTTTTCTTTTGTCAGTGGGTTTTTACTTGAACCTGCGCAGACCTTTGACCAAATACATCAACATCAAATGCAGTGAGATTGCAGCCAGACAGAATTTTAATACCAACTGTCTGCTTTAATTATAGTAAATTATTTTCTCTGCAGGCTGATGATAATGAATTACAGTCCACATTATGTCACTGTGTCACTGACCAGAGGGAAGCTTTTAAATCTTCATGACTAAGAGAACAGACTTAGACCATTTCTCTCTGTTTTCCTTATCTGCCATCACAGTGAGCTACAAATGCTGCCAGAAAGAGATCTGAGACTAACATACCAACGACAGTGAGGAAGGATGGAGAAGACTTGATGCTGCCTGCAGGGCTGCTGGTTTTGCAGAAGTACTGGCCTGACTGCTCCGGCTTCAGGTCTCGCAGAACCAGGTCCTCTTCATACTTGTACACCTTCCTGTCCAGTAAAGTCCCATTGTGGTACCTTGAAAATTAGTTACAGATTTTATTAAATAAACTTTCATATTCAAATTCAAATTCATGGTGCATGTTAAAAAGCAGAGCATTCCAAAAAAATTATTTTAAGCAAGCGTCTTTTTTAATTTAAAAAAGGGTATGTCATTATTCTTAAAGTTACTTTTGATATTTTAAGCTGTACTAATCAATAGTTTGCATTAATGGATCAAAAGACTTGGTAGACAAGGTTGTATATTGAATCTACATGGAAAGATCAACCAACTCTAGTTTCCCTCACCTAAAAAAAAAGGGATTTAGCTCATCGTTTGGTTTCTCTGGTCTGTAACTTTATGTTAACTCTCACTTTTACAGCTACAGCAGGACTCTTTCCATCAATATGATGAAAAAAAAGATCCTTCAAGTCCACATATCAATGTTATCTAAATACTGATGGTATATGGATTTGTTATAATGACTTACAGTTTCTTTTTCATCATTTTAACAGAAATCGGCTTACAGAAACAGAAATAGGTGGAGCCCAAAACGGTTACGAAAAAACTGATCAATGCTCCTTTAATCATTTTTAAAATTAGAAATTTAATGACATAAAAATATAAATAATGCATCATGTTAAATTGCTCTGATTCTAACTATTTGTGATGAATCAGCACCAGTATTTATCTCACCAGTAGTATTTGTCTGGGGCCGGCGATCCCGTTGCTTTGCAGCACAACTGCACCCGTCCTCCCTCATAGCGCACTTTGTCCTCCGGATGTTTCACGATGTACGGCTTTTCTGTGGAGAGCAGAAAAGGGCAAACCCTCAAAACTTCGCTCTGACTGCGGTGAACGGTGCCACAGAGCTTTGAGACCTCGTAAAACTCAGTGAACCTCATCAAACGTTGCATTTATTACATTTTATTATCAACTTGGTTTCTGTGCTATAAAAAAAAATAACTGTTGAGGGAATTGCTCTCTCAAAAGCAGCACAGGCTTGTTTTTATTTATTCTCCATGCAACCGAGCAAGTGAGTCCAGACAATGAGAAGTCTTAAAATAGGCCAAACTGCTAATGCTGGTATTTTGTCAATTTCCTTTTCTACAGTCTGAAAGTACGGTAAGAGGTTTTACTGGCTCTGTGGACTGATAATAAGAATTAGGAAACTCTTATAAAAAATAGCTGTTCTAAGAAATAGCCAACAATATCTTTAATTAATACTAAATAACCATGAACTACATCGTGATTGGCTTAATTGAAAGCAACCGTTTTAATCTCTTTCTAGTACAAAATATTTTTTCTGTTTGTATTTCTTTCAGCTCTCACCGGCAGATTTGAGGACGGCCCGTACCCAGGACGACCCTGTGGTGTTGCTGTAGGTGGACACAGTGACCGGGGCGAACTTCTCCTTCCTGATGGAGATCGAGGTGGAGCTGGAGGAGCAGACTCCCGGGAGCCTGAACTGCCCTTTGGCGTCTGTGCGAGCTCTGATCACCTTGGGTTGGCTGGCCAGTGCCACCCAGGCTCCTGCCACAGGGACGCCGGTCACTGTGTGGACGTCTCCACGCAGCATGTGGCTGTCACACACACACCGGCTGCAGTCCTCACTGGGACGACCTTCTGTGCACACACGCTGACATTTGACTAATAAAAGAAAGACAAAGAGACGTGATAAAGACACCAATCTAGACAAAGACATTTAGATTTTTTCCAAAGAAGACCGGACATACCCGGGCACGGGCTCTTCCCACACTTCTGAATTTCAACAGGCCGTCCGGTGCACTGAATCGCCACTGACGTCCTCACACAGGTTCGTCTTCTGATCCTGCGACCTCCACCGCAGGTCACTGAACACGTCCCCCACCGACCCCATGGACTCCACTTGGCTGATCACACAGAGAGAGAAGCACTTTAACAGCTGCTGCACACTTCTGATCTTCACATTTGTAATCTTATCACACTGTAGAAATCCAGACGCTGTCAAAATAAAAGTGCTGTTAAATCTTAGAGTTTCCACCTGTGCATGGAGGGGTGGAGCACTCCCTCCTCTCTGAATGGTGGCCCTGGCAGGCTGGCACCAACAACAGAGGCATGGGCTGGGTGTTAACACACTTCCTCTGGCGGACCTGGATGCCCACATCATCACAAGCTGTGGTCGAACAAGGACCCCACTCACTCCAGTTCGTCCAGTAACTCTGCACTGAAGACACACGTTGAAGAAAAAGAGTGTGACATCCTGAGAAAAACTGGCATCAGTGTGCTACGAGCCGAATCTGAGACAGGAAGTAAACACATTACTTAACATCACAGACAGTAAACAGCAAAGAGCGTCTATAATCGGTGATTTCTCCAGAGCCACTTCTCCACGCACGAATGCGTGTTCGTATCTGTGAAGTAACAGAATGTGCAGCTCTAAACTGTTGTCATCTCAGATACCTGGGGGACACTGGAAGCGGACGTGGTAGTTGGAGCAGACGCGGCCGTTGGGTTGTTCCTTGTTGATGCACCAGAAGCCCTTCTCCAGGCTGGAGTGGACCACTTCCCCGGTGTCTGCAGCTGCCACCCAGTCTGTTGTGCGAGCCTCCATGGCCATGGGCCTCACACAAACTCTCTCCCTGTAGTAGAAACGGATCGCCTCCAGGCGCTCATAGTCTCCATTCCCTCCAGGATGGTCGATGTTGAACCAAGATGTCCACTCTGTCAAGCCTGGAGGCAGATGGAGGGGAAGATGAATAAAAGATGTTTTCGTGGGGAAAAAAAACAGAATGTAAGAAAACAATTTAGCTCATGATCCAGAAACAAGGGAAGGGAAGTGGGATGGAGAGGCATGGAGGGGAGACATGGGTCATAACCAAGGAAAAACAAGAGGGAGGAAATCAGCAGGGACGAGTTACAAACTCTAAGAGGTCTGCTACTGCCATTTGAAACTGACTTCATGGACCTCAGGGAGCTTTGCACTGTCCAGGTTCTTTCCAAGCCCTCTGGCTTGACTGATGAGGAATATCGTCTAGTTTTGTAGTCTGCTGTATGTTCTGAAACCTGAGCATTCATATCACATCGTTTTTCAGGAGAAACATGATAGATTATAAACAAAAGAATGTCCTAGCAACAAACTGAAGATCATCTTTCCACTGAAGTTCTTCGGTGAACCGCAGGGCGAACTGAGTTAAAGGGACGGACGTGTTCTGCAGACAACAATCTGAATACAAATGAATTCTGATGCTCATCTGTTCGACTAAAAATAGATGGTAAGTTATCAAAACTTCAGCTTTTCACATATCAAAATTGACACTAAATTCTCATTTCCTTTGCGACACACAGAAAAGATAACTCCTTGATTGCCTAACATGACAACATGAAAGATGCGTCAAGACACAAAGAAAGAGATAGAGACTTGACTCCTGGAGAAGAAGTTTGGCGTCAGTAACTGTTCAGATGATTGTGATATGGTATGATCTATGTATTCTATAGACAGCTGCTCGGATAAGGAAAGAGGTGGAGATGAATCAGGTGCTTTAAGTGTCCGACCCTGCAGGTGGTTTTATAAGAAGGTTGTTTTCTGTACGAACTCTACACACAAGTTAATCACAATAGAGATCAGGTGGCAACTCTAAAAATATCGAAAGTCTAAATAATGTAAATGTTTGATGTCTGTGTTAAGACTGACTGATTTATGGATCTGAAGAGTGTGATTCTGTTGATGAATGTGGCGATCAGACGGTTAATAAAGTAACTGAACTGCATCCATGAACTGCGGCTCCATCTGCTGACCGCACTGATCATCGGGACAAATTAGCAGGTAAAACTATAAAAAACTAGCTTCCTGTTGTTTTTTAAGTCACCCTGGTGTGCAATCAGCAGCTCTGAGTACGAATGCTGGTAGTTTAGTGGCCTACCTGTCGTCTGCGTGTCGGTGAAGGAGTTGAGCGCCGCTCTCGACCTGCCGTCCGACTGACCTCTGGTCCTCATAAAGTCTGCAAACAGGGACGAAACATCAGCATAAGCAGAAAGCCTGCAGACTATTCAGGTCAACAGGTTACTGTCAGTCAAATCAAACATGAACTTCTGTACAAAATCTGATTCAGCTCCTGTTTATGTGCTTAAACGACTCAGGAAAGAAGAAGATGAAATGTTTGTTTTGTTTTTTGTGCCGTCTTTCTTCTTGCAGACATTCATTTATTTAATTCTTCCACTCTCATCTCAGTCCTGTTTCCTCCTCAATCTGCTCCTTCATTTACTCTTTTCAGTATATTTCTCTCACTGTTGCTCTTCCTGCTTGGCTACACTCTCCTCTTCATAAACAGAACATCTTCACACACACACACTGATGCAGTTTAATCTTCATTCATCACCTCCTCCAGTCTCTCTGTCATACGTCTTTTCATCCTTCAGTTTATTGCTCTTCTCCCCTCCTCCCTCCCCTCCTCTGGCTGTCCTCCCCCCTTGTCCTCCCCTTCTCCTCTTGATCCACTGACGAGCGGCCGCGGTCGAGGATGCTAATCAAGCTCCAGCTGTCACAAATCAGCGCATGCAGAGTCATCTGTTCGCCAGCGGCCGAGCCAGAGAACTCCACCCTAACCTGCTCCATCACCTCGCACAGAGCACACACAAACACATACATCATCTCTCACTGAGCGTACACACACACACACACACTTCAATGCTTCAATGCTTCAATGTGGCTGATTTCTTGTTTGATCTTAATGATGCATGATTGTATTGTAACATATATACACAAACAGCACGCCTGCTCGACCGAGTCACTCTGACATCATTTACATTTTTCATGCGTGTTGCACACGAGACAGTTGGGATTCGATGAAGCCTCATAAATGAGAGAAAGATGTCCGAGCTGGCGTTCTGCACAAATGTGACTCTTTGATTTATGAAACCTGTACCATGACATGTTTTCCCCTTGTGCTTTGGAGTTTTTATGATTCATTTTCCTACATGGTTCATTTTTTTTAATGCATTTTGAAAACGTCACTTGTTTGCTTGACATTTCATCTCTGACTTTCGCTCCGGCCGTGCGGAAAAAATACACGTCGCGGTCCATGACAGAAACAAAAAGCAGCTTATGTAACCTCAGTGTATGTGTGTAATATGTGGAAGTACTTAGCACTTTTGCGGACACACTGCTGAGTTTAATGACCCGAGACTCCCAGTGCAGAGGCCAGTATCGATCCCAGTCTCCACTGGTTTTATGACTCACTTCAAGTCTTTATTGTAATGCCAACACATTTCTTTTGAACCCTGAACGTTTTTAAGATATATTTAGCGAGGAAGGGTTGTAGCTCAGCAGAACAAAGCTCGACTGTCCAGAAATGTATTACATAACGGGTGACACAGAGAGTCAGCTGACCTTTATGGTTGTAATTTTTTATGCCCCTGTGAGGAAGTTTAGCTTTTTGTTAATTTTGGCAGCTCCCTGTGGAGCAGTATATGTGTAAGGTTGAGGTTTATGTGTGTGTGCATGTGTGTGCAAGAATCTTGAGTCCTGGGCAAATTTACGATGCAAAACCCTGCAATTTTCATAAAATAAAAAGACACCATCATGCTCTTGGTTGTGCTCGTTGCAGAATCTCCGCTGTAAAAACTGCTGCTTGGTGTCTGAGTCATAACTGTGGTCACAACTGTGGTCACTGGTGAAGATCCTGGACATTTTGTTTGGGTTTTTCTGGACCATTTGGCTGAGATCATTGGATCTCCAACATATGAAGCTTCTGCTCAGGAGTCAGAGAACAAATCAAAGCAAACGCTCTGCTACCACTGGTCACAAATAACTTGTTTAACTCAGGTGTTTATCAAGGAATGTAACTTGAAATTCTTACTAATAAAAGAAATTATTTGCACCTGCTACATGCACATTGCAGAAACAGTCTCGGAATTTTTTTATTCCACCTCATATTTCCTGTCTCCTTGCTGATGCTCTCATTTCCTTGTTAAGAGGCTTTAAAGGCATCAGTGTAAAATTAAATCTGGTTTATAAACGGGTGAAAGTTCCTCTTAGCACTTTTAAAATCCAGGTTTCCATATCAACTTTGTCTCAGGAATCGCTGGACAAACAGAAGCGAATTCTTTCACACTGATCTGCTGTGCAGATGTGGCTCAGCTTGCAGGTTTAGTTTAGTAAATCAACTCAAATAGTTTTTCCACCCTCCTCGTGTCTCCCAAATTCTGTGTCTGTCCTGATTACAATATAAAAGCAATTATAAGACATTTCCCCCACATTTAACCCCACTTATAACGATGACCCGGATGACTGAGAGTCTTTATAGACACTTAAAAGACCATTTTTCTGCCACTGGATGGATCACAACGTTTTACATCGAGTGTTTTTAATCTGAACGCTGGTATTTTCACTCTGAGCTCTTTTAAAAGGAAAAAGCATCTGGTGAGGGCACACAAACAACCTTTTTGTTTCATTTAATTAACACTGACTTCCAAACTTGTGGCTAATTAATTACCCTCCTCACTCTGAAGAGAATCCATTTATTTCCAAGAAATTGTAGTGCAGTTTTCCCGCTCTGGTTACGTAACATTTCTTTCTTGCTTTGACCAAAACAAAGGCAATTCACAGTAGAGCTGTTTGGCTCCTGATGATCATTTCAAGATGTTGATAGAAGGTAAAATAGCAAACGATTCTCTGAGTTTTATGAGGTGACTAATGGTTTTAGAAAGTTAAAAGAGGAAACCCAGATTAGCTTAAGCAGAAGGCAACGGTTGGGGTAATGACCTCAGTTATGGCAGGTATGAGCTGGCCGGCGTCCCGCGGCGGACTCACAGAGCTTATTGTGCTTCTGAGTGGCATGTTAACACTTTATGAATTTTAAAAGCCGGGAGATTTTATTGAGGCACTGCTTCATATGGCTGGTATGTGAGGGAATTCACATCATCAAGAGGTAAGAAGTGCGATTTTTTTCAAGCAGGATGGAGCGAGGTCGGGACTCATGATTTCCTCTTCAGTGCTTAAAAAAATTCACTTTTAACTGGTAAAGAACATTCTGTTTGTCCTCAGTTTGTGCCTGATGTCGGCTTCCTTTTGTGCTTTGCTGACTTTTCACAGCTAATGTGATCAAACCAACAAGTTCCTCAAATTAGATGAAAAGGTGTCATGTTTTTCTACAATGTCTAGAGTGACACCTGGAGGCGTCTCGGACACCATCTGTCTGTTTTACATTGTGACAGAGTCACAGTTCGGGTTTGGTGAAGGTTAAACACAAAAGTTACTTGAGTAAAAGAGTATTTTTCCATTGGAAAGATGGCCTTCTCATAAAACTTGGCTGTCCATGCAATAAAAAGAACCAAAAAATGTTGAAATTAGTGCTGCGTGACCGAAGAAAATGAAGGACAGAGGTAGCAGTGTTCCCTCTGCTCATAATTTTGACAACATACAACAACCAGAATACATCCAGAATGCAGCCAAGCCTTTGTCAGACCAGAACGGAGACAAAGCAGCAGCTCTCTTGATTTGATTCAGTTTGGCCCTAAAATAAGCACTTGACCATCGAGCCTTCTCACATCATAAAACATCGATTTTTTTTTTGCAGTGATTTGTACAGTTTTAGAAAGAACAAATAACCGGTATTATCCCGTTGTTAGGGCCGTCGGATCAGAAAACTACTCTGTGTGTTGCTCTGGAGCGCATGGAAAAACTAACATGTTGCTGTTTGACTTGTAAAAGGAGAACTTTAAGGTCAGAGGACCTCCATCATCGTGTTCTGTGGGTTATTCTAAAGGCTGAAGTGGTTACGTTCAAAGAAAGATTGAAGCCAAAACAATGTTGACTTTCAGTTAGAAATGAAAAACTAGACTTCAATCTGAAGAACTGAAGTCTGAAGCTCTGTTGACTTTTCTAACCACTCTGACCTCTGCAGACTTGTCACTTTAACAACAGCTGACTTCCTCCTTCGCTCCCATTATCACGGCCACAATGCAAACGCGGCTGCATTCAAATACTCATAACACCACACTGTCTTATATGCCTGAGAAATAATCATTATGTCTGATTATACAGTCTGTCAAATGCAGAAAATACAAGGATATCTGACAGCATATGGTCACATTCTGTGGTGTGAAAGTCGGCATGTTTTTCTGGCTTTTCTAACCAACAATCATCTACACAGCAGAAGATTCATCACGTCAACAAACTCGCCGATGACTGAAGCCACAAAGAAAGAGGACAACACATTTGTGTGTAAAACATCATTTTCAGCAACTTGTGTGTACAATTAAAAGTCCAAAGTGCAATAATCTGATCTTTAGTGAGTCTTTGCAGCTTGAATGTTGTATTTTTTGTGCACTAACTGGCTCTTTTTTTGGGTTTGGTCTGGTTTTGTGCTTTGCTCACATAAATCTCGTCATGATTTGGACTGTTTGCAGCTAATGCAATGACATGGATACAAAGAAGTAACACCTTTCTGCTGCACTCTCACCTCTGACATGAACCCTGCCGTGTGACGGTTAAACGCCTCACCGGAAAGCTCATAAACCACGAACAAGGGAACAAGATACATTATAATAGCACCAGTATATAACTGTGGGCCGGTCGGCATCTTGCTTCCATATAAAGCCACATGCCTTGCACCTGAATGCCAGACTGTGTCAGGAACACATCTGAAACATAGTTACTGGCTTCCTTTTCATCCTCCCACTGCAATCTTTGTCATCTTTGCCCCCCCGCCGAGTTTGTTGTGACAACTGCAGCTCTTATTTTAGAGAACTATCTATGGATTTAACGATTTACGTCACGGTTGCTCGTTCTGAAATGCAGCCTGTGCGCTTACAGCCAGGCTGCACAAAAGGCAAATCCTCAACTAATAATCACCAGTGGCTTTGCACAGGACAGGCTCCCTCTGCTACACTTTCCAAGTGTGAGTTTTCTGACTTCGCCAGAATCTAATAAAAAAGCAGTTGAAGAGAGGAAGAGGGAGGAAAATGCAGGACTTCATGTAAAGTTACACCCAGAATGGTTCAAGTAAGATTAGAGATGTATGGCTGTGCCAGATGTATGTTGGCAGAGGGACAGGGTTTAAATAGAAAGTCTGGATCCTGTTTGTAATATTCCAAATCCTTACAAGAAGGAGAGGACATAAAAAAACCCACCAACCCACATTATGTAACCTGTTGGACAAAGTTAAGCTAGCTAAAAGAGCGAGCTTGTGCAGCATTTGTGAAAGCAGTTTTGTCCTGTTTAATTATTTCATGGGTGAATACGCTGATGTGAGTGTGTGTGTGTGTGTGTGTGTGGCCTGTTTGTGTGATAATCTATTTTCCACGTTGCATGAAAGCTGTTTATGCATTTGAGTGTGCTTTGTCTTTCTGCATCTCCCTCATTTCCCTGATGTTCCGTATTTTCCTTATTTTAAATCCGAGTCAGATTCTTAAAACATCTGTTGCTCATTTAACTCAGCAATTTTGCTGCTGACATTAACTAATGATGCAAATCAACCAGATGACTCGAGGATTTAAAAAGGCTTTGTGTTCTCAGGTATTTTCTCCCTGATACTATAAAAACATAATGGGGCAATTGAATTTCTGCATTAAAAACAGCAGAAAGTCTTCGTCTGAACCTCTGAACCTCTGCACCCGTGCACAGGTACAGAGCCAGGAGCTGGAAATAGCTCCACTGAAAGCAGCTGATTAGTCCTGCAATAAATAATATCTTGGCACATCTAAATGTGTGTGTACACATCACACAGATGAAAGAAAAGACAGATGTGATGCGGCTCTGTGGTTGTCATTAATGGGAATTTGTGCCTTTTCATTTGATCCATTGTAATCCCTGTGTCAGTCATTAAAGTCAGCTGGCCAGACAGCCTTGTGTTTGGAGCAGACAGTGGTCAACATCTGGAGAAGTAACCCCCGTGTCTGCCTCGCAACGGCCCTCCAGCTGCTCACACACACACACACACACACACACACACCAGCTAGCTCTGCCTGGCAATGATGCAAGAAGACAAGAGAGGAGAAGGTTTGAAGTCGTCTGTTTGGTTAAAGAAAGCCGGTTACGTGTTAAAAAAAGCGCTGGAGCTGAAAGCAAGACTTGAGCCGAGAGGTGGTAATGCCACTCTGTTCCCCTTTGAGCCGCGGCCGGCGTTCAGCAACAGCTGCCGCCTTCAAATAGGAAAACAGCTCGTAAATCTGTAACCTCGACGGTGAATGGAGAGAGTGACAGAGAACAAGGCGAGGAGTGAGCATTCAGTGCAGCAGGGCAGAGGGAAATAGGTGGAGAAAGGCGAAAGAGGTGGTGTGATGGAGTGAAAGAGGCAGAGGGGAGAAAGGTAGATTTGTGCAGAAAAGACTGAAGGAGAATTTAAACAAGACAAATGGACAGATGGAGATTTTAGTGGTGGACTGAACGCAGCGGGAGAGGGAGAGGGCGATCAAAGAGTGAAAAGGAAAGAGTGACATGCCGGCCAATTCGACGGGGGGAGAGAGGACGGTAAAGTCATTTCACCTGTGCTCCTTATCCCCTCCTTTTATTCCATTCTCTCATTTAGTGGAGCACGAACCCAGCAGGTGGGAAAATGGGTCACTCCGTTTGTCATTATTGCTTTTTGTCTCCAAGGTGACCAGGTTTATATCTCGGGGGACCGCCGGCACCGCGCTGGAGGGTGAAGCAAGGACAGAATGCACCACCTTGCTGCAACATGTGTATGTTCTTCTGAAGGAGCGTGGCACGGCGTGTAAAGTTTTACCGTCCGTTTTAAGACGGGCATTTACTCCCGGCTGTAACACAGCGTTCAGCTCGGGGAGTGTCGATCTGAGTTATTGCACATTAAACTTCCCTCCTCAGCAAACTGTCTTTGATAAACTCATCAGTAAATGGCACAAAGCCTCTGCGAGACATTTACGACTCCATGACTTCTAAGTCCAGCAAGATATGGAGACTATTAAGGTGTACAGTCGCTGGCTTTTATGAACCGCCAGCTCCGTTTAATGGGGAGCAGCTGTACGGAAAAGTGACAGCTTTGGAAAAAGAGCTGCTACTGGTGTCATTCAGGAAAGGGTGGCGGGCTTTCAAAAGGATGATAAGAGGGAAGTTCTGGAAGAGGCAGAGCTTCGTTCTGTCCCAGTGTAGCTGACAGTTCAGCCCATTAAAAAACTGTGAAGTGAATTGAGAAACTAGTGTCACAAAAGAAAGTCTGAACTGGCTCTTTGTTGAGTCATAAAAGTCTGCTGAGCGCTGCAGCTGCGGTGCGACTTTTCCTGAAAGCAGGCCTTCTGTTTGCTGATCGTGGCGGCTTCTTTACTGCGATTTATCATTCTGAAAACAAAATGTGCACCGCTGGACTTTTCTTGGCACTTTTACTGTAATCAACAAAGTTTTTTCTGTGATTAAGTTGGACCGCGGCGACGCAGCATGAGGAGCTTCCACTGTATCTGACCTCCTCCTCCTCTTCTTAACCTCCTCTTCCATCACCACGTGTTGTCCATTAGTCTGCTGGTGAAACGTGCTGGTGACTTAACATTAGAGATTAAGAGCTACTGCGGTGGTCCCAGCAAAAGTGCACATACATACACACACATACACACACACACTCTTATCCTATGAGCTCAGTAGTGTTCATGCTGCACCGGCCCTCTGCTCTGTGCATGTGTGTGTGTGTGTGTGTGTGATTACCAAAACTGATAAGGGAGATGAAAAACAACTCAAAACAAAATTAATCTTAAAATTGGCCGACGCTCTTCATTTACAGGAATTTCTCGTTGTTCTGGCTTTCATTTTGGAAAATAGCGATAATAACTGATGCATCGTTGGTCTCCACTTACCTTGGGCCAGAGCCAGCGAAGCCAGGAACGACAGCAGGAGCGCCACCCTGTTTAATCCCAACATGGTCCTCCGCCCTCAGCTGCTGGTGCTATTTGTAACTTCTCTCTTATCTTCTACAGATTAAAGTAAAAAAGAATGTTGGTTCTTCGGCTCCTCAGCAGCTGCTTCGGTTCATCAGGTGTGTGTGTGTGTGTGTGTGATGCTGCCGGTCAGGCTGAGTCTCACCGCTGCTCTTTCTCATGTGAGTTGAGTTGCTGAGTTGGAGACAGGAGCTCAGGCGTTTTTAAAAGAAGGGGCATCGAGAGTGCAAACCAATCCAGCCCCTCTCTGCTCACCATTGGCCAGTGAGATGCAACATCTGGGTCCCCCATATCATCTTCCAAAAAAAGGTGAGGGTACGGTGGGGGTAGAGAGCGAGAGACAGACACTCAGGGAGCAGGAGAGAGGGAGGGAGTGTGTGTGTGTGTGTGTGTGTGTGTGTGCAGAGGAGGGGTGGTGTTGCTGAAAATAAAAAAAGGTGTTTCCTGCTCGTCAAAGGGCAACAGCTCATAAGACTCAGAGAACTTTTTGCGTGTATGATCCTCTGTTGCTCCTGTGAAGGTGTCTTTCTGCACAGAGCAGGTGTTTTCTGTGCAAACGCAGGATAAGCATACAGTTAAATATTTATTTCTTCTATATTTAATTTCCTGTGAGTTTCCAGACATTTGATCATTGTTCATGAATTCTGTGTCATTCATAACAGCAGCTTCACTTCTGTTGACTGTTTGTTTTGTATCAGAGGAAGCGGTTAATCGGCCCACCTCGCTCCTTTTTATCTGCCTCTCCACCAGACGCCCGACGCTGCCAGATGCTGCTGCGCTTCTGGTTCGACTTCTGGTTCAGTTTTGCAACTTTTTTTTTTTTTTTTTTTTTTAACGGTCACTGATTGCAGGGCGATGCTCTGCCAAAGAGTGGAAGTGGCGTCATATGGCATGCCATTGAGGAAAAACTCCTCCGAACGCAGACATGGGACGTGCTTATGAGGTGCAATGAACTCTGGCTCATTTGCAGCATGTGAATTGTTGCAATTTAGCAACGACCCTTGTAAAAAAAAAAAAATCCATGGAAATTAAAAAGGATTACGTGCATTCAGCCTTTTTTTTAAAACCTCTGTTGCTTGAACACATAAAGGTGTTTAACAACAGTTTTTGAACAGTTTTTATTTTCTTAAAGTATTTAAATTGACACACAAGTCAGACAGTAAATGTGTCTCCTGCTCAACAAAGGCTGGTGGGGTTTTTATAGAAATAAGTCCAGGATATATTTGTTTTTTAATAGCAGACAAAATCTATATATTTAATAAAGTGTGCTGTACTTAAGTATAATTAAAGGTTCTTCTACTTTGCATATTCCTTTTATGTTTTTTTGCTTCTCCACTACATTTCAAAGGGAAATATTAAATAGTTACCAGTTACTTTTCAAGCTGAGATTTACTTACCCTTAAACTCAAACAGTTTTATATGAATAACTGTTTAAAATGAACCTTTTTTATGACAAAAACAAAGATTATGAAAAGTCCAAAATACTCAGAGAAAATTATGTTGCAGAAGTTCTGTTTCTTATTTCTTCTCTCGTTAATAAAGCAGTTAGTGCGACAGTAAAATGCTGTTTACACGTCAGTAATAAAGATTGAATAAAGTCATGTATAAATATAAATATGCTGTCTTTATTGCAGTAAAAGTACTGCTTAGTAGTACTTGTGTTTTGATACTTAAAATATTTCTGTACTTACATGAGTTTTACTTGTAATAGATTTCTTCAGATTGTTGCATCGGTACTTTCGCTCAAGTAAAGAACATTTTTCCATCGATGTTACCTTCAAGAATTCTCAAAAGGTTCAAATAAGTTCTGATCATGTTAGTTTATCATTATACACGCCTGCATAACAAGCTCCCTTTACATTCACCCATTCACTAAGCCTGATGTGGACAGATGTTCATGATGTTAAACGCGTGTTGAAGAAAAATTTAGAGTTTTTTCACATATTATGGTGTAAAAGCAAACATCTAAAATCTGGCTGATGAAACATTTTTAAAAGATGCAACATGCAATGATGGTTTGTCTTTAACTCCAAAGTTATAACAATGAAAAATATCTGGAACTCTTAGCTGCTCTGTGAAAAGATCCAGCAAACTGTTCATATTTGATCTTTTGGATGCTGCAAAACGTAAGAGGACATTAATCTTCCTGCCTCTCTGCTGCAGACTTTACTTCTGACTCCACTGAAGCTTTTCCACCACATTTCTCCTCCATGTAAGACTATCTCTCACTGGATATTGAAACAAGTGCCGCTGTCAGTTATGATTGTAATTCTCCGGGCCACCAACGACTCCGGAGCTCATTACTCAAACGCTCCCATGAAGAGTAGAAAGGACGGAGCGGTGACAAGCCGTTGTTTCCTGACAGTGATTGGACGGGCGTGAAGTAGAAGCTCACATGTATTTGTACAACCCTCGTCTGCTCACCCCTGACAGATTTAATACCACCGGGCGAAAAAAAAAAAAAAGGATCAACATTCCTTTTCACTGACTTTCCACACCCACTCACACATGTGCACACACACTCACACACACTCACAGCGGGCATTAGTGTATTAGTATTCAGAAGAAGCTCCTGTGCTTTGTATAAATACACATGACTTCATCCGTAAACAGTCTCACTCCGTCATTCTCATTGAAGTCATCGGCCCAAAGCTCGAAAATGAGAGACCTTCCTCTTCAGCCGATTATAGGCTGATCACACCTGTTTATGGCTTTCATTACCAAATGAAATCCAGTTGGGAACCAATAAACAGAAGGAACAGTCTGAGCTCATCTGAGAGCCGCAGTAATTGCATGATGTGGATGCAGCTCAGCTACGTGGCCAAAAGGGTGAAACCTTGTTTGGAGAAATGTGTTAGCGAAGCGTTCACCCTGCTGAAGTGTCCTTAAGTGAGACGTTCAAAGACTTTGCAACCACACGCTCCCAGAGACATCCAGTCCAGCTACGAAGATCAAAAACTAAACAATAAAATAACAGATTTGATCAGAGTCTGGCCTTGGTAGCATGAAAGGGATCAGCTGAAAGAATGTGAGAAAAATGTCTCATTTCAACATGTGTTTCTTCACCTTTCAGGGAAACGCCTGCATGTCGACCTGGACACTGTTTTCTCATGTTTTTTTTGTCTAATTGACAAGAAAAACAGGCTTCTAACCCTCTTATTCTTTCAGGTGATGCATGTCCAGTAAAAAGTGATGTTTTTTGTCACTTTATAGGCTCAGATTGTTATAAAAAAAACTGCCTGACAACAGAGAAATAATAACTTTCCTGCCTTTTTCTTCACCTGGTGTCTTTGTTGTTGTGTCTGATCAAGTCTTAGTCAAAGAAACGTCTTCTTCAGTCATGTGAGAGTTGAGTTTTTTGCAAAGGGACATCAGTGGAAATATGAGTGAGAGTTGGAAGAGTTGTGTCGGAGTAAAGATGCAAAGTTAGTTTTATTTAAAACAACTGATTTCAGCAAACAAATAAGCAGCAAATCATCTCTCAGTCATCAGAAGAGGACTTTTCCTTGAGTGAATAACAGACTGGATCCAGTGGAAGGTGAAGAAAAATGTTTTATTCCTCAGGTGAGTCCTTCCCATGATGCAGCCAGACACTTAGAATAACAACCTGAGCTTGTCGGTGGCATAAAGGAGCACTTCTAATGGACGCTGTGACGGTGCACGCCGGCCTGGGAGGATTGCATCGCACCCCATTTTGCATTTGCCGGCTGCAGCATTCCAGTTAATCCTGGACCAGTTTGTAAATTGTTGCCCCCATTACTCACTTAAACACACACACATGGGAAAATATGATCCAGGTTTAAAAATACTGTTGTTTCTCTTTAATTGAGTTTCTTGGCCAGACAGAAGGAAGCTGAAAACATAAATTCATCCCCATATAAAGGTGTTAAGGCTAATGAGCTCGCAGGCAGCTGCCCAGTTACACGTGCAAAACACACACAGCAACATTAACATGATTTATTTCATGTTTCTGAGTCGTGTTTCTAGTTACCTGATGAATCGAGTCCAAAATTCACTCTCTCTTGGCTCTGCTTTGGATTTCTATCGACCCCCGAGGGAAATATCTGGCTGTTTACCTGCTGAATCCTCCTCTGTGTCCACCAGCTCCGACTCTGGCTGCGTGTCTGCTGGGCTGTTTGATCCTGAGCAGGTACGCAGTGGGTTTTTACAGCTGCCTTCAGTTGTGGGCCAGACAGCTAAACAATGAGCTGACACTCATTAAAGCTCCGCTGAGCTTCGAGGAGCTCCAGACTCAGAGGTTATTGATAGGTTCATAATCTGCAGCTACCCCCGTTCCCTTTGTCACACTGTCGTTTGAGATACATCACTCTAAAAGTATGGAGTCTGACCTTTTTAAAACTATCTGACATGAGTTTTTTGGCCACATGGGGGCAGTGGAACAAGCTAAAACCTTCACTTTATATAAATGTTTATGAGCATGCTAGCAAGCTGTCTATTTACACATCTAGCAACATTTGCATCCAATTCATGACTGTAAATCCAACATGAAGTTTCCTTCTGGCCTCGTCTTCGTCCACATTCTCCTCTGAGCAAACCGGAGAAAAATGAACTGTTGTTATTGTTGTGTTTTGTTATTTCAGAGGCTAAATGTTCCGTCACCTTCACCAGTGTGTCGGTGGCTTTGTCTCGAGTTAATCACAGGTCGCGTGGATTGATCAGACTCGACTAAACAAAGAGTCGTCTGCACGCATTGTTGGTGAGAGCAGAGACGTGGGCGAGAAAACCAAAACAATCATTCAAAATAGTCAAAAGGCTCCATGGAAACGAGATTTTCTGGAATTCTCATTGTGTTGTCAAATTAGTCATAGTTTATCTGAGACACACTGATCATCGCAGCTTTGAGTGAAGAAAAACAGAGCAGGAGGAGCCGAGCGATCCTTCGAAAGGAGCCTTTTATTGAACAACAAGAACTGTCTGGGTCTTTTGTAACAGCTTATGAAGGAACTGAAACAAAAGTAATGCAGAAGTGCCGGCTCACCAAACAAACCAAAAACAACACAGAGAAAATTCAAAGTTTCCAACTTACACTCACTTATCTCAGCAGCAGCAGCACACTTCAGTAGAAAGTTAAACATGAGAACAAAGAGAACATCAGAACATGAACGTAAAAAAACGAAGCTTTGAAGAAGAAAGAAGGAAACATTCCAGTGGTTGGCGTCGTAGAAAAATTCATCTTTTCTTTGCCCACTATTGAAAAAGAAAATTCTGTCTTTTGGATGTAAAAGCAGAAATCAGTGTTAGCTACAGCTCTTACAAGTAGATTAAGACAAAAACTCCGACTGTCACTCCCTAAGAAGACATGAGCACAGTTTCTACACAGGATCCGTCTGCTGCGGCTCCACAGCACGTTTGGCCGAGGTGCAGCCTGATCTACGCAACTGAGATCTTAACATTAAATCACATAAACAACCTATAAAATACAAATAAGAGAATAGATTAAGGATACGTTTTGAAACTGAGGAGTGGCCACGCCGGCTCGTATGCTTCCCATGTGTTACAGTTCTATGAGACAGTCCGTGCCAGGGTAGTCTGGGAGGTTGAGCTCGTATTTTCTCTGGATGTCGTAGGGCAGGAAGCGTCCAGCCAAAAAATGCTTCCCTGAGAAACTCATCGCGCACTTTTTCGGTGCTGTGAGTGAGATTAGAACATCTGGATTAATCCCATCTTGACTCGGTTCTTCTACATCCCAACCTGAGGACGACAGAGAGGAACAAGACAAAACAAAACAAAGAGAGGAGCTTAAGGAAAGCAGGATCGGGATCATTTTCTGCCTGCACTCACACTTAGCAGGTAATGTATGGTGTATGACGAGCTCACACTGAGCTGCAGCGTGAGATTTATCCTCCACGTGTGCATCCAGCTTGGAAAACGCCTGCATGTGAGCCAAGTCACTGAGGGAGCTGCCTGAAGGCTCATCTATCATTTGTGTTTTTGAGCCTCCAACATGAAATCTATAGTCTGCGTGAGCACCAACCTGAGGGCATATCCACACTGACAATGGGGGTTTTGATTTGCTTCAGGGTGACCAGAATGCCGGAGTAGGGCTCCTTGATGTTGGCGCAGTCGGACTCTGGGCCCAGCATGGCATCAATCACAAGGTTGTAGGCGTCGTTTATGAGCTGCACCTGAACACAACAGACCTCGGTGTTAATAAATGAAGGGAAACTACTCGTAAACGACTCACTTAAATCAGCAACGGTGCATAAAATGAAACTGTGAGGTTGTGAGATGAACAGCAGCGAAGGTGAGCAGATAAAACAATCTGAGAAAAGCTGTAAGAAGAAATCTATTTTTCCTCAAAAACCAAAAAGACACTGAAAAAAAAAAAACCTCCAAAGGGAAATAAGCTGTTTCCGTCTGTCTCCTGTCAAGCGAACCTCCCGCTGGCTACAGCTTCATATTCCCAACACAGACATCATTCCAGACTTCTTATTTAACTCTCACAAAGGCAGACAACAAATAAGCACGTTTTCCGAAACGCTGAACGACTCTCCGTTTCAACAAAGCGATTTTTCACCGTCACCAGTGAATCAGCGGCGTGTAGAATAAATGTGCTGACCTCTGTGGGAAGGTAGGAGAGGAAAGGGATGTCCATCTTCTCACACTGAACCGTAAAGTCCTGGTGTAAACTCTGAGAGGAGCGTTTAGGGTGATAGATGGTGGGCTCATATTCCTGTGGGGGGGGGTCACAGAGGAGAGGAAACACACACACAAAAGAGAGATAAGATTACATAACATCTACGCTGCCGTTTGAGCCAACAGTGACATGATCGAGCGTGTGATCGATGTGCTTCTGGCCTTCAGTTTGTGACAAAGTGAAAGTCCCGTCTATCAGTCATCAGCTGTTTTTTCTTTTTTTTTAAACGCTGCTTCCTGAATGAATTCTTCTTCTATGAACTGGAAGCAGAGAGGATGAGATCCAGACACCTGCGGTCTCAGAGGTCTGTGATGTTCAGCAGGAAACACCAGTCATCGATGACCTTTACACAGTCCCAGAGACAGATCTTCAACCAGAGAACCACTCTGGTGTCTGCGTGTGTGTGTGTGTGTGTGTGTGTGTGTCTGTGTGTGCGTGCGTGTGTGTCTGAAAGTTTCATGTGAAAAGCTTATTATATTGTTTTCCCTCACTGTTTTCTGCACAGTCTCCTGAAGTTGATGTAATGTGGCCCTGCGGCGTTGTACCTGAACTGAGCGCTGCACCAGACTCTGTTCAAAAAAATAGCCTTTTAAGTGCTACAATGCCTGTCAGCACGCAGGTCACACGGTAACTTCAGGCTATTTGGACCTGCGTTCTTTAATTAATTTGGAATGTAATTAACACGGCGGTCAGGACGTTGTTTTGATAGCAGTTGAACTTCTGACATTTGCTCCTGTGTTTTTCATCAGGAGGGAAAAAAGACGTAACGTGAGCAGCAGGAGAACCAGTTTAAAAAGTGATGTATTTTCTTTTAAATAAACACTGTTTGGTGGACGTAGTTTACGTTGCTAAAGCAAAGTTCATGTGGATTATGGAATATCTGACCGAGCACTATTAGCACTCGGTATTTGTTCGGGATTGGTTAAAAAAAACAAACCAAAAGTTTCCAAATTGTACTTGTCGTTCGTGTCATTACACTCAGCTCATGTGACATAAACGCTCGTCTTGTTGTCATTCTTGTCTTGTGTCTCAGCTTTAAAATAAATTGCATATTGTGTCTCACCATCTGGCCAGTTAATCCACCTAAATCTCGATCTGGCCCGGCCAAAGCACAGTTTCCACAGACAGGATTAACCAAATAAATGAATTGAATTAATTCTTTGAAACGTGTTTGAGCTGAAGCTGCTTCACAGAGGAAGAGATCAGTCAGGTCAGACAGACTGCAGCCTCCTCAGGGATCCTCAACCAATCAAACCGCCACAGCCACTGATCACCTGACGTCACCTCCACTTTGTGCACGTGTGTGTGTATTTATGCATGTGTGTGTGTGTGTGTGGCCTCAGCATGCCCTTGACCTCGTCAGCAGTTGCACCATCATCACATGTGGAAGTTCAGAGGAGCTTAAATGACTGTCAGCGTCACTGAGCATGAACAGAAATGAGGGAACACACTCGGTCTTTTCTTCATGTTCACATCTCACAAGGTTACACTTCCTGTCTCTGAGGGACGAGGGCGTCGTGTTGATGTTGTTTTCATACAGTCTGTTAAGATTAAAGGGATGAGAGTCTGCAGGAACTTAAAGAGACAAGATTTTGCAAAATAAACTGTTGCACCTTTGTCACCTTAACTGTGCACTCCAGTCTGTTTGAGAAGTGTTGTCTTCTTCTTCTTCTTCTTCTTCTTCTTCCTCTTATAACACGACTTGAATTACTTGTTTTCTCTGGGGTTATAATACAGAATAAATGTCTTTCATTCATGCCAATTACAGTGAGTAATATGAGCTTTCTGTGCAGTGCAGTGAGTAAAACACAACATTATATAAGAGCATTACACCAAAACTGATGTGCAGATGATTTGTTTTTCATTTTCATCCAACATCAGCTTTGATCAAGGAATATATGCATCTTACAGGATGAAGTGTTGTGTCTTTCCGACACACCTGGCAGAGGAAATAATCACGACAGGCTCAGAAACAACCAGCTTTTGTGAATGTGGACGTGTTGGAGCGACGTGAGGAGCGAGTTAGCCTGTTTGCCTGCAGCCCATCATTCATCTCCATGCTCTGTCTAATCACATTCACAGCTCTGCATCAAGGGCCCAGAGCTGTTTCTGTGTGTGTGTGTGTGTGTGTGTGTGTGTGTGTGTGTGTGCCTCACGTGTATCCCTGCATGTCCTCCTGCTGACAGGGATCACATCGCACCATGAAAAACATAAACTCTTACACCAGGAGAGTGATTCGCAGTCCAAAGTAGGCGCTCAGATTTCTCAAGTTTAAGCAAACTCAGACGAGTGTGGTCTGCAGAGCGCCGTGGAGCGTAATAACTTCACAAAAAATGATTATAAAACTTCATCTTTATAGCATTTTTCAAAATGTCGTAAAAACTTCACATTAATTTATAAAAAAAAGACAGAATCTGAGAGTTGAAGCAGAGGAAAAGTGACCAAAAAGAGATAAAATAGTGTGCAAAAGATGTATTTCAAAGTTATGTTGATACCTAATTGTTTGAAGTTTTTATGGAGAAGTTTTTTATTCATGTTTCAAACGCAGAGTAAAACATATTTCCCTCTGTGCCGACTGCCGAGCTCGTCCTCAGCCTTAAGATGAGACGAAGAGAGAGTGGGAGGCGCGAAAGGAGGGAGAGAGTCCACGGAGAGCCATCAGGCTGCTTCAACATGAGTCCATCTGACATGGTTTTAATCACAACGATCAATCTGGTGTGTCAGACACATATGGGAAAGTGTACAGATGCATTCCTCTCCAAAGCAAACATCCCCACAACACAAATCCAATATTTCCTTTCCAATAAAGTGGTGGACTGCTGCAGGACTTAACAGCGCTAATGAAACACAAACGGCTCAGACTCTGAGCTGCGATGTGTTTGGAGAGGATCGTTTTTAGCCCCTTAAAACAAAAAGTCTTTAAAAAGTTCAGTCATCATGAGGCCTGAGCGGCAGACATCATAATTATAGCATCACATCGTGGCTGTCGAGCGTAACACACAGACGGTTTTAACGAGAGTAACAATAGCATGATATCATGGCTGTCTGAGTGGCCTTGCAGAGAGGGTAATAGGATAACTGCTCCAAGTCGTTTACAGGAGCTGAAGTGAAATTCTGTAAATCACAGAGGGCCTGTATAGTCTCTGCGGTCCCCTGTTAGTCCTGGTGCAAGCACAAGTTTGCAGGATAGTTTTCTCTGCTGCGATAAAATACTCAGCGAGCTCCAGACTGTGTTTTGCTGCGAGTCCATCAGCATTTTAAGGATTTATTCAGCTGAAAAAATGTCGTTTCTGTTCATAGAAGTTGTTGACTTACAAACATGCGCAGGTGTCGAGCACAAACCAGGCCGATGGAGCCGTTTTGATCCGGACCGCAGATCACCAGCACCGTCGGCTGCTTCTTTGTTAGGGCGCTGAGAGGGTAGGCCTGGAGGAGAGACAGGAGGAGAGACAGACAGTTAGAGGCGATATGAGGCAAAGGGATGGAGGAGATATTCAGAGGAGAAAATAGAAGTGGTTATTGATAGAGAACAATAGAAACAAAAGCAGGAGAAAGATAAACGGTCATCAGTTTTCATCCCACAGACTCAGGCTTCTTATTCAGTGCAGGTCATCCGATCCTCCTCTGCCTCTCCATCATTCCCAGAGTTCCTGCCTGCGAAATGCCAGGCATGCCAGACAAGGCTGGAAATGGCACCAGCTGCATTGTCTTCCGTCTGCGAGGTGAAGTCCAATCTCATTAAAATAACCCTGGCACCAGTGGCAAAAAAATAGCAGTGTCCCCGCTGTGGGATGCTTCTGTATATTTAACACACTTTCCGTCTCGGCCCCTCGGCTGCTGCAGCCGGCTGCTGGCATCTGCCGCGTTTACTGGCCGCACATTCCCCTGTAAATCATCCTGCACCTTCTTAAATGAGACAGGTATTTGCCCGCAGGACTGTCAGCCTGAGTGGCTAATCTGCCGTATCCCAAACAGAGGCGCTCTGTGTGTCTGCGAACGCTCGTTAGCCGTTAGCTCAGCTCGTCGTCCTGGGCTCAGTATTAAAAACATGGATTGAACATTAAGCTCATTTGAAACCATGAAGTCAGCACATTCTCCCCAAAAATAAACTCAAACTAGAAAAGTTAACTTAATATGCAATTATTACATTAGTGACCTCATGAATTTCTATTTTTGCTTTGTTTGCAAACTTGTTCCAGGTAGAAAAACCTCCACACAGAGCAGATCTCTTTATTTCTGTTTGATTTGTTCTTAAAGTTGCCAGTTTAAGGTCCCAAATGTGTCTGCCTTCATTTTCCACAGATTCTTCAAAGCACAGAAATCCTTTGCCACACTTTGGTTTGCTAGCTGATGCATTTAGTTTTTTTTCTTTTTTTGTTCAGCGTCTGCACTTCTGCATCAGACAGGAATGACTGTTCGTCTGTTTAAAGGTCACAGCATAATTTCATAGACGAGAAAATGAACTTTTACTGAAGGAGAAAGTTTACATAGATTTCTGGAAATCTGTCCAATTAGAGCCCATTAAATGTTTTTCAGAACACGAGTCTTAAACCCAATTATCCCAGTTTTATTGCCAGTATAAGTAGTCAGTGACTGCAGTTCACAGTAATGCTTTAGATCACTGCCCACTAATTACAGTGCAAGTATTTTGTAATTATGGGGCAGATTTAAAAGATTCACAGGAAAAGCATAAATAGAACAAAACAAGGAGTCTTAAAGTAAAGAATATCTTATTTATTTGGAACTAAATGATAAAAAAATATCTATTTTATGCACTAAAAATTTACATAATAGTTTAAAAGTAAAATGAAGTGCATATAAAAGTCCAGTACATATTATTTACCACAAAAATACTCTTTTTACCTTTTCATACTGTATGTACATTACTGTTATAATTTTATTAGAGCCTAATAAAGAATATTAACAGGCTACATCGCTGCACTCTGTAATTATTTTAAAAGTGTTTGTTATTTGAAAAAGCGGTTAAACCATAATTACATGTGTTTTCCCTCGGTCTCCCATAAATGTTTTATTATACCTTGTAAATATTTCAGATTATTAAATAAGTCCATCAGCATAACATAATTATACATAATCACACATGCGAGTTGTAATAAAAAATATTAAATAATTCAAATTAAGACTCATGTTGGTCGAACATGAAAGAAGAAATCACACGTTGTTGCTCGTTTGCCTTCAAACAGGCTGAATGAATCCCAGCGCACATTAAAATCCATCCGCCTTCACTTCCACTGATGAGTTCATCGCAGGAAAAGTTCATATGGAGAAACAGACCATTTCCCACAATGTATAATTGGATATAACAAGACTCGGAGTGCATTAACCAGAGCGATGAATCCTGGAGATGAGACAGCAGCTGTTATCTCCTTCATAACAGCCCAGCTGAGAAATCATCACGATGAGATGGAAGAAGGTTGAGGAGGAAGAAGCACAACTTTCATTTTCACATCTAATAACAGAGAAGCCCTCGGTGAGTTTCACACTGAATAACCACATGTTAATGAAACAGTGTGTGTGTGTGTGTGTGTAAGTTTGTGTGTAAGTGTGAGTTGTTGTGTAAATTAGAATTCTGTATTTTCAGTGTTTTCAGATTCAGTTTGAACTTCAAGATTTTTATTTTAGTTTAGTTTAAGTTTGTTTTCCAAAAAGGTGTTTAAGTTTTTTCAGAGGTTTAATTTTTATTTTTTTAAGTTTTTGTTTTACAGTTTTTTATTTTTTTTTTGTTAAAGCAAGGAGTGTGTTGCTTCATTAACATGCAAAAAATATTTTAAAAATCCACTCTAACTCTAAATGCTTATGATTGAAATAAATGTATGTGTTACATGTGAACTATGGAGATGTTTCAGATTTCAGTTCACTGTGTGAGATCGCAAAAATGAGGATAAAAAAATAACTGATACCTGACTGTAAAAAAAAAACCTAAAATTTACTTATATTTATTTTATGCTTTTTTTTTAAAAAAGGTGATATCCCTTCAGTTTAGCTTCATTTTTCCTTGAAAAATATAATTTTTTATTAGATTTAAATTTATGATATTTTTTTACTGCTTCATTTTTAATTTCATATAATAACCCTGTTGTATGTGTTGTATGTGTGTAGGTGTGTGTGTATGTGTATGTGTATGTGTGTGTGTGTGTGTGTATGTGTGTGTGTGTGTGTATGTGTATGTGTGTGTGTGTGTGTGTGGTATAGTGTCAAACACCAGTTTATTTGAGGGAAATGCAAACTATAGTTACTGCAACCAGCTGTTAAAGACAAAGCAGCTGTGACGGTGCTGCCTCCTGCTGTGAACTCAACATACGTCTGTTACAAAAATAAAACATCTATAAAACAGATTAAAGGTTCAACTTAAAGCTGCACCAGTTAAAAGTGTTCTTACTTAATTCATACTGTGACAGGGTCTCTTCTGCTAATGAACAAACAGAAAATGATCTTTTTTTTGCTAATCTTTGGACCGTATTTAAGCTTTTTTTGTGTGAGTGTTTGGTTTCTGGGTTTGCATCTCCGCTCTCGTCTCCTCGTCTGCAGCTGCAGCAAACAGCAAAATAAAGCCACTGTACTCGCTTACGGCCAAACAGCACAGACAGCCAGCGAACGTTAGCGGCACAACATTTTATAAGGCAGAGTTGTTTTTCATCCTGGGAAGTTTTGGAAACTAAAATAGAACATAAAAGAGAGTTAATATTGAATTAATTTATCAGGCGGCCAGAATCTCTGACTGAAAGCGAAGTTTGCTGCCGGACGTGTGAATATTTTTGCTAAACATTAAAAAACTTTGATTAACTGAAAGAAAACAGTATTATAGAAAATCCAACAATGCTTGAACATAAATGTCTTTTTTTTTTGGTGTTAAAGTTACTTTGTTAAATAAACATTAGTTTGGTCTTTTTTGCATTCGGTGTCTCTAGTTTTCTGTTAATTGCTTCTTTTAAGCCTTTTTAAACACAATAAAAGTGAGTAGATTTAATGACCATCACTCTAAATATTTAGGAGCATCAGGAGGTTCATTAAAACAAAATCAGGATTCATTTCATGGTGGTTGAGAAGCTGCTGGAGCCTCACGCTGTTATGAGTAAGCAGCTATAAACGGAGCCGGCTGGATCAATTCAGGCAGCACTCGGAGATGTTTGGAAGCATTTGTCTAATCTCACTTGGAAGAGAAGCTTGATTTATTCCAACACCTACGAGTCTGCGAGCATCTCCCTCTAACTAGTCATTTACTCTGACATCTGCTTTCAAATAAATCACTGAAAAAATGAAAACCATTAACAGAAGAGGAGACAGAGAGCGATTCTGTTGGATTCATGTATTTAGTCTTGGTGTTGAAAATGCTTAAACTAAAAAAAAAAAAAGTGCAAGTATGAGCTAAGTCTCTGCTTTAAATGTGTTACACAGAAAAAAGACTCTCCTGTGGCCAAAAGACGCAAAAGGCGTATAGATTTGTAGCCAGCAGTGATGATAGCTTCATTTTTCTCGTGTATTAAGTTGAATATCTTAATAAAAGTCCATTATGTGCTCTGCTCCAAAAACATGTCGTTTGTTTCAATAAAACACTCAGACGGTTCGACCTGTCTTGGCAGAAAAACAAAATGCCATCACAACATTGTTTTAGAAAAACAAGGTTTTATTACGCGGTTTCAGCCTCGTAAACCTGCTGAAATGTTTTCCAGTGTTTGAGATATTTATGATATTTCTGATGTGTAGGCGGTTTTCTACAAGTGCAGGCAGATGGTTTGTTGCATCTGGTCAGCAGGTTTGAGATCTGGTTACTTTCTTCATCCTTTTTTTCTGCAGAACTTTTCAGTTTTCTAGACAGAACTTCTAAATTTAAAAAATCATTAACAGTAAATCAGATGGAAGAGGAGATGCATAAAATATTGTGGCCCTCTACTTATTTAAAGACATATTAGGAGGTGAACAAGGGAGTGGATCATGAAGGGTGAGGAGAGTGTTGGATCTTGTGCAGAGCTCTGCAAGGATCTCCCCCACATTCACACACTCACACACTCACACAACCCGAAAAATATGTCTGTCTTCATTGTAATAAGGTTTCAAGGGAATACCTCTTTGTAACAAATGTTAAAGACACATGTTCTTTCACCTCCAATCAACCTGAAACACACACTGAGCCTGAGAAAACACTATCAGGGTCCTAGAAACACAAACACACTCACATATGCGGAAAACAGGGCCTCTGTTATTTACACAAGAAGAGCGAGTCAAAGTCCAGCGGCTCCTGTACGCTACAGACTCATTTATTGCTGTGTGGTAACAAAAATGTCTCCTGTCTCCACTCAGGTGTTGAAAAGCCTCAGACTGACAGAGAAGCACACACACACACACACACACACACACACACACACATGCACAGTCTGGACCTGGTGGCTGCGGCTGCTGAAGCTGGAACAGTAAAAGGATTACTTACAGAAAATCTTTAATCTATCTGGCAACCAGAGGTGTAGGTGTGTGTGTGAGACCCAGCACATGCTTGTTTGCGTGGGATCCCTGGAAGCCAGCAGCAGTAGGCCAGCAGTGAAATCAGACTGTCTGCATCTCCTTCTACTGTAATTTTCCTTAAATAGCAGTGATGTCATGTAAGCAGTAGCGTGCTGCCGGCGGCTGTGGGCAGCGGCGCTCCGCGGCGTCCTGGCCCTGTTTGTCTTGTAAGTCTATGCTGTTGGGGCGGCTGATGGAGGGCCAGGCGTGGGGCCAGCGGTGGCTGATGATAATAGAGGGGAAGTGGATGTGGTGGGTTTAATCACACACTCCGAGGGGAGAACACAAAGTCTCTTCTTCTGACTGATGCTGCCACTCCGGCTGCCTCGGCTTTTACATGTCTCCTGTTTTCCATTTAACTTTCTCTAAACCGTGTCAGTCTGTTTCTCACCACCCAAGAATGTAATGGCTTTATTAAGCCGAACAATATGCTATTGTACTGTTGTAACCCAAAACACTCACAGCTATTGGGGGAAAAAAAATCAATCAAATGAAACGAAATAAGATCAGCTCTTAGCACGACTGCGATCATAACTAATCTGTCACCAAAATGAAAGCTAAACCTGCATCGGTTGACTTTTTTCTTGGCCACCAGGGGGCAGCACAACAAGCTTTAAACACAACCTAATGTAACTTTTACTTTATAAAGCTGGAACATGTATAGGCAGAGGTGGGCACTGAAGTCTCATCACTTGGGCTCCAGTCGAACTCGAGTCGCACATTTGATGTCATTAGGATTCGACTGAATAAAAAAAGACTCGCAACTCGAACTTTAACACTTGAGAGCTTCTGAGCCTTTTGACTTGAAGAGACTTGACACCTTCCACAAAGTCCAAAGATTAATACGTATGTTGTTTACAAAGTTTAATGGATCATTTCTGTTTACTGATGAACTAACCTCGACCCTTCTCATCCCCTCGTTCTTGGTCATTTGACTCTCATTTCTTTAAGACGTCTTTGTTTGAACTAGTCTGTTGGCACTCGGTCACTTTACAGGAAAGAAACCTCGTTACTTTTCTAATAACCTGATGTTTCCTTACTGAGTCAAAGATGTTTGCAGCAAAATGGCAGAAAAACAAAGTCAGCAACAAACTGATAAACATAAAAGACCTTTAAGCAGCTGGAGAGCCAGATGTTGCCCCCCCGTGTGCCTGTTAGCAGGTGTTTGATAAGTTGATTAGATGATGTTATTTCATCGCTTTCTGTGTGGAAAACATAGATTTTTCTCAATGAATCCTGAATCCTTGGAGGTTTTAATATCTGCAGATGTGTTTTTGGAATCAGTTTTTACCTTTTGTGTTTATTATCAGACTTTTTTTTTCTCTCTGTCTATTTGATCAGTGTTTTTGAAGTGTAAGTGTTCGTTTTATGAAGGGAGATTAAAGGTGTGTTGTTTAATCACTCGTCTTTTTCTTAACTTTTTCCTGTAACGCTCTCTTCTGTGTTTCTGTCTCTCTGTCCTACTTTTTCTCTTCATCCTTTCTTCTGAGAGCAAAGCGAGGTTTCATGTGTCTTGTAGCTCAGACTCTTATTCATCACAGCCTGCTGATGAGCCCGCTGAGGAAAGCAGCGTGGCGTTAAACCAAGTCAGTGGTCTGCTCAGAAGGAACCACATGTGTTTTTACCAGCCACACATGTACGCACACACACACACACACACCAAACACACACATATAGACTCTCAGTCTGACACAGTCCAGATCACAGAGAAGAAGAGTTGTGGTTTTGGAGTGGTGTGGTTGAGGAACGCTGAGGAACGCTGCAGAGTGAGCTCAGGTGTTCTGCCCTGAGGTGAGCCGCCCAAATGTTTGGAAGTAAATGTCACAGAACGTTAGAACATTTCCTCCACGTAACAGTGAGACACTTTGTATGGAAGTTAATGCAAATTAGGAAAATGTAACGAGCAGCAGCTGTGACTTTTTGCCCTCTTATACAATCAATCAGTCACAGCAGGATGTGACTGCTCGCTGCTGTGATTGCTGAGGCTCAGAGTGACAGAAAGCTCATCGGCTGTCCAGAAAACTGAGATGAAATTCGTGACCTTTTAAAAACGGTTTGCTGAGTGATGCACAGTGTTGACTATTAAAAGGATCTGCACAGGAGTGGGGTGGCTGAGGACACAGGCTGACTTTATTTGACTCGAGCTTGTAAAAGTGGTTCTGAGTAGGATGAATTTATGCAGAAACAGACTGTAATTATAAAAGTTTTGCATGACTTAAATTCATTTGACCATTTCTCCGAAAGCAATTTTTTGAATTTTGAAAAAAAAACTTGTAAGTTCTCGCAAAGAAAGGATTGATTTGTTTGTTTTTATCCTCATGGCGACGAGATTTGTTGAGAAACTGATTAAAAACAAGTTTTGCGTGACATTTTCACTGCAGTATATAAAAAAAGAGCTGAACAAAGGAGAAAATAAAGGAAAACATCTTTAAAATTTTATGCACAATAACGTCAAAGTGCCAAGTTTACAGTAAAGCTACCGGAAGAATTTCACCGACAGACTAAACAGTCTGAAATGCAGATCTGACACACACACGCACACGCACACACACACACACACACACACAAATACAGACACACAGCACAGGAAGCAGCACCACTGTTCAGTGTTTAATGGTCCAAAGAAAAGGAGTTTGAAAGCAAAACAACACATTGAAGCAAAGGTCCATTTAACAATTAAAACAAAATCTGCAATAAAAACATGTTGAAATGAAGGTTTCTGTCTCAGGACCACACAGATGTGGACTTCTGGATGAATCGACGTGGATATGGATGGATGAGGATCGAATGAATGAATTAATAACAGAGAAAGAATTTCCCCTGTGCTGTGTTCGGCTTTGTATTTGCAATAAATAATCGAGAGCAAGCAGGAAAGAAAAACAGAGGGATGGAAACAAAGGCATGCAGACTGACAGCAAAAGGAGATGTGCAGACCTTGGTGATGGCGATGGCGCATGCTTGTCCCCAAATCTCTATCAGCTGCTGTTGTCCAAACCTGTAGTCCCTTAGAAGCTCTGTCTCAATGGCTGCAGCCTCGCCTTTACTGTAAGACACAGAGCAAGAGGAGGTGAGCAAGACAAGTACCATGTTCATTTATTATCATTTATAAAGAACATTTGTTAAAGCTTTTCTTAAAATAAATGCAAGTGCAGCCGTTCAGGGAGGAAATCATGTTGTCACTAATTAAAACTCTTTTAAAAGCTTCACACATAATTCAGCATCAGCAGACATGTTCTGAATTTAAAGTATCTGTAATTGGTCTCAGGGAGTTGGAAATATGAACAATTGCATAATTAAATTACAGTTGCTCATTGTAAATGCACTTTGCTGCGGGCGATATAAGCCTGCAGCTCCTCTAACCAGTTGACCACATCATGGCAGCATGTAATCAGACGAGAACAAAGTGTTTCTGCTGCGTTAAATCCAACAATATTTATTATATGTTTAATAAAAAAAAGACCCTCAGATGCCCGAGCCAGCAGAGCGTTTTAAAGGTTTTCTATAAGTCAGCTTCTACTTGTAACAAACATAAACAGCTTCTGGGAAGCTCAGCCGTGAAACTCAAAACAGAACATGCTGGCGATGAAACGACCTGAAGCATTTACCACAGAGTCTCAAATGTCCGATTGTCTGTGAACACAACAAGATGTTTGTGATGTGTTCTCGGCCTCAGTTATTGTGTCGTTTGTTCTGAAGTGATTGCCTCTTTCCTTCCTACGATTGCTCTCCACATGGTGACAGTAATGCTATATTGGAGCCTGCTGCTGATGCATGGAGATGTGTATGTGTGTGTGGATGTGTGTGTGTGTGTGTGTGTGTATGTGTGTGTGTGTGTGTGATGTTTGGAAAGAACAGCAGTGGGAATGTGATATGGACAAGCAACAGTGGTGTCACCTGATTTTGAGAAATTGAAAAGCAAGAACAGGCCAAGTATGAATAATGACAGTCTGCTTCTTGATTTGGGATCTGCTTCTGCAGCGTTGAACACATCCCTGTTACTCTACAGACACCTAGTGGTCATCCTCGGTACTGCAGCTTTTAAAAAAACTGGCTGATGAAGTGATGACTTTTAGGTAAAAATAAGATTTCTTTTGCAATGTCTTGTTCTTCAAACCTTCTCAGAAAGCTGTGCGTTATGTGATCAGTATCAGCGTCGATCATTAAAAATCGTCTATCAGACCAATAAGAGCAGATGAGAGGAGGATCAATGTACAAAATCAATATTCTAATCAGCTCTGAACCAACAAGGTCACTCAGCTTTTAACCTAAAAAAGATTGAGAGCTCTGTGTTTTTTCTTGTTATGTCAAGTGGAAAAAAGCAAACATGACACAGCGGACACCCCCACATCCACTGTGACATGAAGACATGAAGACACTCACACAGATGAAAAGAGCTCAAACAAACGAACATTTTTAGAACCTTTAAATGCATCATAGCTGCTGGAACAGACGACTTGCAGTCTTTTATTTTGTAGTAACAGTGCTGTATGATGCCACTGTCCTGCTGTTGTTAATTAGCACCATCCATTTTCCAGAGAAAAGAACAGAAACACTTTTTATTATTGTTGTGTTTATGCTGAAGAATTACAGTGAAGACTGTGTGTGTGCGTGTGTGTGTGTGTGTGTGTTTGTGTGTGTGTGTGTGTGTGTGTGTGTGTGTGTGTGTGTGTGTGTGTGTGTGTGT
>JAQMCX010000046.1:5471496-5573467 GCA_029814765.1 Acanthurus leucopareius
TGTGTGTGTGTGTGTGTGTGTGTGTGTGTGTCTGTGTGTGTTTGTGTGTGAAATGTATCTCTAAAGAAGAAGCACAAGCATTCATCTGCGTCGTTCGTCTCTATTCTCTGTGCTGACAGTGGGACAAACGCTAAGCCTGCTTGTGTTTCTTTAGTTTCTTTTAAGACGCTGCAGTGTGTGTGTGTGTGTGTGTGTGTGTGTGTGTGTCAGCAGGCGAGTGTATCCATGTGGGGTTTCTGGCATTTACCTGTGCCAGTGGAGCGGCAGCAGCTGTCACCCACAGCTCACCTCAGGGATGTTTCCTGAGTCACTGTGACAAGTTGATCTTTGGAAAGTTCACCTTGATCCACAGGGTTCGCTCTGCGCTCGCAGCACCGCAGCGTCTTTGAAAGTGTTTATTAAGGCAGATTGATTCTACATCAGGATGGGCTGGACTGCTTCGTCTTATCTTATCTCATCTTAACCTATCTTATCTCTTTTATTTTATCGATTCTATTGATTTTTTTATTAGCCAAAAAAAGATCTGCTCCTTCTGGGAATTACAATCAGGAAAAAATCATTTTACACATCACAACTCACACAATTCACACAAACATAATGAAGGAAATATTTAAAAAAAAAAACAAACAGGCCATACCAAACTACAGCCGTAACACCTTTCACTCAGAATCATAGCTTGTTTAAAACAGTAACATGTTTCCTTCAAGGCAGTTTGCATGTAAATTATATTTTACTGTTCATTTCATGTCCGGTGTGCATGAAAGTAGGAAGCAGTTTTATCAAGCTGTGAATGCGTCCTGGGGACACATAAAAAGATCCAATCAGTAGATCAACTGCTTGGTTGCTGGTATCAGAAGATAAAGACCGGAGATATAAGTAGGTAGTTTACCTAACAACTTCCTGGCAGGCATAGCAACAGGTGTATTTTCTCCTCTGGTATAAATAGGAGCATCCCAAACATTCATAAGAAAAAATGCGGTGGTGAATACACGAGTCTCCTCTTTTTTACCTTATGATCCAGTTTTTTAAGCAGGGATGAAGTTACCGCAACATACTTTGTACAAATAGACATGACATTTACATTTCTTTTCTTTACTTTTTTTTAAAGACAATGCTGTCCTTAGACTTTTAATTTGTTTCCTGACAGCAGCAGGAAATCTCTTTACGAGCAGAATTCCCAGATCTGAGGTGCAGTTGTTGGCTGGTGAAGAACTCTGAGCCTTGAACTTATGCCACCGGAGCAACAGCATCGCTTCTGAACAGACATTTACTGTTATTCCTTAACATTACATGACAGAACTAAGTGTTGTGGGTGTATTGCTCTCAGCAGCTGCTGCTAATGTTAGCCAAGAGGCTCCACCACAAGGGAACAGAACAAAGCACTCAGGACAGACTAAAGACAGGCAGCTGTTTCATTCCAAATACAGCATTTCTGTTCATTTAGCAGCTTCTGTCATACTTGTCATGGTTATTATTCAAGCCTTGTTGTGTTCAAAACCCTTATTAGTATTCTGGAAAGTATATATAACCAGACATTTTTCATCTCAGTGGGCTGCAACCTTGCTAAAAGCCTTCACCAAATTGCTTCTAAAAGCAAAGCAGGAATACACATATGCTGCCCTTGATAACAAAATACATATATATATGAGTGTGTGTAAGTGTGTGTGTAAGTGTGTGTGTGTGCGCAGGTGTGTGTGTAAGTGTGTGTGTAAGTGTGTGTGAAAGAGAGCATGTGTGGTGCAGCTGCAGAATAAACAGGGCAATCTGCGTTTTGGCTTCTGTTGCACCTGTAGCCCCGTCATGCAGCAGCCAGCAGCCAGCAGCTTCGCCCCAGAGGGAGGAGTTGATTTCCCCATGCTGGGTGCGATGTGCTCCTGTGGCTGCTCACCCTCATTGTGAAGCTGCTCTGTGATCACAACCTGCTTAATGAGTCTGTTTACCTTTAACCTGAGATACAGTAAAATGGAGCCTCAGCGGTCCCTTTGGGGAAATGGGAACACAGTAGCAAACAACGGGAGTATAAACATCAAAATTAGAAAATAAAGTGGAGGTGAAGGGGCATAACAATTAAGATTCAACACAAAAAAATAATAACATGTGGATGAAAGTGTGACTTTTAATTAGACTTTTTAAGTGTATTCATTTAAAGCAATAACTCAGTGAATAGAAAGGTTACTGGTACATTTTGTATTTATGGACACATGCAGAAAATAAAGCAAACACCAAGTGGTTGAATACTAAAAACAGCTGCTGTTTTTAACACAATCCAGTGCTACAATGCTGCAACAGATACAGTGAAAGTGATGCAGCATACAAACATGCTAAATTTATACTGAAATTCCACTCGATTATAAACAGTCTGGTGCTGCAGGACATATAAGCCGCAGCTGTGAGGCATTCTTGTATCATATGAGAGATGAATTCTCCACTGAAAACTGGAAGAGCTTCTATTTTTTTTTACACTGGAGGACCGAAATAGCCAAACTCCCCTCCCCCTCCCTCTCAGTTTGCCTAATTCCCACCTTTCCAGAGATCTGCTGGTGCGATAAGAGCTGAGATTAAAATAACTGAAAGTGAAAGATTTTAGTCATCTTTCCAAACTCCCATTTTTACCCGTCAGTGTTTTTACTCTCTCATGACGCAGAATAACAGAGAAACAGACCACGTCTCCTGATAAATAACATAATTGCTAATAAATCTAGTATTTTAAATTATTTTTAAAAAAAAAACAATGCTAACAACTATCTTGGCACACAGTTTTTACTTCTCATCATATTTAATTGACTTTAATCTAAAAAAAACATTCAGCAGACAAGCTTACTTAAACGGACGGACATGCTAACATTATGTCTGTTAAAAGCATTGTCATTGTGAGCATATTAGCATGCTAACGTTACCATTAGCTCATAGCAGCACTGCTGTGTGCCTGAGCAAAGCCACATAAAACCAAGTGCAACATTATAAATAGTTAAAACTGGATCTTTTCATCTGTTTGTGTTGTGTTGGTTAACGTTTGTCAGAATTAAACAGCACGTGTTATCGGTGTCACCGAAGAGAGAATAAAAACAAGCTGTTTATTTAAGTCTACAGCCCTCTTCTCTATACTCTCTGCCTGTTCAACCCCCATTATGCCCCCCCCACATACACACATCTAACACTCAACAGCTGTTTAATGACACTACAGGCTTTTAACCATAAATAAAGTGCCACATCAAATAACATTTTTTGTAAGGAAGCCAGTTCTTTCACCTCTGCTTCTGTCCTCCATACGGCTCTAATCTGTATTACTCACTTATATATATGATTATATATATATAAATATGTGATTATTATATATATGCACTTATTTTTTTGCACTCTATTGTAGTTGATTGATCACAGTGGTGCTTCAGTCCACATGCAGCACAATGAAAGCTCTTGTGTTTGTGACAAACCCCTTCTCTATGTCCGTAGCCATGAGTACTGTGTCTATATTTTGCCATCAAATGTGTCATTGGTGTGTAGAGAACAATCAGCATATGTATGTTCATGTAACGAACCTGCTTATATAAAAGATGCGACACACGTCATGAAGGTAATAAGTGCTCTTAGGAACAAAGCAACGGCTGCTGTCAAGACAGCTGCTGGTTCACTCGTCTTCATTTGTTTTTTTTCATTGTTTTCTTGCAATTATTTTTCCACTGCGTCAATACTCTCATATGTAAAAACTAAAGAAACAAGGCCGTCACAAACATTAATAAAAGACAGGATCTGTCATATAAGTGGTGGGTGATTGCAGGGGGTATAACTGGAGTGCGGCCCCCCGTTGTTAGCAAAATGACCAAAGTGCATCCCCATCTTTAACCTGCCGTCCCCCCTCTCCGTCCCCTAGCAGCAGAGAGTGCATGATCAGAGAGGTTTCTCCGTTAAATATGTCAGTCTTTTCATCCAGACTCATTGATCCTTAATCTATCTGAGAACTGTGCAACTTAAAATCAGCTGCCTCCAACATATCAGCAGCCAAACTGAGCGGTGTATTGATAAACCCACGCCGCTGTCCGTGGTGCTGAAGCAGCAGACGGATTTGCAGTTGTGCTCTTTTATCTGAGTCCTGCCCTTTGGTAAATATCCTCTTTGACCTATAATATTCTTTAAATTGCACGCTTTATATCACAGTTCAATATCTTTCTGTATGTATTGCATTCCATAGAGCAGTTTCAGCATGGATTAAAGGCAGTTAGCAAACATGTTGCTGTGGAAGAGGAGTGAGAGGTTCATCAAGACACACTGGCGCCGGTCATAATCTTATAATATTCTGATGATCAGTCAGTGGCGTCTGTAACTGTCAGATGAAGTCGTCTCTGCAGCAAAATATTTAAATGGAGACATGAATGCAGATTTAGTTTTTCCTGCAAGGTGACATTCAGCGTTAAGTTGGCTGGGCCTCTTAGAAGTGAACAAGTAAACGAATGCATACAACCGTGATAAATATTCGAAGAAGCTTCAGCATTATAATGCAGAAAAGCCTCAGCCAAGCTGTTTTACCCGGACATGCATCACATTCTGCAGCTCCTTCTGGCCTTTGATCTCCAACTTCTTGTTTGGCCTTATCATTCAAACCGAGTTTACCCTTTTTTCCATTTCCATCCTCTTTCTTCCTACTCTGCCTCCCTCTTTCTCCCCCATCACAGCAGCTCTGATGAGGGTTCGCACTTCACTGAACCAGAGTGATGGCAGATGGGGGGGGGGTGTCAGCGGGAGACACAGAGAGAGAAAACAGAGGCTAACAGAGCACAAGGGTGATAACTCACCCTGCTTGTTTTTTTTAAAGACAGGTTTTTAATCTGAGGAATGTAACCCTTTCATCATCACCCCGATGATAATCTCATTACAGACGCTCCGACATGCCTGTGTCACATACACTCATGATTTGCACTGTGGTTGATATCAGACGCCTCGCCATCTCATTACACTCTGTTTCCATCTGCGCCATCCACCACCTGAACTCTCCGAGCAGGTGGATTCAAAGGTCTGGAACCAGGCAACCCCCCGCCATTAAAACAAGATTATTAGAGGGCTCTCCCAGGTGTGTGTGTGTGTGTGCATCTAGTTTAACATGTATCATCTCAGAACACCTTTCATCATCAGTCACACCTCCTGGAGTGTGTCTCCAGGAAGTCCTGCAGCTTTCAGCTAAAGGACGATGTAAAGAAAAGAAGTGGAAAGGTTGAAAAGCAGCAGAGAGAAAAGCATGACGGTTCAGATCCACATTTATTAAAGTTTAGAGGGAAAAGCTCCGTCTCTGTAGGTTAAGACCAGGATCTTATTAAAAATGACAAGAAAAGGCGGCAACTTGAGCGTGCGCTATTTTTATCTTCAAAGGAAAACAATTCAAACTCAAACAAAACAAAACAAGAATCATGTAGTTACATAAGCATATGTAGAATGAAAAACCATATGCCTACTGTGCATGAGATTATGTCTGAGTGTGTAGGCGGGCATGTGTGTTTGCCCAGACTATCTCCACACACATGCACTGCAGTTTGCTTACATTTTTGAAGCAGCTGCTTAAATTTGCAGCATTTTCTTAATGAAGCTTCTACATTCCTGAAATAATTACAATAATGATGTTTAGCCTGTCAAAATCGAGTCTGAATGAAACTCGTTACGTGGTGTTTATAGTGTCCGAATGCATTAAAACTCGTGTTTGTAGATTGCTGGAGGCATAGGGATGCACGTTATGTTTCCCTCTGTATAATCTGATGATGGGCAGGAGGATCAGGTGCTGCGCTGATGTCTTATAAACAGCCTCAGCTGGCAGATGGGAGGTGGCTCTGCGTCTACATATGGTCCCATTCTAACAGCCCAGCATGAGCCCCTTTCTGCTGCTCAATTCTTATTAAATCAGGATGGCATGATTCACTTTGTTTCAACTCTCCTTGGGCAATAATTTAGGACTGGCTGTATGTTACAGTGTGTGTGTGTGTGTTTTGTAATAGAGAGATCAGATCTATACGAGTGTCTGCAGGAGCATCATTCTTTCAAATCAGGCTTAATTAGTTTAGCCGTCCACTCATTTTTCCCTCATATCCGGTACATGGAGACAGACATTCTTTAGATAATCCCAATCAGCGGCTCCTGCGTTTTGCTCTCATGACTCATTTTGTTCCCTGGCAGCCGTGAACCTGTTGACATGTAACAAAAGATGAACATGGATCATGTTTTTCTGAAGCCACAGGTGTGTGTGCTCGCTCATCGCTGGATTACATTTCCCGTGTTCTTGAAAACATTCAGCCATGAGTCAGGTTCACTCATCTCTTATTTTTAGATGTCATGTGATCATGAAAAAGAGAGGGATTTTATTCAGATGGGGGAGCACAAACCCACACACACACACACACACACACACACACAGATGCATTAAAGCACATTATGCACACTAGACATTCATGAGCTTACGGCACACCCGCATGCTCGCCGGTTACATCACCCCGCGCCCCCTAGTGGTCTCTCTTCTCACCTGGTTATCTAGAAAATCCATTTATAGCCTCTGCCTGCTTTAAACGCAGCTTCCTCAATCTGAGGCCGGACAAATTATAAGGCCTGTGGTGTCAAAAGTGATTCGTTTCCGCTGAGGGAGGGTCTTGTTGGCAGAGCAGGATGGCTAACGCAATTTATAAAGCGGCTGACCAAGACACGCCTGACTGATGACCTACCTGTGTTTCAGAGTGACCCCAGGTTTAATAACAGCGATGTATCAGCCGTCCTGGGCCTCAGGAGAAACAGCTTTGGGGAGAAAGTTGCCTGGCTGATGTTGTACATGACTCATCTGTGGCTCTCACCCCCTTCAGACCTGCAGGTTATGTGATTATGTTACATCTAAATGTGGTTAGAGCTCGCTTTGGATTTTTTCCTGTCAGGTTGTGATCAATCTATCATACGTGGATTTAATGTCAGATGTAAACAGGACCTGTAACTTCCCTTCTTCAATCTTTTACAATTTCCCCCCTTTGAAATAACTTAAGCCCAATCTCCTGGCACAGCGGCCGTTGTCACTGCTGGTTTCATTGTTTATCACTCAGCTGTAACACCAGCGGTCTCTTTTTACCTCATAAAAAAGTTTCATGATGAGGATCCGAGCTGCTGTGACAGGGACACAATCCCCCACCGGCTTCCCACCCGGAAAAACACACAATATCTTATTTCCAAAAGTCTGAATCATTGCTACCAGGATGTTAATCCTTGCAGTCCCCCCCCTCTATCTCTCAATGTTTCGAACTACAAGATGAAACTGAAGGATCCCTGTTACACTTGATTTATTTTATCCACTGAGCATGACTGTTGGTTTGCAAACAGAAGCCTGTAAGTCGACCTGTGCATTCAACTGGACGAATGTTTTACATTGCGTGAGCATTGCACCCTGAGCATGACCAACAAATGCTTGAAGAAAGCCAACAAATGTCAGTATGCCTTCATGGTGAACACATACAGCTACGGTTAGTTTCCCAGCTTGACTTGTAAAGCCGAGTGACTTCAAAATGTGGAGGATTTTGTGACGAACAATCAGCTGGAGAACAGTCGCGAATGTTGGCAATGAAACTGTCATTTTAATAATGTAATTGGGGGCTGAATGCATTTACAATAACAGTGGAACAGTTGGTTTGAACACAAAGTGATGCAGTGCAGAATGAATATGTAGGAAAAAAAATCCCTTTCATCATTCTGCAGGACTGTAATAAAAGTAAAAAATGAGAAACGCAGCTGCAATGAGAAGCCTGAACTATTATGGCTGTATAATGAAAATAAGTAGAGGATAGATGGAGGAGGTTGATAGGCAACAGATGAAGGATAACAGAGGAGGAGAAGGTAAAATTAGAGCACCAGCAGGACAGACACAAAGGAAGAAGTCAGACTAATAAAACCCTGCCATGAGGAGGACAATCTCCCTGCAGGCTCCTCTGCTGCATGTGGCTGCAGACTAAGACCACAATGCTTCACTGTGGCAGCAGGAGGCTGCGTTCAGTCAGACTCACTGATTTAACATCATGTGGATGATATTTACCGTCTGTTGATAAGATGAGTGAAAACAGCTAAAAGTAAATAAGGTGACATTTGTTTTATTTCAAGCTCATGAGTCATCCGTCCACAGCTTTTTCTCTTTTTTTAACCAATTTGGCTCGAGATGTCACAGTTGGTTAGTTTCAGGACACAGTGTAACGGGGGAGGAGGGGGGGGGGGGCATGTATCAGGAGGACAAATGTGGTGCAGGAAAGGATATAAATAAATAAGAGGATTGAAAACATATGTTCACAGCTCCAGCGACACAGAACAGATACGGAGATTAATGAGAGAAATGTTTGCTAACAACTGAAATTCATTTAAAAGTGCATTAAAGAAAAGAACTGCTTGATATTCAGATTTAAATGTGCTGTAGCTACAATCGAATCATTCATTTTTCAATATCCTGTTAACATGCCTACACGCTGGCTTCTCTGGGGAAGAGGGAGAATTTCATTATCATTTTTGATGAAAACCTTGGCAATGTGCAGCACTGCAAACGTGGGTTTTGTATTATTTCTGTTTAATTTTCAGTCACTGCATAAGAGGGAACTAATATCTCACATTCATCAGTCGGCACTGAGACGGGATGTTTCTGAGAATTCAAAACTTGCAGCTTTTGAGGATCCTGATACAAAATGAAATGCTTGCAGTGAAACCCAGTCAACTCTTCTGGTTTTAGAGTCCACAAGTTTGCTTTTTCCTCATTGCTCTTGGCTTCGTTTTCAACCGGAGCAGGCGTCTGTTTTCAGCTGTCAGGCACCAAATTTCTGAGAGACAATTTCAGTGACAAGCTGGTAATTAAAAGGGAGTTATTTAGAAATTAATTAGAGAAAGACAGATGTTTCCCTCAGGTTTTGGTGGAGGCTAAAACAGAGCTAAAAGAAGTATAATTACTGGGCTAACATTCAGCCAGGTGGCCAGAAACACGACTGCACATGAAAGCTGAATGTTAAATTAGCCGTTCTGAGCTGAATGTGTGAAGAGGAAATTACTTTGCTAAGTTAAACAGTGTGATGTGGGCCTAAATCTTCTTGTTCTGTCACTGAGATACGAAAAAAATCAGCGTTTGCAGGTTTAAAAGCAGAAAAAGATGCATCAATCACAAGCTTTTGTAGAAGCACAAGTTTTCTCTGACAAGCAGAGGATCAGAAGTATCTTCTGAGGTGACAGTCAGGTTCCTTCAGAGAGGCTGCTGAAGGTCTGACACTGAGAACAAAGTCACTTTCATTCTTAAAGTTTGAGTCTTAATGTCCGTTAGACGAATCTTAAATAAACCATTTGAGAGAATCAAGTCAAAGATATGATCAGATCAGTTGTAATCAGATCATATTAATACTCTTAATCAGACAGTTTCAGTAAAAAGGCGAGTGTGACGACTTAAAACCACAGTTACTGTCGACTCTCCGTGTTGAGGTCTGCAGGTTCCAAATGAGATGTTGACATCTCGTGTGCATGCAAAGTTGTTTTGCACTGGGCCACAAACGGAGCTCAGGGTGAGGTGAAGATGTTATGAACCTGCAGGGCATGTCTGCTGCAACACTTGCATCCTCGTCTCTGTGCAGCTCAGCCCCTCAGGGGGGCAGCAGGGCAGCAGGGCAGGTTCAGCGATCAAATTAAGGGTGAACAGAGGGCTCATGTCTTCTGTCAGTCTGCCAGTCTTTTAGTAGGAATGGACTGTTATTGTATTTGATTCTTTTTTCATTCAATCAATCTCAATAATGTGAAAATAACATCTTAAAAAACATATATTTTTTTTTCTATAATGTGCTAAAAAAAGCGCCCAACCTCTGCACAAGAGAGATCTTCACTTAGACTCTTTTCCAGAAGCACATATAAAAAGTGGCCAGTGAGAGAGATGAATTGTTTGGTGCTTGGGGGGGGCTTGACTGATGTTCAAGATAAAAACTTGGCAGGGTTATTTCATCCTATTTTTTCAGCCAGCATCTGTTCCTGGAACTTTTTGTGGCTCTATTCTGCAGCATTGTCAATAAAGAGGCAGGACGGGAGAATGGCCAGGCCGGCCAGAGAAGCACGAACAGAGAAAACGATGCTGCTGCTGCTTCTGCTGCTGCAAACAAGGCTGTCTTTGAATTCACTTCACTTAAATTGCTCACTGTCTTTCCTATCTAATCACCCTGTGAGTGTGTGGTGTGTGTGTGCGTGTATGTGTGTGTGTTCGTAATGTGAATGTTTGATCCAATCCAATCTTTCCGGAGTTTGTTTCTCTTTCACTAAGCAAACTATGGAGACTGTTTCATAAGGAAATGGCAGGTGGGTCAACTGAAAGGCAATTAGATACAGAACACAGGCAGCATATAAACAGCCGAGAGCATATTAATGAGAAGTGCAGCCTCAAACCTACGCTGCCGCCGTCTCTCAGCGTCTCCCGCCCGCATGTTCAGCCAGAAGCCCTCACACCAAGCCAGGTTTTGTCTCTGACACAACCACACAGGAGTACCTGCACACGCAACACACACTCACACACAAATACACCCACAATGTGCAAAGCTATGTATAATTGATGAACACAGCAGCGGGGGGGGGACCATGAGAGGGACCAGAGAGCCGTCACATCGAAACTGGCATTCGGCCGACCTTTCGCAGCCACACTGGCATGTGTGTATGCATGCATGCATATGTGCGTGGGTGTGTTTACAATGCTCGGGAGGCAGGTGGCGGGGGAGAGACGTGTGAGAGGTGCAAAGAGACCAGGGTTGATGGCAGCGATAATGAAGGGAGTATTCTTCAGAGATGCTCCGACTGAACGATGGATGATGGAGGGAGTTGAAAAAGAAAAAGCTGAAGGAGAAAAGGAGGAAAACTCTTTAATGAGCCGGATTGTACCACAAACCTGGACGAGAAAGAAGAGATAGAACTCTGAGAGCTGGAGAGGATGATGCTGACGTGAGTCGAGCACGCAAAAATCTTGTTGTCAAGGGCCATTTTACACAAGCAATTAGCGAGGCCCTGCAGCCTGGTGTTAAGTTATTGACAATCTCCTTGTGCGACTTGAGAAATGCACATTATGCTCCAACTGCTGCTGAAATGTTTGCCCTTGGCGTCACCGCCCCCCCGGTGACAGACCGGTTTGTCTGTTAGAGAGGTCAACGTGTGCAGCTGTAACCTCAGGCTACCAACGGCTTTTGCACTGACAGGCTTAGCTGTAATGTATGCATGTGTGGCATTTCCCATACATTAGGAGGAGAATGTCACACAGGCTGTGCAGCCCGGGGAGCCTGGCAGGGGCTCTGCAGCACGATTGTACATGTCAGTCACACACACACATGGTGCTCGTGAGTTTGTGAGTGTGTTTGCATCGAGTCAATCTCCCTCGACACGCTTGTAAGTGATTGGGGGGGGGGTGCAGCTGCATGAACTGCATGCTGCAGAGGTGTGATGTGGGGGAGGAGTCGTCAACGCGGAGCCGCCGTCCGTCACAGCCGCCTGCACAAACAAACTCCATCAGCTCACTTCCGCTTCACTGACTCGAAACGTTTAACTGCTGTCGATCAGAGCAACTTTTGGGATTTCAGATTTTTATTCACTGACTGTCGTTCATGTAGCTGCGGCTCATAAAAACTCCTGCAGAGATCCACGCCGGTGAACATCATGACCCCTTTAATGCCTGTCATATTTATTATATCATACAAACAACCAACCAGCCAAGTCACTCAGAGCTTTCACACCGTCATTCCAGGTGACATTAAGGGACCTGAACAGGTGACACACAGCTCAGCCCCACTGACAGAAGCTTCATCTCCCCTCGAGGCTCAGCGCCGCTCAGACGAACGAAACAAACTGACCCTTTCAGTCAAATCAAGACATCAGAGGTTTTAATATTCTCATGCATGGCTGAATGAATGAACATTATTAAAACTCTTATCACTGTTAATATCATCATCTGGACCTTCACTGAGCTGTAAAGCAGAATTAAATAGACCAAGGACCTTTTTTCATGGTTACTACAAAATCACCCATATTCTTGGTAAGTTGGAAAAAAATTATAAAGTTTAAATCCTTTTCACTAAAAAGAAAGTGTTTTTCTATGAAGTTAAAATGTCAGACCTTGACTGTTCTGACTCATTCTGAGTTTGTTAATGGTGCCGTAATCTCACATTCCTCCGTTAAAGACGATCACATGCAGAGGAACCTGAATCCTCCAGCTGAGTGGACGTACGTCATGACAGAGAGCAGGAGTTTTGCATTAGCACAACCGCTAACACTGTGTCAATCACTGCCGATGCTAAGCTAACACATTAAAAATGCATGAATATATTTAACATGGTAACAATTTGTACCATTTCAATAAACATACAATCTGTGATTTTGGTGCACGACAGATTTCACACCGAAGCCTCAAACATTTACAGCTGAATCCCTCTGATGTTTGCACCAATGCTAACTGTTAGCTCACCTGATGTGCACTGCTGTTTCACCTGCCAACCCAGTGCAAGCAGCAATGATGGAAGATGTATTCAACTTCTTTTTATCAAGAAAAACTATGTTAACTCAATATAATTCATAATATTTGCATATAAAAGCTTCCAGATGACCTGAAAGTCTGGACTTATAGATTTTAATCAGTTTGTTGATCGTTCATTTCCAGCACAGAGAGACAAGTTTCCCTTTTTTCACCAGCTGAATGACAATAAATCCTGAGTTTTTCAGACAAACCTGCTTTTTTTCAGCTGTTTTTTCACCAAACGCTCCAGTTAAACTAAAAAAAAAAAAAGAAAATGAGTCAACATCAAAGTATCCTATATTTAGAACATCTGATCATCCAGACTGCATTGTTACAGTTTCTGCTAAATTTGTTCCGATCTCATGGACAAAGCAAAGCTGCAGGAGGATTCAACACGAACCCAAAGAGGTTCAGTTTGAACATGAAAATGTTTCAAACAAAAGCAAAGAGTTTTAAAAAAACCTGACAGTTTCTAACAGACTGCATCTGTTCATGCAACAGTTCATGATTCAGGTTCAGACACATGAATTCATGATGAGAACGAACATCTCTGCAGGCTTGTAGAACAGTTATGGATGGAAATCCACGTGTTTTTTCATGATTGTGTATGTACAGCATGTATGTGTGTGAGGCCGTAGCTCAGACAGAGGAGACGCACCCTGAGGCTGGAATTCAAAGCTTCCCTATTAAAACATTTCAGGGTCATTTTTTGATCTGTTTCATAGTTTTGTCACAGCAGGAACGCTTCATTAGCTTCATTAGCTTTGCTCTTTTTGGTCCGAAACAGCCTGTTTGAGGGTTTTGAAACAGAGTTAAAGATCCTGTGCACGTCTGCTGCTGACATCCGTCACCTTGAAACATCAAAAAATTGAACAAGTGCGGCTTTAAACGGACCCAGTGTGTCCTCAATATGTCTTCAGAGGTGGGCTGGGAGACATATGGCCTTTTTTTTAGCAGCGAGCACACAAACGAGTCCTGCACCACACTGAAGGACCACCCACTCAATATCTGTGTTATGCAAGCAACTCACACACAAAACATGCCGGTACTGTTTGTGAATGTGTCGTCTGTTTGAGTCGGATTTCACCAACATTCCTGGAGCCAATTTAATCCCAAAGTGGCAACTTAACCACCGTGAATGAACAAGATCACAGCTGCTGATGGTAACAAACATGAATTCAAACTGTCTTTTGCATCGTTTCTGAAAAACTCTGGATGGAAAATGACTGATAAGAAACTTCTGTTTTCTCTTTTTAGTTACATTTTTACCTCTTACTCCCTCTTACCCCTTTATTTTTTCTATTTTCTGTTTAATTTTTCCGACAGTATCCAACTGTGATGTTATTTTGGCTGTTTTGCATGTGAAAGCTCTTGAGAAATGATCTCCAACATGGACAGTTTTAGTGCCACCTACTCTGTTTGTCTCTTACAAACACGGCAGACCTTTGGGATTTAGATTGATTACAAATTACAGAGCTGGCAAAAAATGAAACAAAAAAAAAGAAAAAAACTCATGTGCCTTCCCTCAGTCTGCCCGTCGTTACAGCATTTATCAGATAACGCAAACGTGGAAATCAGATTTTCGCCAGTAGGAGCAAGAAAACATGGAAATACTAAATAGATAAGGGCTCATAAATCCCAACATGTACAACCTGATTTCAATAATCATCAGCCAAACTCACAGCTCCTGTCTGCCTCTCACTGCCTGTGCTCGTCCCCTCTTCAGGGGTTTGATCTGCTCTCTCTGCACATAACATTTAGTTGATATTCTATTGCCTCATCCTTCTGCCTCTCCAGGTTTCTCTCTTCTCGCTGCATGCCTCCTCAGCATCACCATTAACCCTCTCTCACCAGGGGAGTCTGTCCATCTCAGCATCCAGGAAGCAAAAATCCCCCCGTCACCTCTGCTAATTTGTCATAATGTGGAACAGAAAAGAGACTCAGAAGCAGATTTTTGTGTCCGTAAGCTGGACGGAGAGAAACTGTTGTTGCTATGGAAAGAAGAAGACAAAGTGCTTAATGCATCGATGCTTTCAGGTGAATGAAAGATTCATTAAATTGAACCCTGAGACAAACAGTTTAATCATTCTGCTTCTGTTTTGGGTGTTTTTAAAGCTCCTTTAAATGAAAAGCAGCCATAAGTGTCAGTTTTATGATAAAACACTGTTTTTTTAACGTACCTCACATAAACAACACACAGACTAATCACAAATTTACTGTTCAGTTAATTCAATCTGCCAAAAGTTGCACCAATGAAAGCCAGTTTTAATTTTGATAAAAATAATTCATCAGCGAACGTGCAAACACAGCAAACAGCAGATAGCTGCGTGAAAGACAATGCAAGTCATTAACATGCTGAGAATGACGGGACAACGTTCCTGCGACGGGAAACAAACAGAGCCACAATCAGGACACAGCAGAGCGAGACAGTGAACTTAATTACTGAAGATTGGGAAAACCTTCCACACTGCAAGCACACACACACACTGCAAGCACACACACACACACACACACACACACTCTTCAGTTGTCACAAACACACATGAAGTGATGCAACACCTGACAAACACAAAACACTGCTTTCTTAAACTCGCAGGGACACAAATGAAGAGAAAAGAACACGAACAACTACGAGTTTCTGCAACTGAGGAGGAAGAACAGAAGAACAGAAGAGAACGATTTCATCACAAACAGCCTCTCACACGAAACTACGACATCTCTGATGAAAATCTGCTCAACAAACCGACAGATTAAGCTTGCAAACGTCTTTAAAGGTTTTATTTTTGGGATTTGAATGTTAATGTTGCAGCAAACTGCATGCTATGCAAAGAAAGGGCGGAGTCACAGCATCCAATCAGCTGTCTCTGGCTCTCTGTGTTGGTGGACAATCACACATGCATGGAGGCGACCTTCACAAATTTAACTCCATCGTCGACTAAAAGCCACATTCAACATAAACTGCTTGATGTTTACGGTTGCTAACATTTGCAGGACAGCTAGCAAACTGATCCTTACATTATAATGACTTTGGTCACTCAGGGAAGCAAAAACAAAATAGTCCATTCTGTTACTAGTTGTACCAAAATTTGTCTGAACCATTTTAGTTCACAACGAAACCGCCGTTTATTTTTATCTTAAAGGCCGGGGCTCAGGAGTGACATCTAGTGGCTGAAAATCTCATGTAAATATATAGAATCTTAAACAAACGCGTCCTCTGTCCACGTCTCAGCCAGAGAGGCAGCATCTCCTGCCGGGGGGTGTAGCTGGGGTTGGTTTCCATGGCAACTGGCACAAAGGCGATGCGAGTGGCACGTGGGGATAACTGACAGAGGAGTGAGTGCTGAGACACCCCCCCCCCACCCCGGATCTTATTATCAGTTCACTGGCCCTCACCCACTCTTTCTTTCTTTCCTTCTCCATTCATCTCCCCTCCTCCATCTCTCCGTCTCTCTCTGTCCCTCCACATTGATTTTCGAGCGGAGGTGGCATAAGGTGAGTTGCCGGTGGGCTCCGGTCCCATTCTGTCACCGTGAAAAAACACCTCTGTGTGTTGTTGCGATCCCTCAGAATAGCTGCGACCCCTGTCAGCGAGTCGCCCACGAGGCTGAGAAGAAGAACCGCTGAGAGGCAGGAATTAAACTGAAGAGTGTCACCGTATGAGGAGACACTGAATCTGCCGTCTGAGAAAATCGGATCCATCGTTCAGGAACAGATTGCACTTGTATAAAAATGATTATTGGAATGTAAAGCGAGAACGTTGATGAAGAGACGCAGCTCCTCTCTGAGATGTAGGAGATGATTGTTTAAAATAAACTGCTGTAGCTGTTGCTGAAATTACATTGAGAAGAGTCGACATGATTCAAGAATCCCTCTCTCTCTCTCCATCCTCCCTCGGTGATGTTTCAGGCGTGACTAACTGGGAGGGGGATCCCGCGGCTGCCCCGGATCCACTGGAGGAATCTACCAAGAAGTGTGTCAGAGGACATCAGAGCCTTTTGCCATCATGGCTCCTCTTTGTTCCACATCCTCCCAGTGGAACTGAAGCAGCGGGAAAACAAAGTTTACTGAAATATTGATGCGGGCAGAGATCAGTCAGCTGCTTAAATCCCCAAACAAATGTGAGGCGACAGAAAGTGGGAGGAGAGAAACACGTAAGAGAGGCAGAAACATTGTGGCCTGGATAGCTGGAGAGATGATGCTGATGGATTACCCCGACCTGCAGGGGGTTGGTCATGTGATGGAGGTGGGAGGGAAGCTTGCCAGAAGAGCTGTTAGTGAGGATGCAGTGGAGCATCACCTCCTTTGCAGGGGTGATGTTATAAAAACCAGGTGTGACCTATAAGCTATACGTTAATGTCGTGAGAAAGCTTCGGATGTGATTTGGCGCTAAATAGATAAAATTTGATTAAAGTTGAGTTGATTTGGAACAACCTTTCCCTTTACATTCATGAGCTTTATCAGATTTTCTGAGATAATCAAACACATGTTCAGTTCATGTGCTTCAGTTTGTGTGAGATGCTGTTCTGACCCGAAGAGTGAGAGAGAGAGAGAGAGAGAGGACATTCTGTACAGACAGATAACACGAGTGTGTTTGTGAAGAAATGTTCAACATGTGTCACTATTTATCGTCGAGGCTCTGCGTCGTCATGAACACTGTAATGTTCAGCTGTCGGAGCTGAAACAAACAGACACTGCAGCTGTGAAACATCATATTTATTAATGTGGCTTTGAAACGGCAGCTCCGAAACAAGAACGTCTCATCATCACCTCGACTCCTCTCTCCTCATTTCTCCTCCTGCCCTCCTCTGCTCATGTCAAGAAGACTGGAGGAGAGGAGGCGAGGAAAGGAATCAAGGATGTATAAATTTAGACATGGGGAAAGTGGAAGACTCATATAAACTAGTAAAAAAATCAGATCTTGTGGATGAAATCACACTGTGTGAAGATGAGCTGGTAGCAGACATCAGCTAAGAACAGATGAAGCATAAAATTCTCCATAACTCTTCTAATAAAGTCGACTCTTGACCTATTTCAAGGACTTAAAGACAAAGAATTGTCACTGGGGGGAAGATCAGATGATTTAAACTGCCTGACAGACACCACTGAGGGAATATCGGAGAAAATGAATCTTTAAGCTACAGAAGACTTTACGATTGACGGTTCAGTCAGAAGCTTCTCGACGTCGCTGATGGGCTTAAAAGCCTCTCAGACAGTAAATGCTCGAGCGCCTGCACGAGGCTCAGCCGGGGGTCTGAGCACAAAGCCGATAGGCAATTACAATAATCGATTCCTCACATCATCCCATACTTGAAATCATTAATGCAATACAAGAGAGATGCACTTTCTGGATTTATGGCCCTGATGGCGTTCTGAGAGGCACGACGATAAAAGAGCCACACGATGAATCTGCCACTTGTTCCAGATCTTTTTCTTCATCAGCAGTAAATCTCTTTGGGTTTTTGTTTTGTTTTGTTTTTTTTATTGCACCAAGACAAAAGGACGAACATAAAGATGCACTTAAAGGAAAACTCAATAAAATTAAATCACTTTCTTTTTCATCGTTCACACAAAAAGCCAAACTGAGCTCAGATATTCACCTTTGTTTAAGGTTGTTTAAGGTTGTTTAAGGTTTGTGACGTGAGCTGCATGTTTGGAGCCGCTGAAGAGCTTTTGCTGAAAAGGAAACATATCATGGCTGACATGACCGACCTATTTAAATAAAAAACCTGAACCATACATGCGTCTACATGCAGCGATGCACAGCACGCACGCTGCGACGCCTCTCTCTGCTGTTCTCTGTCATGCCTGTCAGATTTCTAAAAAAAGCCCAAGAAACAAAATATCGTACAAACGCTCGCCCACCATGATGCTGCTTTCTGTCTGTACGAGGTAAAGTTTGTATAAATATCATCTTGGCACATAAACACACACACACACACACACACAGAGTCATCCCACGCATGCATAAAAGCTCACACATTTACACATCTTAAGACTCGTTAATCGGATGTCTGTCTGGGTCGTCTCAGCTCGCATCATATATGTAATGTTATGTGGAATGACTGTGTGCAGCAGTTTTTTACTTTTAAGAGTTTTTAAAAAATGCATTCGTTTAACAGTGGCAGGTGAGGCAGTTTGTGTCCTGCATGGCTACAGAAAAATGCTGTTAGAGCTAATAAATAAAGTTTAAAAAAGCAGATAGAGACCAACAATATGCATCGAATGCAATTAACAATAAATTTAATAAAAATATTGTATAAAAAACCCTTAAAGACTGAGTGTGTAGGACTTAGTCACATCCAGCAGTGAGGCTGCAGATGACCAAACATCCGACTGCCTCCTTTCCCCTTCAGGCATGTAGGAGGACATGAAGCAGCAGTGAAACTTGTTAAAAATCCTCTTCAGATCCTGTTTGATGGATCTGCTCTGGGCCACTGTGGAGACATGATGGAGTGGACTTTGTGGGAAAGATAAATTGAAAAGGTTTTTTTCTGAGGTACTGAAAGCACAGTGATTATTATTTTCAGGTAATTAAACACTAATGAAATCTTACTTATCAATTTTATAATTATGATATTCCATTTTGCCATGTTCCTCAAACAGATCCCTCAGATCCGGCACACCTTGAAGCACCACAATGGTTTAATTAACAGCAGCTAATTGAGGCGCACTGTGAACGTGTCAGATGGAATAATGGCCTGGCTGGTGTATCGGCCCTGTGACCTGCTCTGAGTCACATCACAGCCTCTGTAATCACTGAAAGAGCTGCTGCGTGTTGAAAAAGGCCAAATAATGTTGAAGTGGACTTTAAGTGATTGTGTCCGTCACACACTGAGGATGAGCATCTGCATGAAACACAAATATGCAGCGCTGCAGAGCACCGATGTCTGATTTTTTTTATTTTGGTTGTGCATAAACGCATCATTAGGTGCATGGAGGTCATGCTGGGCTTCGGAGGGCAGGAGGTTTGCTGCCTGTTCACATCAGATCTGCCTCCTTGTGCACTTTTTTGTCTTTTTAACATGAAGCATTGTGGGTTTTTCTGTGGTTTGAGCTTGTAATTTTTTTCTGTCTCAGTTTACAGTCTGTCTTTAATGTTGATAGTAAGGGAAGAATAATACATGAGCTCTCATTCTGCTAGAAGATGCCTCAGAGGACGGTGGATTCCCTGGAGAAGAAGCCCTCCACCATGACCACCTCTGCGTTTCGTGTGCGTAAAATCGGAGTCGTAGCCTGACGACAGAGTCCAGTGTTGAGAGATAAGAGGCACCGACAGCAGCAGAAAGAGCATGAAGGATGAGGGAATTTTATTTTTTATGGTCAATTTTTCAAGGACAAGACGACGAGATCGAGCCGCTTCTTACTTAGTGAAGAGAGAGACTCATTTGTGAGCCGGAGTAAAAGGAAGAGCCATCAGAGCTGTGAAGGAGGTAAGAAACTGGTTAGAGTCCAGCTTTCACATCAGAGCGCCCTGCTGTGCTGCTGTGAACACACACACACACACACACACACACACATGCAGATATACACAAGCACACACACTTAAACGCCTCACAATATGAAGGCCATGCGCCTGTGACATAAAAGGACTTAAATAAGAGACACATTCTGACCCCGTTCGCCGTCCAATTTAAAGCACAAATGACTTGAGATTGTGTCTGCAGAGACGGACACACAGGCCGTCTCACGCCGCCGCTGTCTCACGCCACTGCTGTCTCACGCCACCGCTGTCTCTTTGTCATGTGACCAACCGCTGCTGCTTGAAGGACAACTTATTTTATCTGCTAAACCCTCATGAAGAGTGAAAAAAAAAAAACTCACCATCATCTCAGTCTGCAGCAAGTTTCACCTTTTCTCTCTGCTAACCGACTTCTGCTGAAGCAAAAGAAGCTTCAAGAGCTTTTTCTTTCTGAATATGTCACTTTAGTTTTTATGTTTATGTAAAAAATCTTGGGCACTCCGGGGAGAAAACTGTTTAGCCTCTTGTGTCTCCTAACAGCCACTGAAATCCCCTTAAATGATTCACAATGTGGACATAATGAGGAAGACACAGTCTTGGCTCAGCCGTCCTCAGAAGGAACCTCTTGTGCTCGTCAGCAACAAAAGCTGCTGCCTGGAGACCAATTTAAACCTGAATCGACGGGGTTTCCTGCTTTCGGGTGGTCGAGCGAATGCAAAACAAGAAGCTGTCGAGTCTCAGGTGAAAGGAGCTCGAACTCACCGCGGAGCTGATTCATCACCATGAGGAAGTTTCAACACGAGTCTCTGCGTTTTTCTTTCATTCGCTTCATTCTAATCAGCTTCTGTGTCAAAAAAATTATGCAAATATTGTTGTTTGATTCATTCAGCCTCACATTGTTGGTATGTTGGTGAGTTGGACAGTCGGACACTTTGATCAGGACTGAATGTGAGTAATTACGTGGACAGCCGTGACACTTTCTGCACACATTCATGGTTCTGGAGAAAGAAGCTCATTGATTTTATTGATCCTCTGACTTTTCCTCATTCGGTGATTCAGCTGTTTTTGTGTTTCAGCCTCATGCAGGTTGTTAATGATGTATTTGTTGAAGCAGCTCCGTCCTGTTTGGGCTGGAGAGAAGTGTTTATGCTCTCTCTGTTGTGGGTCAGAGCTCCTTTAGATGCTTTTTGTTGCTGAGATGTGTGTGAATGTGACAGATAACTGTTCGGGCTTCTTCAGCGCTGTTTCCCGCGGCTGTTTTTCTTCTTTTATTAGCGTGGGAGCAACAAACTGTTATTCTGCTGCCGTGGAAACACAAAGGTTTGAAAGTGGGCTATATGTCAGCGTGGATGCTGAACCAACAGCAACTGCACCAGCTTTATGCTCAATTTATTTTATATATTAGCCTGTTTTTTTTGGACAGTGATTGCTGACAGCTGACGTAAACTTTTAAAAGTCTGATGAAACTTAAACCAAATGACTGTTTTTATTCTTAACGGCTCCGTTTTGTTTTGTTTTGTTTTGTTTTTGTTTTTGTTTTTTTTCATTTTGAAAACGTTGCCTTTGTTTTTAAGAACGTAAATAAAAAACATGGATGCAACTTTAAGTGGATGTTGCAGGAGAACGTGCTGCACTGAAGGCCACGCCCACTCGGTTATAATGGCCACGCCCACCCATGTCCCGAATTTCAGCCACCACTTTCATCTGGTCACTTCATGGTGAACTTATCAAACATTATGTCTCATGATGAGCATGTTAGCTTTTAGTTAGCATGCTGACGTTAGCGTTTAGCCTCAGCTGAGAGCAGACTCTGTGCTAATAAGCTAACAGACGCTCAAAATGTTTAAATCATTTTGTGTGAATGAACTTAAAGCTGCCTGTTACGTCTTTAATTCTCTGAGCTTACACTTCACTGCTGAGCTCTGACACCTGAGATGCAGAGCTCAGAAACAGGCCGCTAAGACTCACTAAAGATCCTATAAATCACTTAAAACCGAACCATGAGTCGTCCAATCGCTTCACTTCCCCTCAGACCTGCTTCCTCAACAAGATCCTCTTTCAGACGTGTTCAATGGAGAAGCTTTCAGCTAAACTGACTTTAACGGTGGGGTGAAATTACGGCCAAATACTGCACCGGCAGCAAATCTCCTCTCCTCTCCCTCTGCACATGTCCACCCCTCCGCTCCAATCATTACATTTGGCCTATAAATAAATGCCTGAGCTGTCACACAGGCAAATGGAGCTGGCAACGTAGGAATTGGTGGCAGAGACTGGGAGCTGAAAGGAGGGAGGAGAGCCAAAGAAATGACAATTACCCAGTATGCACTGTTGCCAAGGTAGGAGAGGCATGAAGACAGGTGAAGTGAGACAGCCTGACAGGATGACAACAGCTCAGATTGACAGGTAGGCAGGCAGACGAGCAACTGGAGTGATAAACAGAAGTATTTTCAGAAATATCTATTTTTCTAAATAAATTATACAAAATTTGCCCTCTATGTTTCACAAAACTCAACTTTCAGAGGCAGAAACCGGAGACTCTGACAGATCGGAGACCTCAGCAGCTGAGGACCAACACCAACACCTACAGGTTACCTGCCACCTGAGGACTTCATCAGCAAAACCTGCACTTCTGCCTCCACTTCCTGCCAAAGGTTATGGAAAGTTTCATTTAATTCCAGGAATGCTTTAAGTTGATTTGTTAGGAATAAGTAAATCATGTCCTATATTGCATTATGTGTGTGTGTGTGTGTGTGTGCTGTTTGTTTAATATGTTGTTTTGCAGATGAGTCATGTGTGGAGTGATCTCTCTCTGCAGTCACAACCATCACGGCACTAAAACAGCAGGGTTTTATGTGCTGAGGATTTCATGTATTAACTTAATAGGTTTCTGCCAGCCTCTGGCAAATACATTACCTACAATTTATATATAATTAGATCACTGAAGAGCTCTGTCACATGGGTGTCTGTGGGCTGGTATTATCTCCTCTGGATGCATGTTTTTGTTGTTTTTTTTCCTCATTAATCATCTGCCTCTTGGTTAATAGTTACTCTGCCAGCCTCAGCTGCTCAGATGTCAAGAAACAGGGCGAAGAATGTAAAAGCAGCAAGTGCAAAGAGCATAATTACACACAGTAACAAAAAAAAAACCTTAAAAAGGTCCAAGAATAGATTTAATATGTAGGTGCATGCACTGGTTGACATGGAAATGGCATAGAGACAGAATGTGCCAGGCGTGTGGAGCAGAAATAAATGAGTGTTTTCTGTAAGTGTTGCTGCAGATCACAGAGGAGATTCGGTGCATTGTGTACATGTGGTTGTACACACTGAATCCTGACATATGCTCACACATATTGTGAGTTAATGTCAGGTTCACAGAGGGATGTATATGTATGAAATGAACAGAAAAGGATTAAACCATCTGTCTGGGCTATATTAAGCACAAAATCCTATTTGAGCTGCAGGAAGAAGGACAGCAGCGATGTTTTCCCCTGAGTGACAACGCACTCAATTCACAGTCGATTAACCGGAGACGAAAACAGCGAGGACACGAAGCGTTCAGGCATTCTCATGATAATCCAGCCAGCACACTATAGGATTTAACACCATTGCTTGTCTTTGTTGGAAACTGTCCACCGTCTGCGTCTGTGCACGCGTAATGTTGGTGTTGCAAAGGCGTTTGGTGCTGCACGAAGGTGAAAATTGATATTGTACAGAAATTAAAGGCAAATGGCAGAAAAATGTTAATTGTGTTGATTAAGCGTTGCTCTCCTGCAGCAATGCCAGACTCTTAAATGACGTGAAAAAGTGTTAATATTAATGCAGTGAGACCAGAGATACTGTGTTTTTTATCTAAAGCAGGATGAAACTTAACCACATGAAGCGACCAGCTGCAGGAGTCTGATCAGCTGACTTCTGCTGGACAGCAGGTTGTTTCAGATTTTTTAAACTTCACCTTCAATCAGTTATTGACAGCAAACGACATCAGTTAAGGAACTTTACTCTCGTTTCTCCTGTTGAACATTTTGTTCCAGTGTTTGCTTTGTGAGTATTATGTCCATTTTCTAACTGCATGTTTTGTGTCAACGCTTTGATCAAGACAACTGAGAGCCGATCATCAGGTTTGATCCCCGGAGGATCAATCTGCAGCTCTAAATCCAAACAGGAATCAATGTGTGTGTGTGTGTGTGTTTATGTGTGTGATGATGGAAAAACTGCTCATATTTTACTGAGCAAATGTCAGAAAACAAACGTAAACACAAACAGTGCATCATGAGCACCTCTCTCTCTCTCTCTCTCTCTCTCTCTCTTCATTTCTTAAATTCCATCCTCTAAGTTACTTTGCTGCTCTGAGAGTAAAAGTGTTGCTAAAGATGCGGCCGGAGGCACAAACGCATCACACTGACCTCCGCCTGCACGGCAAACTGATCAGCGATTACTCGCATCATCCACCAAGATGCTAAATCATAAGATGATTGTCTTGGTTGGAAATATGCGGCTTGCTGATGTCAAACATTCAACACCCCCTCCACCCAACCCCCCCGCCGCTTAATTCAATCACTGCTCATATTTGTAATTCAATTTGAGGCTTCAGCACAGTGGGAAAGGGCAGCGAGGAGAACTGGAGGCTGGTGGAGAGGAGCAGCTTCTTGGGCTGCACTGAGGTATTTCCTCAGGCATCACCATAATTACCATCATCATCATAAGCAGGAATATTCATTTGGCATTTGGCAGGCAAGTCGACCAAAAATACCATCTCTTATTATTCCGTCCCCTCTGTTTTTCTTTTAAAAGCCTCCACTGATTCAAACAGGCTGCTGAATGAATGAGCACTCAGTCTCCTGGCTTCTACGAGATGTTTCTCTCCTCTTTAATTCTGTCAATCTCCTCCTTTCTTCTTCATTAAACCTGCTCACTTTATGGTTAACTAGCCTGTGAAATAGGTTTAACTGCAACCAAACAGACGCAGAAAAAGAGCACAGAAGAAGAAGAAGAAGAAGAGGAGCAGAAGAATATCACAGAAGTGAGACATGCAACAGGAAACATGCAACATGAGCAGGTGCCCACCTGAGGTAACGCAGCGGCTCTATGGTTTCAGCCTCTGCTTCGGCTGAGCTGTGGTTCATCTTCTCCATCTGTCTTCACCCGGCACGACTCGGCAAATGTGAAAAGGATGAGCTGTGCCGCTCCAAGAAAGAAAGAAAGAAAGAGCTTCTGGTTCCTCGTCTCTGACTGTAAAATTCAATCAACACACTATCTGTCCACCTCTTTGTCGGGGAAAAGCCTGAGAATCTAAATGGGCTTCCTCCCTCTGTATCTTCTCTCTACGGCTCTTGATTGGCTCAGAAGCTGGAGGGTAATTACTGGCTGCTACACACACACTCTGACTCTCGCCTCCCTGTATCTTTCCTCTCTCCTCTCTGTCTCTTTCCCACCGTGGCCCCGGCTCATTCTCTCATAAAACCCACTGGCTCTGTGTGTCAGCTGTGCTCACCGGGAAAGCCAGCCAATTAAGAATCAGGAGGTACGGTGCTCGCCGACCGATTGGCTCAGGCTGCTGCAATCATAGCTGTTCAGTCATGCAGGGTGCATCCCCCTACCAAATACACACACACACACACACACACACACGCTCATGCATAGTCCTTGGTGGCAAAAGAATCCCTTGCTGTTGAATCTAGAGCAAGCATCAGTGAGGAAACACACAGAAACACCTTTCGCTGTGTGATGGTGGGGGGTAAATGAAGTCCGGTGCCACAGCGGGAGGGTGGGGGGTGGAGGTGGGGTGGGGGGGTAATAACCCTGCAGGACCTGAGTGGGCTCACAGCAGAGATGTGAAGTTACAGCACGAATAAAATGGGAGATATGAACAGAAACATGACGATGGCAAAAGGACTTTGATGCATGCAGGCTCGAGGGCTTGTTCATATGGATTTAGGGCAAACATGAGAGAGGAAAACACTCATTAAAATGTAAATATAGCACACAAATTTACACACACACACACAAACACACACACACAGGACGGATATGTATAGAAGTATCACGGGGAGAACATGAGGCTGCCAAGGAATGAAGCTCATAAGTGGGTCGTGGTGATAAACAATCGCTCACTTTCTTCTCTAAAGGTCTCTCTCTCTTTTTCTCTTCCTTCCTCCAGTTTGTTCAGACTACAGTTCGACCCCCCCCCCCCCCATGAGCTCAGCTAACAGTTAAGTTTGTGGTCTTATATCAAAGATTAGTGTGTAAGTCTTTGTTTTTCTATCCAGTATCCAAATTCACCCTGGAGAAACACTGAATTCCTGCAGGACAATTTAAGGCAAAGCACAGGTGCAGTGGCATGTTGGTGTGTTCTGCCACCTAGGGGTCATACATTGCTGTTGCAGTTTAAAGCAATACTGATGGCTGAAAATGATTTTGACAGAAACAGACGATGCACTGGTGAATTTGACACAGAATTGTGTTTTGTTAAATAAATCCGTTCACTAAAATATCCTTCCACTACGCCTACTAAATGTGCAACACGTTTGCCATTTATGGCTGAAAGCAGCAGCAATTGTTATCACAAAAATCCAACATTTTGAATTATCCTTATTATCTTTCTATTTTTTAATAATTGTCAGAATTGCAGGGAATTCATGTGAGTGCTAAAACTGTGGTTTCTCTTCAGATTTCAGCCATGATTGCTTTTTTTACATACTGGTGATGATGCAACTACAAAAAAAGATCTCGCCTTCCATGTTCACTGACTTATGCAGACGGTTTTGTGCAGCTTCGTTGACTTAAACAGAGGCAAAGCAACTGCTGTGAGTGAGAAATCTATTACAAAGCTAATGCAGTAACTATTATAACTACAAGAGTCTCAATATTGAAAAAGCTTTACTCAAACATATTAACTAAAAGATTACAGTATCATATTGGTTCATTTGTAATGTCAACACAGAACCATTTCAGTCGTTCTGAATAAACTTTAGATAAAATGAATGCTTTTGTATGAACCACCAGTGTTTCTGAGCTCATGGAACATTAATAAACTTTGGAGCTTTAAGTGTTTATTTTTGTAATTGAAAGCTAATGTTACCCAGTGTCTTGTTTTATTCCACCAACACTTCAAAACTCAAAGATGTTCAGTTGATAACGATAAAAAATAAAGAAAAAACAGCTGTTCCTCTTCAATTAGAAGCTGGAATAAGTGAATGATTGGACTGAATTACAATAAATCCATAATTAAAATCAATTACTTGTCCATCGATACAGCTCTACTGTGAATAAACATCACGATTAGGCAAATCAGCCATGGCCGGGGGGGTTAAAATTAGTTTTATTATTATTTGATAGAGCAGAAAAAAAAAATCCAAAACAAAAAAAAAAACAAAACAAACAAATATCTCTCATACATTTTCTTTTCCTTTGGGGCTGCGCTGCGTTTAGCGAAGCCGCGGCCCCAAACAAACGGAATGGTGATATTGTTGTCAAACAGCAGCAGCAGCAGCAGCAGGCAGTAGTCAGGACAGCGACAGGGTGACACTTAGCAGGGCACAAAACGATGGGCTCATTCCAGGTTGCTCATTTCGCATCCACAAGACGGGGGGCTGCTACCTTCTGCCTGTCAGGAATGTACAGACAACTTGGAAGATTTGCGATGCTACTTTGAGACAGAAATACAAAATCTTGAGCAATTTAAATTAAACTTTTTGAACGATTGTATTTCTATCAGCAAAATGTACATACTGCATCTCTGCACCATCCTAAATGAAACCCACATGTACAGAGAAGATACCCCAGTGAACAGGGATAAACTTAAACTGATGCCCAGTTACCTAATGCGATGCAACGTCTTTCATAATGGAGCTTGAGAGAAATCAGTGAGTTCAGGTGTGCACTCTGGAAACAGGAAACAAATCCCTACAGGGCAGCAAGACTCCGGGTTCGTAATCACACAGTGATGAGATGAGCATCACTACTGTTTCAATATGATAATGATCAAAAATCGGACAGTTACATAATATTGAGAAAATCACTTCTGAGGTTGTCAGCTGCTTGGCTTCTCAAAGCAGAACATCCAAATAATGAAATATGCACGAACATTTTCCCAAATTTTTAACTGCTTTAATTCAACACGTCAATATTCTAAAATTTTTAATCTATAATTTAGTGATGTTTTCCAATAGGATGTATCTGAGTGAAGCCGTCTCTAAGTGGCATGGTTAGAAAAACTGGACCACCCCAGCGACTGAAATGAAAGAAAACAGCACATGCCTAACAAAACATCCCATGAGCGATGGGAATTCCCCTGTTTAATGACGTATTGTACTTCACTAGCTTATCCTGTGCTGCTGCAACCTGATAAAAATGCACTAGAGCTCATGTGAAAGGCATAGTTAGCTCAATTCAAGGACCTGACATAAATCATACACACCTTAATGTTAAAGACTAAGAAGTTCATGTCATTTGTTGCTATAGGGGTTTTTGCATAACTACATTCTGAAAGCTGTCCAGCTCCTCTCAGACCGATCGGAAGGTGAGCCGGAGTCACTGGACACACATGAGAAAAATCATTTTTAAGTGGAGATCCATTCAAACTTAGGGCATAAGCATATATCTTTACTAACATGACCCTATAAATAAACCCAGAGACAGTTTGTCTATAGAAGAAAAATAATGCACCACAACCTATGACTAAAAGCAAAAAAACAATGTCAAAAATATGACATTCCTCACACCCCCTCAGTTTAGCATGAAGTCATGTTTATATCCAGAGAGGGTTCAAATAATCTAGAAACCTTCTAGCAGAAGGGATTCCATTTGGGCTCCACTGGTTCTTTGGAAGGTTTTTTTTTTTTTGTTTTTTTGTTTGTTTTTTTTTTGTTGACAATATTCAATAGTAGTAGTCCTCCAAACATACTCTCTGTGTCTTTACATAAGTCAGTGAAACCTTAATCTTTCTTCTTCCTCTTCATCTTAGAAAAAACAAAGTATTTAAAAGTAGGCCACAACATGGAACCCAGCAGATGTAAAACCACCTCAACAGTAACATTTAGCCTGTGAATTCAGACCTCAACAATAGGCCACTTCCAAAGTATTGGGGAGCACAATATTCCAAACACAGTATATGACTTATAGAAGAAAAGACAAAATCCTAACATTCAGCCATACAAAATAATCCAACACACGTCCACTTCTCTACTATACACGCTGTGAGAGAAGAGGCGGTCTGTGTGCAGATAGAGATCATTTTTACAGTCTTTTTTTCTTTTTATTATTCATTTTTGCAAAGCTGAAGCAGTTATTTTGTGGATGGTCCTCGAAGCTCAACCACAGTCCCTGTGATGAGGTCTTCAGTTAGGTTCAGTTCGGCCACCACACGGGCCCGAGTCTGACTCTGGCTCAGACTGGAGAGGGGGGGGCAGGACGTAAGGCGAGTATTTATTATATATAATTGTGGTTATTATTGATCCCCTTCCTAATCCAGAGGCGGGGGAGCTCGGGGAGGTTTTCCTCTTGGTGCAACTGGGGTGTTCAATCAATATACAGAGAGGGAGAGGCAACATTGCTAGAGAAGTTTGTAAAGTTGTACACGCCCATGTGAACCCCAACCCTCAAAAAAAAAAAAAAAAAAAAAAAAAGGAGGTACCCAAATTCTATTGGACAATATTCCTTGTATCCCAGAAGATGAAGGATTCATGTAAAGAGGATGGGAGCAGAAACAAGGAAGAAAAGGAGGTGGAACGCCTGTATCCAACAAAAACTAGGCTGATTCCCCCCCTGCTCCGTTCTGACCAGGGGTGGAGTCCAAAGACAGGATTAGAATGATGATAAGAATGGCTGCTATTGATATTAAGAAGGGTAATAGTTATTACGTCAGTGAGGAGTAAGACTGCATTATTTCCATGTATTTGCTGCTTGGGAGATAGAACGGGAGGGAATCATGTCCAGCAGGTACTCTCGCTGACGTTCCACAGCAGAGGAGGTCTTGTGAGCAGACAAGCTGGGGTTCACATAGGCCATAGTCACACCTGTCAGGACACAAACACACCAGTGGTCAGTGTTACATGGACTGAGGTGAAATATTAGACACTCAGTTTTTTTACTGATGTAGAAAGAAGATGAAGATGAAGGAAGAAGTTGAGCAAGATGAGTGGAAATTTTAAAGTATTTCGGTCTTATAAATAAAAACCGCACTTGCTAAACTTTATTTTTACCCATTATACAACAACACAACGGTAACTATGAAGTAATTATAGAATGAAAAGGCTTGGTCTGAGAAAATGAGCAGACAGACTGACGAGTGACAGTGCAGAGAGGAATCTAGAAGAGAGTGATTACCCCAAAGAGGAGCAGAAAGCCAGAATGGGTGAGGGGCTCTCTTGGCCTAACCTCGTCTCACATTTATCTACCTGTGTTGCCACTGCTCTGCTTCCTCCAGGTGACCACGTTGCCCTGGTTACTGCTGTTGCTGCCGCCACCGCTGACCTTTGCCCCCTGCTGCAGCGGGCGTGCTGCAGCGTGCTTACCTGACCTGCTGCCCAGCGCTGCTGCCGTCACCGCACTCTGCAGCTGAGAGGAGGAAGTGAAAGAGTGGGCCATGCCACGAGAGTTCACTGCAGACTGGAGGCTGTGTGACAGCTGACTCTGCAGGAGAGACACAGTGACAGGACAGGTGTTGTGAGTTGGCACCACTGTTCATTTAGATGCAGATGTTTTGGCTGCTAATCTTGGGAATGATGTTTTTCCAGCCAGCGTTGGCTGACCACCAACACAATCAAAGGCCATGCTCACCTGCTTAATAGTGGAGTGGTGGGCAGCAACAGATCTCTGCTGCATGGCGGCCCTGACATGCTTGTACTGCTGTGACACTAGCATCTCGCTCTTGGACAGTGAAGGAGAGGAGGACGAGGTGGATTTAGAGACAGAGGAGGACGAGGAAGAGGAGGTCGCTTGCTGGAGGATGCGCTGCTCAATCTCCTGCTCCTGTTGGAGTGCCTTGACAAAGGCTGCCTTCAGCCGGTTGGTGTGCTCAGCCTTTAGGGCCTTTTTCTGATTGGACGACATGCATTGGTCACAAAGAATGGTCCCAGCCTTCTCCTTTCTCCAGCGGGAGGTAAAGTCTGTCTTACACTGGGCACAGGTGTATGGCTCTTTAGGAATGGAGCTGTTCATGGCAGCAGCTGGGCCCAGGTTTCCTGAATGAAAAACAGAGAGCTTGAACTAGACGTAAACAGGTATAATCCTCTATTCAATCTACCACTGCACCACCAAGTCCCCAAAGCAGCAACCCAAGTTAGAAGATAACCCACCTCTGCCATGCATCTCCAGTAGTTTCTGCACCACCTCCTCCAACCCCAACAAGTAGATGAACTCATTATTGGCAGCTGAGGGTAGGAAGTTGAATTCAGGGGCAGGAGGTTTGGGTGGAGGGATCTCCAGCAGCGTCTTCTCCAGCTGCTTACGCAGAGCAAGCTTAGCAGCCGCCTGCCTGCTGGCTGGGGAATCATTGATGCTAGAGTTGGGTGACACTGAAGAGCCCTTTAGGCTGGTCGGAGAGGCCTGGACAAAAACAAGAGAAATCACTTCAGCAACCACACTTGAGGATGTCATTGTTATGGATGACCATACACCAGGGTGCAAAGCAGCCATGCAATGGAAGAGTAGCTGTCAGACAGTATATTTCTCACAGCCTCATATGAATCTTACAGATGAGTGTGAGATGTAAACTCGTATACTGTGTCCTCACCTGAGGGATGTTGACCATAACATTACTGTTGGCCACGTTAGCAACCCGAATAAGTCCCTGCTGAATGATCCTCTGACCCTGGACCTGGACATTGGGCACAGAAGCCCTGGGAGCCAGCAAGAGCGGTGGGGGGCCTGAACCGCTGTGCTGCTGCTGCTGACGGAGACTGGCTATCTGCTGGGGAGTCATTGCAATAGGCTAATGGCAGCAGACACACAGAAGCAGCCATAACAGATGCATTAAGAGAGCAAGGAAGAAGAACACAAAGTTAGAAACCAACTAGAAACTCTTGAAATCTAAACTTCTTTAAATTAAGAAACACCTGAAATGTGGGCTAATGTGAAGACGATTAGCGTCTGATCAGTGTCACTAACCTGGGCCCCTCTGACCAGGGGTGGCATGACAATCTGAGAGCTGTGTTTGGACGGGACATGTTGGCCACCCCGTACCAGGGGAGGAGGTATCACCGTGCCTGAGCTTCGACCTGTCACCTGTGAACACAACAATGCAAGTGACAAAGTTAAGCTTTTGTGACAGTATGCCATCAAAGCATTGCATTTTGGATATGTGATATGTATTCAGCTGCCCTGTGCTTGTGTTGCTGCATAATACAGATTAAGACCATAAAACAACCCAGGCTCTCAACACAAGCTGTGGCAGGTGGACCTAACAAATGTGGTAACTACCTGGAGGGGTCCTTTGCTTGATGTCATGCTTCCTCTCACCAGCGGAGGAGGAGTGGCTACAGAGCCAGTCGCCTACAAATAAAACAAGGTATAGAATTAGTTCAAAAGTCATTTGTAATTGAACGCATAAATATGCAGAAATGAAAAAATCTTGACACATGATATCAATTAGAAAACAACAAAAATCTTAGGAAATCTTAAAAACAGCTGCTGATAAAACAAAAGACAGCTTGGACACAACCTGATGCATCTATAAGCTCCCACAAAACATGACTTAAAGCAAACGTGTTGATCCTCAGGGTGTTTACCTTCTGCACAGTGCTCTCCTTCTGAATCTGGCTCTGTCTTAGCTTTTTCAGCAGCACCAGCTTGGCCTCTTGGAGTCTAAGTTCCTCCTTCAGCTGTTTGATTATGCGCTCCCTCTCCTCAGGAGAACTCTTCTACACAAATTACATAAAGATACCAAGGGATATAACACATGAATGAACAATTTTAAACTATTGCAATTGTAACTACATAAAATGTGAGAAAAAATAGGGCTTTCTAACCAGTGGACAAGGTAAGAACTTGTTGTTTGCACAGTTGAAATGTTTTCTTACCATAAGTTTATCTGTGTCGGTCTTTGTGAAGCAGTGGCCGTTCATTAGAGGACTGGATGGTTCATTGTCTGATAAAACAATCACATCATCTGGTGACGGTGGCTGCCGCTCTTTCTTAATGACACTGAGGGGAGAAACAAGAAAAGAGAGAAAACAAAACTGAAAATTGTGTTTAACAATTTGAACAAGATCTTTATCTGTCTTCACTTCCAGCAAAGAAAAGCAGTTACTGTAAACTACAACTAACGTGTAGTTTTGTCTTACAACCAGTAGATGGCGACATATAATTAGGATTTTGTCAGCTTTGTTGTACTGCAAATGTGCACTGGGACAAACACAAACCAAGAGATCAATAACGGAGTAATGGCGGCAGGGGATGATCGCAGCAACCATTATCTACAGCAGAAGGTATCGTCACCAGACAGACCTCATGATCTCTCCCTTTCGTTAGATACAGCAGAGTCAGTCACAAATAATATACAAACAAGGACAAATTAACTAAATTTTGTTTTTGCTCTTTATAAAATAAAAAACTTGAAGCCTTAAAACCTAAGAGGCTCTTTCTTTGAGGACCCAGAAGAACAAAGGCCATGAGTGGCGAGCTACATATGCATCAGTCTGGAGAGGGGTGGAGATAAGAAGTAGGGGGTGGTTGTAATTTTACGGCGTGTGGTGGAAGAATAAATCTGCCACTTTCACAGCAGGGATCCCGTCAGGTCCCGAAGGGTCGGTGCGTTAAAAAATAGAAGTCTGAGCAGTAAAGAGAAGTGCTGGAGAACGAGGTGAGGTAAAGTGTGAGAGTTTGGGTCATGATGTGGAGCTATGTGTGCACACAAGCAGTGTTATATAGTTATATAATTGTTCAGACGCTATCCAGAGAGAGGCTTCAGGGCTTCAAACTTAGGCCCAGTTTACCACCCAGACAGGGCCTCACCCCTCCCCTACCTTCGTGGCAAGGCCTATGGCCTAGCCGGATCGGCACAGCCTGGGCCTCAGCTCTCCCCTCCCTCCCAGCTGCCGACACCAGAGTCACAAGCTGAGCAGAGCGGAGGTCCGCTGGAGACACTGGAGAGGGTGACAGTGAGGGGGAGGGGAATACATGGCCAGGAGCCAACCTATTGTGTACACTCTCTCACTCAGTCAATCACCCAGTCACTACTTCACACACCCTTCCCCCATCCTTACTTGTTCATCTTTTCGACTTCAACTTACTGACTCAGTTCTTCACACTTTTTCTGCACACTCCCGTCTTCAGAGACATTTCTCTGCTGTCCTCTCCTCTCTCTCAACAGCTGTGCAACAGCTACTTCTCAGGCATACATGCTCAGTTCAACAAGGTCATATGACAATAACCACGTTATTTGTATTTAAAATCATTAGATTAGATTTTCAGCAGACTAAGCAAATCAGAACACAAACTGCAAGACACATTTCTGTCATGTTACTTCGCCCAGCTGCTAAGAATACACTCCAACTCTGTAAATACACCATACTACTTTGAAAACACTTCCTAGATACATTTCATTCAAATCCAGAACGATATCTAATGCCCTGGCCCTTTCAGCATACTGCTATTCTTAGAAGGATTACTCTGCTAAAGCTCAGTTGAGGCCTGAACAGACAGCAGTTTTACTCCACAGTTCTGTTTACATTCCATACATACGACATGATAAACTAAGTCAGACACAAGAAGCATTATGAAGAGCTTTGTCATCTTTCATTAACAGAAAACCTAATGGAAACCAAGCAGATCGACTGACTTGGCATCAATGACAAAATGACATGGACTGGCCTGTGAGGTTGCTACTACTCTATTGAGAACAGCTTACACAAGCATCACAACACACAACAGCTTGGTTATGTAAGGGTCAGTGTTTCTGCATGCCATGGCTTCTCCGATCATGGCTTCAAACTGACCCCACTATAAGATTGCTGAATCAGTCTTACTTGAGAGCAGTGGTTTGTGCATTCAAAATGTGAAGCAACACTATTAAGCGCCACTTTTAGATACATTTTTCTTTTTACATAAATTAAAACAGCTGGGGTTATTAATAGGGAACAGGCATTGAGAATATGTGCTCAAATATTGACGTGTTTTTAAAATGTACACAAAGTATTCAAACAACTGCGGAAGAGAAGGAAGTGCTTCTGCTTCTTTCTCAGCGTCCCATTAAATACTTGAATCCATTCAAGACATGCTCAGTCCAGTTAGTGCATTATTTTCTAGCATCATAAAACTTGGCTTCCATCTTGCAGTTGGCCTGCACGGACACAGTCTGCCATATACAACAATAAGGTAATGAGCCTGCAGTGACTAAGCACATAAATACACAGTGAGGGTTAAACAGGGGCCGAAGGTGACACTTATGATATACCACAAACAGAGCCAACACACGTTCTGTTTAATCACCAGTCTGTTCCACTTTAACTGCCATTACATCAGTGTGTGTATTTATTGCTCTACCAAACACGTCACATGACATCAGGCATTTCTCTGTGTGGTCATGTGACACACCCACCACCCCTCCTGGCCCCTCCTTCCTCCAACTGCTCCTTCCAATGTGGAAACCATGGCAACGGCCAGTTGGAACCAGTTTGTGACACATAGCCTTCATTTTGTGAAGTGTGAGGCAGAGTTCAGGTGCTGCTGTGGGAGAAAATGGAGCCCAGGCCTCAGGAGCCTCAAACTTTTCAAAATGGGGGCAGGCTGCTGTCAACCACACAGCGACTTCCTGTATGACTCCTGTCAGACCACTTGCGAGTGCAGAGTTATAGAGAGAAACTCGAAACTCCAATAGACACATCTCTACGCACAACCACGCATTGTGCATGCAAGCATGAAATACAAGGCCTTTAGCACATCAAGAATCCTTGAGAAGTCTTCAAACAAGATCATAAACAAAAATGCAAAGTACTGGGCCTCAGTAGTCTGTTGGTGGGAAGTCCTGCTTGCCATTTACATCCCCATAACCCATATGAAGAGTCAACATCAGTTAAGCATAACCAAACATAAACACAGCAGCAAACTCTCCTTTGGCATTTTCTATCCTCACAGATAAAAACTATTTTGTAAGGAGATTATGGTGCATTTTGTCCAGCTGGAAATACTTACAAAGGGTTTACTGTGGACAATGCTGGCTGACTATGCAATACTGAGGCCTTGTGTACAGGAATAGATGCAACTGTTTGAGCAAGCATGTTTATGGTATTCATTTCATGTTGTTCATAGACTAGTGACTTTGACAGTATCAAATGAACTAAACAACAAAATGTTTTTTTTATGACACACAAGTGCTCACCCCCCATGCATAAAGCACTGCTAATAACACTTCAAGAATTCAATCCACAAAAATCATGCCACCTGATATTTTCCTTTAACTCACCTTTTAGATGTGCTCATGTCAACAGGCTCATCTCCTGTCTGCACCTCCACCTTGATAGTGGCCTTCACTTCCCCAGACTTTAGGATGCTGGCTGTGACCTTTGCAGCCGGCTCACTCTTCAGCTTGACACCCTCAGCTCCAGATCCCACAAGGGCCAGTGGAGTTCCTGCTGCATCACCTTTCTCCAACTTAACCCGTTTATTGTCCACATCCCCAAGGGAAGCAGCATGAGCTGCATGGTCCCTCTCCAGAGCCCGCTTCTGGCTGCGTGTTTGACGAACAGCCTCCTCTGACATGGCTGCTCTCACCCTAGAGAGAGACAAAATAGAAACAGTTGGTTACAAACAGCGTTAAAAACATTTACAAAATCGAAAACAAAACTGACAAGTGGGTCAAATAGTTAAAGTTGTGCCAAATTTGGACCTAAGAATACTTCAGTGTCTATAACTGAAGTCCTCCTTAAATGAGCATAAGGTGCAGGTTTCATAAGAGAAATGCTGAAACTGAATATTATTTATTATTCAATCATATTATACAGCAAGCTGTAGCATTAGAATCACTCTAACTACTGTGCAGTTTCCTAAAAGTTTTAAGTGTCTAATCCTCTTGTAGTATTGTCTTTTGACAATGAAGTATGTTACCATAACAAACACACAGACATACACTAACACTGTGTTATTGTAACATTCAGGAGGGAAGTCAATGACATGCACCCTTAACATTAAGCACTCCATCCAGTTTTATTCTAAGAAAAACCCCTATCATCCTTCAAGTTCAGTTCATCTTAAGTCAGTAGAGGATATCCTAAAATCTAATTTGAACAATGAACAAAACAAGTGAAGGGTCAAGTGAGAAGGAAGCAGTCCTATAGGTCTTGAAAAATGAACTCTTGGTTGAGTTAGCCTGGCTGAGTTATGATTGAGACCTACTGTGTCAGCAGTAAACAATGTGGAGCATCCATTGCAAGGAACACAAAGATATAATGCCCAAACTTGATTTAAAGTTGAGACAATAAACCTGGACGACATCACTGACAGGTAGAAGCTCTTCAGTGATAAGCAACCTGAATACAGCCTCCACTGCCTTTGTGTCTGAGGAAAAAAACAGTCACTTTGAAGCTAAACCAAATCCACTGACATGAATCTACACTATGACACGTGAGGATGCTATTTTAAAGGGTTAAAATGGCAAATACAGCTGTTAATAGAAACTGTCAGTCTCATCTGCTGTATGTAAATATAAGTGTATTAATTTTGAGTAATTTTAAACCCCATTGTGCTATTACATGAAGCTAGGGGCTGAGATTTTTGCAACCAAGTGTGCAATTATTATTTAAGCAACATAAAGAAATGCCACAATACCAATAATGCAAAATGAAAATTAAGGACCCTTAAATTGTTATCTTCTCCCTGGACAGAGACATCCACCGAACCTTATGAACATATCTTGCTAACGTCAATTTACATCTTAACAGCAGGTTTTTGAGGGAAATAATGATTCTTTAAAATGTACTGATCATACACTATTGTTTAAATACAAATTTAATTTACACCAACATTTTTCACTGTTCAAAAAGGGACAACCTTGAGGTGTATAGGCCTCTCCTGTCATACTGCCAGTGCCCCAGATGCTGACCCAAATCTTACTCACTGAGATTTCTGGGAAAAACCTATTACACAGCAGAAAAATTGCCCCAACACTCTGCAACTTTCACACCAAGCACTCCAATGTAGGCCATGCACTCATTATGGAACAGGAGCTTGCAGACTCTCTTGAACAAACTTAAATGTTATAAAAATGTGATGCTTACAAACAAAAAGGATGAGCACATCTATCAATGCACATTTAACAATTCTGATACGACAGCCTTAATGATGATTTGCCTTCAAACCAAGTGCACATAAAGTGCACACACAATATCTGATTGAGAAAGCTGACTCAAGATCTTCCTAGTCCAAAGTGACGTCAGCACAGCTCTACATAACCATATCCAAGATTCACTGAGAGACAAACAGCGCTTCCCTTAGAACCGGTTCAGACTGGTCTGGGACTGAGACGAGGCACAGGTTTAACCCCTGGAGAGGCAGAGTGGCAGAAGAGAGGGACTAGAGGGAGACGGCCATTGAGACGCACCACACAGGGAAGGAAAAAGGAGGGGGGATGAAAAATTATGTTGTTAGGATATTCCAAAACGTCTCTACCTGACAACAAGGATGCAGACGCAAGTGACATGACCAACTTCTGCAGCATTCAAGTATTAAATGCTGCTAAGAGACAATAAAAGCTCATCATACAAAAGCCACCTTTGACATTTCATATTCCTAAAATTACGTTTACACAACTTCAATACTATTGATAACCAAACACATTCTAAAATGTTTTCTCTGCAATCATTTCAGGTTCAAAGATTAAAAGCAAAGGTCAAAAGCTCACTGAAATGATGTAAATGTTTACAGAAACTCCCACTCCGGGTCTGCTGTCTGTACAACAAAAAAATAAAAGAATTGCAAAGTAAGGTGGGTAAATGAAAGCCTTTCTTAGCAATTTAACAAACTGCTGTTCTCACAATTCACATCTGTGAATTTTAACCAAGTATTAATTTAACTAAACATATGACACAGGCATCCTTGGCACAAGATGTTGAGCTAAGATATGCTAGAAAATAACACATAACAATAATGATAAAGCAACGACATCACAGCAAAAACGTTCCATTCTGTGTTGCATGTGAATTCCCGGAGCCTGAAACGCACCCTGCTTTGGTACACAACAAGGACAGATGTGCCCTGCTGTACCATCCCTGGACACAAAGACTATTCATCTGCCGGAGATGACAGCTTGTGTGTGTGGGAGTGCATGTGTGCATGCCCGTATATCACACACAATTTTTCAGAAACCGTACTTAACTCTGTAAGACTTTAAAAAAAGGAGAATGCATATAACTCTTGGCCATAATTGTATGGTCTCTAAGATTAAGAATGTAGGGCACAATAAGGTTGTAACACTGAGATGGTGCAGTGTTAAAGCACACAGACTGGGAGGCTGTGGTTGCCAGTTTCAGGTCCAGAGACTCATGGCAACTTTTATCCCCGAAGAAATGGATGGCATAATGAATCCAGTGTTTCATGTGCTAGATACCCTACTGCTAAGCAACAAAGGAGAAAAACAATTGTTGTCCATGAATAACTTGTTCTTGTAAGCGTTCTGTATGCACAATAGACAGACTTACTCACACTCAAACACTCCAACCGCTGCCTTTTATGAAGACAAATTACGAGATGACTCTAGCTTGTGCGTACTGTACACCACGGCTGCTGCACCACCCTTACACTTGAATTACGCCTTTTTTTCACTTTGCTCAGCATTATGTTACGAATTTGTCATACGCTGATGCATTCAAGTTAACTCTGATATGTAAGTCTATGGGTTTTTTTATTGTTATTTGTATGACAAATTGTGAAGCAATGGACAAAATCTCTTAGGTTATTTTTTTTAAAAGTATTTGGTAATAAAATATTTGCAGTGGAGGACCTCATTTGGTATTATTGAATAATTAATTTAAGAAATTAAAGGTGTACCTCCTTTCTTTTTTTTGTAACTAGGTTTAAAACCCATGAGCCACTTTTTACTACTTACATTTTTTAAAACAAGTAAATACATTTCAAAATGACAGCTCCACAACTCCTAAGCATGATTTGTACAAGACACAAAATAAACTTTAATTAAGATTTTTCAAAGGAGGTCATTAGATGGCAATGTAGAATCAAACCTCATGAAGAGGATCATTTGTTAAATGGATGCATTACCTCCAACAACATAAAAAATAAAGAGAGGATGAGAAAGAGAGTGGAACAAGAGAGCCAGTGATTAGTGATCTGAGTCTGTTCCTCTCTAGAGACGAATGAGGAGGAGTAGATGCATGTTTCTCTGACTTCCCTGGAATAATAAGGCTTAAGGAGAGAGGGATTTTCAACAGAAAAACAACACTGGATGAAGGAGTTAGCATCTGTACATGAGAGAAGATCTCTGTCGCTTGTTTGAATTTTTTAGGGGCATTTTAACACATGCAGTTTGATTGCTTTTATTTGATCCGGAAGCTAAAATTATATGATTATTGCATCCTCTAAAGGTTTGCTCGTGTTCACATGTCAAGATTCAACTATGGTTCAATGTAATAAACAAATGCTATGCAGGGTCAACCATTCTTTCACTGGTCATAAAGCTCATCGAAAGGATTTGCAAAAGGAAAATAACCTGTCTTTGTTTTTCCCAGTAAAAAGAAGGGAGCATCAGCAGAGTGAGTGGCTAATTTGTTTTAATCACACTTCCATTGTTAATACACAGTGTTTCTTGATCAGAATATTTGGTCCTAGAGAGACTCTAAGCTGGGAATAGACAATGTCCAGTTGCATGTAATTATAAGACCTGCCAGCTTGAGGAATCATGAACGGAGATGGGTATTGTTTCAGTTGGCTGACATGATTGTGTTCTCAGTGCAGATTGCTTTAAGGTTTGAACTAGCAATGCTAGTTTGCATCTCTCCTCTCTCACAATTTTAGCACATAATACAGCGCAATCAACAGAGATATTTCAAAATACAAAATGTTCTGTCTGTAATGCGAATAAAGACTTTCTCCCCCTTTCCGTTCAAGCTAGGTGCGTAAATAAATGATATTAAATAGTGATGATATTTTCAATCATGTTCATAATTTGGTACAATATTCACTAAATTTGTTCATAAAATCTGCTAAGGCAGGGCAAGGGCAGACCAAAATCATTTATCTGTATTTTCAGGCTTAATGGCGATACATCTTATTAATCTTAACATTTTATTTAAAAGGTGGGCTTTATGTTAACAAGCGCTCTTATCAAAATAGACTTTATTCAAAAAGACAGGGTTTTCTTTCCTGTTTGAAAATAAATAGGTGCAAAACAGCCAAAGGAAAAAAATGGAAAATAAACTGCAAGGTTGTCTTCTTCTGCTTATTTTTATTTTTGCTTTGTTTTGCTCTGCACATAGTACTAATACTGTAGTAGTTCTGTAGTACAGGAAGGCTGGGAGTCATGGACAAAACCTTTCAGAATATTTTTGACCCTATCTCCAAATATTAATACTGTAACATTACTGTAGGAATGACTATTGGTGCTTTCACTAAATAAACACAGTAAAATACTACCATCAGTCTTCCGATCTACAGAATGAAGTGTATGAAACAAACTCTTTTCCCTGTGTTTTATATGGAAAGGCAAAACTGGCAAAGTCTGCCTCCTAATGTGTCCAGTAGTTCACAGAGATCAGATCAATGTCAAAGGCTCATCCTCAAGGTTGTGTGCGAGACTCTCATCTCCGGCATTGTAATGATCTCCCAACTGGGACAAAATCCTGCCAGCCAACACATCACCAATCATTTTAAAAAACTGAGGCTTTCCAACTGTGTCCTCAGGGTTCAATGAGAGGGGAAACAACAATTACACTGTCCAATAAAAGCAATGTAAGTATGGATTATTATCACTGCCCAATAAAAGACAGCAGGGCAACAACTCTGTTTCTTGTGTGGGCAAGGGGCCCTGATCCTTGTAATATTAAATTAATCGCTCAAACTGCCACTGATCTGACCAAAAGACCATCATCTTAAATTCATGAAGATTACTTAGGACTCTCCACTATAAATAGTTACTCCTCCTGTTTTCATTATGTTATAACCTACTTATAATGTTTTCCCAATTACAAAATCAGCTGAGGCTGTTGAGTTAAGTTCTTTTACTTTGGGATATTGTCTAAAAAAACCCAAAAAAACAAAACAAACAGACTACCTATCCTAATCTGTGCTCACCAGGCTAGGAGTGGGGGCAGGGACCCAGCTGAGGTGGTGCCATGGTTGGGGGAGGGAGAAGGGTGCAGAGCGCATGTGGTTAGCTGAGCCATAATCTAACTGTACTCAAGTGAAAAATACTCTTCCTTGTCTTCTCTCTCTCTCTCTCTCTCGCTCACTCTACGTCCTTCCCTCTACCACTCCCTGCCCCCCCTCTCTTAGTTGTTCTGTTGTATGCTTGGCCAGTCTAGAGTGTGTGTGTGTGTGTGTGCGTGCGCATGCCTGTGTGTGTGTGTTCGTGTGTGTGTGTGCGTGTGCCCCTACTGGTTGTGTCCCGAACGCCAAGGGTTAAGCCCCTGCCATTTTAACGCCACTGACAGATCAGACCATTAGGGTGTTACCTAACAAAATGGAAGCCTTTAACCCTGAATCTGCCAGACTGCCTGTGTGTGTGTGTTCATGTGTGTGTGTGTGTGTGTGTGTGTGTGTGTGTGTGTGTGAGTGAGAGCCACAGCCACACAGAGAGTATGTATGTGTGCGCATGTCTCCACCTGGATTCTCCCTCAGCAACGTGACAACGACAACAGCAGTGAGTCTAGGAAGTGCAGGAAGTGCAAAAAAGACTTTTGTACACGAGAACACAAGAATGCATCAACGTACATACAGCCACATTACAACACACACGGTTGTTTTTTTCAAAGGTGAAACACACCAAGACAAGCTGACACACTTGTTAATGTAACCTTTTAATGGAAACTGGCATACAAATAAACTGGTATATGAAAAAAAGGACACTTTCTCACAGCCAACATGTCCTCTATATTTCGCAAAGATGCACAGACATACATAAGCAATGTATTCAAGCCTTCAGTTTAGTATTTTGAGAAATCAATTCACACCATTAACAGAACGTCACGTCTAAGTTAAAAGCAGCCAAGCGCCATAATATCTCCAGTCAACCTTCTCTTATAGTTTTCCTCAACCTCAAATCATAAAATAACTACATATATTTTCAACCACAAATGTTTACTAGCCATAATAAAAAGGAATAGCAAAATGTTTTCAAAAACACTAGACAGGGATAATCTTCAATTTCAGCCAAATTGCTTCCAAATGGTGACTCCATAATCCTGTAAAACCAGAAGCCCATATCCACATACAGACTGGAGGACCAGGACACACGCAGACTACTATCAGATTACATTTCTCAGAAATGGATGGCAGCAGGAAGTGACCAGAGTAGGAGGGGGAAAAAAAAATAGAGCTTTAAAGTGTGCAAAGAAATGCAGCATGCCAGACAACTAGGATCCAAGCACATAGATGTTCATAATTCAGAAACCCTACCAGGCGAAGACAGTCAGTTGCATTATAATTTTAAAGTTTATTAGGTAATTGCAACTTGCAGGACATCTTCATCAATAAGGGTAAACAGAGGTTACATAGTGAATAAAACCTTCTGAGGTATAAAAACACAAAAATCCTCTAAAACATTGGTTTTAAAATTACTAGTAATAATTACACATTAACTGGTTGTACATAAATGAACTTAAATGATGTTTTGACACAATAAGTACAAGACTTGCACCGTACAGACAAACAGAAAATAGCCAAAACAAAACTCATTCAATTATGCATGCAGGAAAAACTTGCCAAGCAGCATTGTTAATTATGAAGCATTTTCCAAGAGGAATGAACACGAGAAACTTTACGAGAGCCAAGGAATGGCTGGTTAAGTTGGATTATGTACTATAACTGCTGGGCTGGGTTAGACTATTGTTTGAGCAACAAGAATGCAGCTTCCGTGGCAAGATCTTTTTATGAGGCTTTAAGTGATACTCGTTCAATATGCAAGTGAGTAACTGTGGTCACACAGGTTCTACAATGTCTATTTCCAGTAATAATGGATACTAATGATCGTTGGGTTTCACATCTGCAGTTATGAAGCTGTAGGCCAACGATTGCAGAGAGCAGCATACTTAAATTTCTTTTACCAACAATATTAAAAAGGTGACAAAATATAATAGTAGCCTCAATAAGAAACACCACAGTGAGGAAGCTTTTCCACCAACTAATAAAGTCACACCAACACCATAAGTCATCACCTACAAAAAATTAAGAATGATTAAAAAAAAGATGTTGATGACACTGAATATCTTCACTGAGGAACCCATTTTGGCAGTCTAATTCTTGTTTTGCACTTGAAGGTGTGTAAAGATGTGTACTGTTTGGCTTTGTGTGCTGATAATGACTCTAGCTGCGAAAGACAGGAAGTCAGAAGCACTGGATTCTGCTCTGACCTGGAGCGATTTACTGGCAAATGGAGAGCTTGTAGTTCAGCTTTTGGGATTAAAAAGGGGATTTTTTTTTTTTTTTTTTGTCACTTCAACCTGTCAGCAACACTGAGCTGAGAAGAGCTGATCTGTACCGCATCTGGTCTCTCTTTCTTGACAGCTTTCTGCAGGTAAAATGTACCTTGCTTTATAAATAAACAAAAAAAAAGACTGTAATAGAGTAGCCCCCCCAAAAAAATGTATGCATGTATTCTGACAAGTGCTAGAGTTCAGTCAGAGGCTGAACAAACAAACAGAACACACACTCATTCTAATTTTTTTTTCTGTCTCACCGCCTTTGCTGCAAATACCTGACCAATAACTGACGTGGCATTCGCAGCAACCAATGGGCTGTTCTCTCTTTTCTCTGCTGCTGATATTTAGGCTCACTATGCAAGTGACTGATTAGTAATGGCAACAACTGCAGGCAGCAAACAAGACTAACAACCCAAACAAGTACAAGTGTATTTTTAATAGCCATGCCAAACAGTGCCATTGGGTGTAGCCATAAAGTTACCCCTTACACTTGTTGCCACATCAACAGTGATGTCATGGCTGGATACTGCAACTCACGACCAAAAAGTTGTCAATTCCCAAAACCAGCTCCAAATATTTGGTCAGATTGTTCATCTTGTTTACCTTTGATGCAAAATATCTTGGAAATATTTACAAGAAAGGAAAAACATTGAAAAAGTATAAAATGGCATTTGGGTGAGGTGTTTTTGATAATAGCAGGAGCTCTCATGATGTAAGCTGTTGCTTTTTAATGAAAGTGTTTATTAGTAAAGGTTGGAATCTGTAGGCATATCATAATTCAGTTTGATTCAGAGGGTTACGGTTGGAAGATAAAAATGATGAATCATTATTTATGTGCATGATTTTCTATCATGTAACTTAATATCATAAAACAAGTTGAGACATAATTTGTTTAAGTTGACTGCAGTTATTAATGTATCAGTTACTCTGAAAACATATTTCAGTCTCCTGCTTGTATGAAATCAACAAAATGTGAGGGAGACAGTGTGATTTGTTTATTAACGTTACATCTCCAGCAAAGGAGAGCAAACTCTCTGCAGCACCGTCGGCCACTGCTAAGACAGCACGCACCAGAGACAGGGTTTCTGAAGCGAACACAGACTAAACACCAAGGTTCTTCCTTTACCACAGGGTTGACCTCAGCTGTTTAACGGTGCAGCGTGTGACGGACAACCTCAACCTCTCATTACTACAATTTGCTTCTCCACTCCGTTATCGACAATGTCTGAGTGATAGCATAGAAAGTATTCATAATAAACTTTACCAGATGTTCATCTTGCAGCTGCATTTATTTAGTTATTGAAGTAAAGAACATTTTGAAATGCTGCATTTTGTGAAGATGAAAATGAAGGCTGTTACAAGATAACACTAGCCAGTGTGTGCAACAGACCCTCCAGATGTTGTACCACTTTTTTCATTCTATCAACATCAAAATATTAACCAACATTTAGATAATTTATATTTAAATCAATGCCTTTTGTTTACATCCAGTTTTACTTAAAAAAGTTATACTGCGGTTTGTATTCCAATCTTTAAAACTCAAAGTAGGGTCCAAATGTAAAGGTCACCTGGTTAGCTTAGTCAGGCTAAACCTCAAACTGTGTATCACCAACATGCACATGCTCGTAAACAAAATTTGTCATTTTTAAACAAAACTCCATTGAACGTCTGATCCTTGAAGTAACAAACACCTACCCAACTGCAGACTTAAAAGGTGGATTGAGGAAGTTTGCTGTTTCCTCTTTATTAAAGGATCGCAGTCAGCAACCCAAGTTCAGTCAGCTGCAACAGTAACTTTTTTTTTAACAACATAAGAGCACCTACAAACATTTCCTACAGCAAGAAAACTTCTCATACCAACCCAGCCCTTACTCTTCCAGTGCTCCAAACATTTATTGCTGCACTAAAACCAACACTATATTCACACATACAAAGTAGTAGGTAGTCTCTGGCCTCTCATGAAGGTGTAGCTGTGTATGTGTGTGTGCTGCGCTGAGGATGGACTACTCTGATCAGACCGGACAGCGCTTTTTCACTGCACTACACAGGAGAGAGTGGTTCATCTCTTATTAAACTGTTTGTTTACCAAAGTACAGAATAGTTTGTTGTCGTAGTTTTGAAAAGTTTTATTAAAAACAAGGCTGCAAAGACTGATTAGAAATTTGACTCAGAATTTTTGCAGGAAGTGATCTTCACTCCATTAGTAGAACTGAGGATTAAACAAATTGTGTGTCTTTTTCTTGTAGGCATTTAAATTGGTGTGATTGGCTCTAGCATTGCAGAGAAGACACTTCTGACTCTTTATGGTACATGTGAACTTAACAAGAGTAAAAATGCTGCTAAAGTGTGCAAGAACTGTCCTCCTTAAAGCTGCGGAGCTGATAAACAAAGAGGAAGTGGATACTGTTGCAGGAGAGGTTTGATAATTTATTTAAAAGATTAATTTTTTTTTGTTCTTCCATATTCATCGCTGGTATCCATTTTAACTGCCAGAATCCAAGCATGATCTGCTATTGATCTGCTTTGGATACAGTAAAAATAACAACTGGGCACTAGGGTATTGTCTATAAAGCATTAACCAATGCTGCTCTACCACATTCACAGGACTTCTGGGGAGACCCCTCAATGTCAAAATAATAAAGACCAAAATTAAATTCTAGAGTCATTATGGGGACATTAAATAGGATTTGTACCCCAAGACAATGTACTCCACAGGCTACATGACATCAGCCTGATAATGGACTGATCCAACTATTGGGGGGTTGGGAATGACGGTGAGCTACAGGAATTATGCTCAGGTCATTTTGTTTTTATCTGTATTTTGACACAGTGGAAGACAATCAATGCAGTGTGTGGAAAACCTCCCAGCACTCAGGAACAAAGAATATTTTGGAACTGTTTTGATCATTGTTCATTTGGCAAAAAGCTCTAAATTTCAACTGAATCTTCATCCCCACCCCTTTACACCTCCATCCACAACTATAACTTTACAAAACGTGCTTTATCTACAATTATGTACTTTCCACTGGTGAAACAAATTACTTTGCTAATAGTAGAGTAACGAGTAATCTCAAACTCCTAGACTCGGTGTAATTAACCTTTGTTTTTACATTTTACAGGGTACACATGGCAGAACCCCAATGAAATACATGTATACAATCTTCACAAAACAGCCATGTGGCAGGGAATCAAGCAGAACAGTTTGACACCTATTGAACACATGCCTTAATGCTGCATGTATCCAAGTCCCCGTCTGCCTGTTTGCTGAACTGAGAGTTCAAGAGTTGCCATGTCAGCACAGGCCACACAGAGGAAGCAATTGTTACAGACAGACTGAAAAAAAAAACACTTTAAAAATGTGAATTCCATAACCTGTAGATGTGTTTAGTTCTCAGTCAGATCAGATGCCCTTTTAGGCAACATTCGTCATGTGAGTCATTACCTGATGGCAAAAATGCTTAGTGGTTATGCATTAACTTTATCAAAGTCAACTGTAGTTTTCAGGCTATCACTGTGACAAGTGCTGGTTACAGCTCTGAAAATGAGGTTTTGATTAGCAGCAGAAATCAATTTAACCAGCCCTTAACTCTTAGCTCCCAAATTCAAGATTTCTATTTGTAGAGGCATTTGCTAACGGAGAGAAGGACCTACTTTGTGAAATTTTCTACCTCCTAGTCTAGGGATTTGATGGCCACACAAACGGCATGATGGGAGTACAGTGGAGGCTATGAATTGGTCTCATCTCAAAGTGTGAATGTTGGACTGTAGCTAAAATGTGAGGAGGTCAGCTTTGTTAAAAATAATGCCCAGCTCATCACTTCATACATGTACCTTCAGTTGCCTAAGGCAGGTTTGTCACACTGATAACACATGTGCTTGAGTCAATATGAAGTCCAACAGGGTAAACAAGAAACAGCCAGTCAAAGATTGGAGGAGTCCTCTCCTCAAGCTTCAAGAATTGCCCAAGGGCTTTGGGTGGGACCGTGTGGCCAATAAGACTACTCCTCTCTCTTGGCATCAGACGCAAAAAACAGGGAAGTTTGAGGAACAAGAGATCTCAAAAAAGCAAGATAATATCCAGACCCTAAAAATGCTATGCAGAGCTCCTAACTTTACAATAGTGTGTCAGATCATACCTGTGACTGATGATCTCTAATGACTTACAAAACTGCAAATGTAAACATCTCCTCATACCTGTCTGATCTCCATAAGCCTTTTATCTATCCTGTGATCTCTCTCTCTCAGAATAGAGGGCTCCTATCTGTCCCCAGCCTTGAAAAGGAGTCAGCTGGATTCAGAGGCCTGTCCTCTCATGCCTCCCTTCTCTGGAATAACCTCCCAGCTGACATCAGACAGTCTGACTCTGCTGAGGTCTTAAAATTGTAACTAAAAACTCATTTTTTGACCTTTTTTTGACATTTTCTAACACTTAACTTTCAGTTACTTGCTTATTTATTTGATTCCTTCAGGCCTTGTATCTGTTAAGCCTAATACTCATAGTCCCATTCACAACAATACTGCAAAAACCACTCCATTTCTGTAACACTTTGTTTTCCTACATGACCATCCAAGTGGTTGCCCCTTTTACACAGCCTGTTAAAGGTGGAAATATTTCACCTAGTGTGTCTCCCTATTTTGCATAATGGTTACAAAGGCAGAATTGGGGATATCAGTGTTCTGCTTCTGCACCAGAAAGGGAGGTTATGACAGCAATGAATTGAAGTATGTGTAAAAAAGCTCTGCCAGCTCAACAGGACAGGGGTGGAACATTCTGACAGCATGTTGTGGGTCCCACAAGTTGAGATTTTTAACGGTAAGCATGAGTTTTTAACACAAAATAATGGAATAACAACTCAAAATGTTGGCAAATTATTAAGGTCCAGGAGTTCCTTGAAGAGGATGAGGAGGATGTATTAAAAACCATATAACAAAGATGGTAAATTACATGTCATTGCCATGTTATGCCATGGTAGTTCTTCAGAAGGTGCTGCTGCTTTGCAATGCATAACACAACGTGCTAAAGCTGCTGGGTTACACATAACCCCTATCATGCCTCATTTATTGGCATATTATCTCAAAATTCCACACAGGGGCAGAGTTATGCATATGTTGTTTGGTTTAGCATTAAAAAAATGTGGCTGTGAAGAAGTGACGTTGTTGTCGCAGTATTGCATGTTTACCGTTTAAAAAGGCTCGAGTTTCTATCTTTCTGTCACCCCTATTTTGTCTTTGTGCTCTTTTTTCACTGAGGCTACCCTGTGATGGACCATCCACTGTCCAGATGTTCATGATGTGTTAGGTCTGGATCTTAATCCTCAAGGAGTTTCTGTCAGTACGTAAATATGTTATCAATACTCTGGCAATATACTGGCACCAAGTGCCGACATTTTTAAATTAAACAAGCAGACGCTGTGAGCAGATTGTCCTGCATTTTTATGTTTTCTGGCTTCTGGCTGTTCAACCTTTTGTGGATATACAGCCAGTATACAAAGAGACTTCATGGTTTCACCCGTGTTTACCTTTTTAAAATGACAGGGTTCACATTAAACCAGATTCTAAATGCTGTGGTAACTGTGCCTTGCAGTATTATTGTAGCATCACAGCCAGATGTGGATAGATAGAAACAATAACAGCCATGCCATACTATCCTACAAAACTCTACTTAATACATACCAAGAAAACACAATACTGCATTTACTATACTTTTTAATTAAGATACTTTGAATGTAACATATACTTCACATACATGCCCACTTACAAAAAACTGCACAACCAGCTCATGCTAGCTAAGACAAACTCTAAGACAAACTACTATCTAAACAACATAAGATAATGGATAACGTGAGCTACATCACGCAGATTCCTGGGGCTGATTTGGTCGGTGAACTGGCTAGTAGCCATTTGCAAATTACTTTATCAGCTAATGTTTCGAAGCAATAAACGCTAGATCAGTGCAGCCTAGCCAAGTTACATCTGGATGGCTAACCTTAGCTTGCTTGCTGGTTTAAATTTATGCTAGCAAAATTCTAACTTGAGCGGAAATGCTAGCTTGCTAAGTTAACAACATATTAACATTATCAGTGACATTTACTTGGGTATTACGACATATTATGTTGATTTAGCTGATATTTAACATTAAAAAAGTAAAGGTGCATAATTACTGATTACTTTTTTACTAACCAAGAGCGATGCAGGCATGGGAAGCCAACTAGCTAAGTGGGTTGCTTCATAATGTTTGGTAGAAAAGTACTTTGCAACTTAGTAGGTAGTTTAAAATGTAGATGCAACTTTAAAAAAATTCATTCTTGATGCAACAGAATAAGAATGGATCTCAAGTTATGCCTGTCTGATTACATCACTCTCAGGAGGGTTTTTCATAAGAGGCACCCTCCTCAGGCAAATCCAAGGTCCATCATAAAATGCAAAGTGACATGTGTTCCCCATTACTAGCCAAGGGTGCCAACTGTCTGCTTGCTCTAAAAAGAGGGCACTTGCTCAGCAGAGCTAGGGATATACACACTGCTGTTGAGCTCAAATACATTGCAAAGACAGGTGAAAACATAACTGACTTGAAATGTCCATTCAAACACCATGACCCATAGTTCACAGCTTGCTTAGGATGCAGTGACTGCCTTGATGATCATGTAATGTTAAGCCCTATTAGAGCGATTACTGGATATAACACATCTATCATATAAGCCATAAAATAATAAAGCTCAAAATTAAAATTTAACTTTTCATGATAGTAATATAAATACATTACTGATGATAAAGAGATGCCTTTAGATACTTAACTCTAACGGAAAACGAACGGCATAATAGTTATGAAGCATGTCCTTAGACCTCAGAATAAGAAATCTTATTATAGAGCTAAAGTGGAGAATCTAATCTCTTGCAGAAACAGTGATAATCTGATACAAGCGCAAAGTATGCGTTTAGTTGTCTACAGTGTGACGCAGGTGATGGCTACTAACCCGTCGTGGACAGAGAGACACACACCCAGACGGAGGCACCACCGTCCACCATTACGCCTCCATAAAAAGGCTTTTCACGGTTGAGCTAATCTGACAAAGTTCTGAGATCAATAGCTCATAAAGCCATAATCATACCCATCTACTGCTAAGAAGAACAGTCGGCTTAGCAATAACCGGTGGCGATATTGGTTGTAATGTTTATAAACTTTGGTGACCCAACTTTGCCCAAAAGAATAGCTACCTATTTCCAACTAACCCATCAACAACAACAAGCTATCTCATGCTAACGTTAACTTGGCTTGCCAACAACAACCTGTCCATCTGTCCGGCTACAAAACCAGTGGCTAACTAACGCGAGCTAACAGTAAATAATGGTCATCAGCAGTTACAGAGATTACAGAAAAGTGGGTAAACACTAAGGCCTGAACAACTTTAAATATTATGAAATAGATTGTGATATTTATCTTGGATGTCTTTACGCGTTCAAATAGCGATACACGACAGACAATGAAACCGACCCCATCTCAGTGAGCCGCTAGTGTTAAAAGGCTAGCTAGCGAGGTATGCTAGCCTGCTAACGCTAACTCCCTGGACACTCGCTTGCCCAGACAGTCGCTAAATTTATTCACAAATAATCAAACGTTAATTACGTACAGAAAATGACAGTGTTGTCTGGGAGTTTTGCGGCTTCATTACGCATACTGAAAAAGAATAACTTCAACTATATTTACTATTGGTGCGTCCCAATTCAAGTTTGCCGGGGAAGTTAGTTTTAATATTTTCGACTTTTAAGGCGGTTTGTTCTTGGCAGTCTGTGCTCGGTAGGTGTATGCGTGAAGCTGAGCGACACACAAACTGTTACCTTGCACGTTAGCTGAGATCAAGCTATGCTAGCTAGCTTAACTTACGTTAGCTGAGCTAACACCGAGAGAGAAACTTCCTTTCGTCGTCATAATTAAATTGAAAATTAAAATAATTGATTACTTGATAAGATAACATGAATGAAATGCGTGAACTTACGAAGTCTAGGAGGAGCTTGACCGAGTTCCCCCCACAATTTTCAGATGCTTGATGTTGGTATTTAGCTGGCTTCGGTGTAAAAATCCCGGGGATCCCCTCTCTTCTGTCCGCTGCCACTCCGGTTGCCAGATAATGTAATGAGCCACCACAGGCGGCGTCATGCTGCGTTCATACACATCTCGGAAATGTTGACTTTCAAACTGCTGAGATAGTAAAAAAATGCTGCGTTTGAAACTACTAGAAGGAAGTATTTTAAACGTACCGAGAGTACAAACGAGGACAAAAAAGTATTAAATGGGAACCTAAACTTCAGCTGAATCAAATGTAAGTTATACAAATAATTAAAAAGCTCATTTAAATGTATGATAACCTCCTACAGGCAAACTCAAAAATTACTTACACCTTTGAATCTTAAATTTAAAATGTTTACTATATATGGGGTATTACACTCAAAATTATGCTAATTTGTGTGTTTATAACAGTAATTTTCATGACAACACTTACATTTTATATATCATACTCACCATGGAAATTTGTTTTATCACATGTAAGTATTTTTGTCTTTAGGCTCCCTTATGTGGCTGTACCTCTATGTATATGTGCATAGATGCCTTCATTGTCATTGTGTCCTACTGGACTGAGACTAATGCCAAAAACTTCCCACACTATTCCTAGACTGATAGTATCAAACTGATTCTTTTAAAGTTTTCCAGGATACCATTAGGTATTATGATAAATGTAAATATGTGTATGAATGGGGGGGTTCAATGACAGCATAATAGGAAAAAAAAAGCTTTTGTTCAATAATTATTTAAGATATTACGTTTATAATTTGAATCCAGCCAGTTGACTCTGTTAAACAAGATTATATTGCTTGATGTGGTATATTTGTTTATGCTGGATATTTAACAGTTTAACAGTTCTGTGTTACATAGGATGGCAGTTGAGAAAGAACAGAACTATTGGTTGCAGAATAGATATTACAGTGGATCTGGCTTACTGCCATTCCCTGAGGGTTTTCCTGTGACCACAGAGGATCCTGAAGCAGTTCCACTGCTGAAAGAAGTCCAGTGTCAAACTAGCCCCCTGCCACCTTCCTGAGAGCCTCTGCCTGTTTCTTGGGTACACTGTTGTCCTCAGGGTTTACCTGGTAAGCCTGCTCCTGAAATGCACCCACAGACACAAGAACATCATGTGGCAAAGCTGGACTACACATCTCGGTAACCAGCTCGCTGATATGGCCACATCTTGCGGTTTACGATCTAGTTCCCAAGTGGTAATCCCACTGGTTATCCTCACTTCACTAGTTTACTGCTCCTTGGTTTGTTGGATGCACCTTAAAGTTTACACTGTGAGTGTGAAGCAACTTCGCTCATGTTCTTGATCCTACAAGCCAAGATACAATACAAACAAACAAAACAAAACAAACAAAAAGTGGGTTGGAAAGTTTGACAGATGGTTTAATATGTTTAATTTGGAAGTATGAACAAAAGATGAGTACTTGTGCCAAAACTAATAAATAGTTTCTAACAGATCACACATTAACAGATATCTTAGTGGAGCCAGTAGCTTGTTAGACCAAAGTCCATTAGTGTGCACATCTGCATTAATCAACAAATTATTTTCTAACCATAAAAATTTTATTGCAACTTCTAAAAAAAAAAGTAAAAAAATGGTTCTTTTTGGGTGTAAATTGTTTTATAAATGAGAATCTAGCTGCTCATGACACATCAAGGGGATGATCAATAACAGATTGGATCAATTAGAGCATTATCTTCTTATCTCGATTCAATTATAAAAGATCAGACATATTTTTTTTTACCAGTGACTTAGCTGTTTTTACATCTGCTCTTCAACCCGAATTATGCCCAAATAGTCTAAAATGAAGTAAAGTGAGTTAGTTTGATGAACAGAAACTGGAACAGTAACATTAAACACATTCTCTCACCATCTTTAACATAATGCAACATCTTAATTTCCACTTATTTGTACAAAAGCTAATTACTTTTATAATATTTCTTTGATACAGACGTCTAAGTAAACTAAGTAGTGGAAATACAATTAAAACAATTAATTAACAATTTTAAAATTATCACTTGATCTATTTGATTAACTAGACAACATCGTGTTGACAGCATGTTAATTGTTTTGGGGCACATTTTATCTGTAGATGTTCATAAAGTGAAGACTTTTCATTTAAATTTCTTTTTTGTTTAAAGCTCATGTACACTGAGTGAAATGTAATGCAAATTTTAGCCCAAAAATTTAGACCTCAGCATATTTTGTCTTATTGACTAACAGTACAAACACATGCACGGGCACATTTGAACACTTTAGCACCACCTAGAGGCTGTTTAAAGCACTTTCTCACCACTAACTCAACAACTGCTGTGGTAGTTAGTAAATGACTCCTGTGCATCACTCAGCAACCAATATTCATTCATTTTCCTTCCTATGGTTTTATTTTGTTGCCCACTTTAGTTCGTCATCAGCCCTGTGAGTGATCCAGCAGCTCCACTCAACATAATTACTGAGCCATCATGTCTATTGTACTCTTGTACCTTGAACACACCACCGCTAAACTCAATGATATAACATCAAACAGATTAGTAAATTACAAAATTTCAATCATATTTTTATTGGAAAATTTTTGAAAACATTGTAAGCATTAAAAACATAGGCATTGGATAGAATATGGCTAGTACTCAAGCTTAAACTGTGTCCTTACAGAGTGCTTTAAATACCAAGCATTGAAGATTTCTACATAGGGTAGCTAAAAATACATGTCACACTTTACTAAGTTGACTTTATAAAATGTCACTGTACAATAAAAGGTTCAACAAGTGGCAAGTCTATACAAACATACTATAAAGAAACCATTTAGTACAACTATCAAGAGAAATTAACATATAACAAAATAAAATAAATTTACTTTTTGATATCTGAAGTTTACTATAGCTCCAAAAGTCTAGATAAATTTTGTAAAAGTTAGAACATTGACAGGGACCTAATATATTATTGAACCTTAAAAATACATCAGTTTAATGAGTTGTTTTAAAGGGTGTGTGGCAACCCTCACAGCCACCAAATGATATAAAATTCTGAAGTATTTCAGCATTTCTCAATATCAGAACCAACAGAGGCATTTTCTGGTCCATGGAGGAATCAAACAGTGGATTTTGCATGGTCCCAATCCAATGTACACTGCCAATGTAAATCATGAAACCTTTGAGTTGTTTAGTGTGTAAAAATACATTACAAGGTGTCTAGAAGTTGTGATACTGTGCAAAAAAAAATAGCTACGGAGATTTTATTAATAGCAACCCAGGTCATAAACTAGTGTACAGGGAGTTCACATCAGTAACTTCCATGCATGAAAAAAACAGGATCCATACAAAAGAAAAAAGAAAAAAAAAAGAGTCAGATGTCAAATATTTACCAACAGTTACAAAAATATTAACATGAATAAATTAATTTCCTCTACATTTCCTTACTGCACCCCTTTCTGCTGTCTTGTTTTTCCAACAAATGGAAGAGAAACCTGTCAAATGAACAGAAGGCTTCTCTGAATCTGAGGCAGAGAAGACCTTTTATAATGGAGCTTTATGTCCTTTGCCACTCTAATCAAGAGTCCGTCCCTGCCCTTTTCCCCCACACACATCCATGCCATCAAAGGCTGTGAAATACCTGTACAACAGCAGTAGTTGTTTTACAACAATTAAAAAAGTGATAGAGAACAATCAGGAAGCAATCTGGAGAAGCAAATAAAGTGAAGTCCTGAACTCTGACCAGCTAAAATCCTCTCATATCTCAGCTACAGTGGTCTGATAGCAAGTTGTTAGGCATCCGTTGCTTGTGATTAATGTATCAGCTACCGTCATATGCTAAGTCAGACAGGCGTTTCTCATAGGAGGCTTGCAAGGCTGGTGGTTGGGCCGTTCTGGGCTTGGATCTGGACAGGAGGAGGGCCATCAGTCCACTGAAAAACACAGAAAAAGACTGTAACCTCAGCACTATGACACATAGAAGCAGAAAATGTACACAATAAAACACACAGATATTAAAATTCAATATGGCACTCAAGAAAAAAGTAACAATAAATAATAAAGTATAATTTTTCTGTTTCACATACACTGATGAGGTTATGCTCTGGGAGGCTGCAGGCAGCAATGTGGTCCTGCAGCAGCTGCTGGGAGAAGTTCTGGTGCATCTGGGCTGCTTCATGGGCATCCATGGTGTTTCCAAGGGCCTTGTTCAAGTCTGCAAAACACAACAAATGGTCCAAAATCTCTTTTCAATCAAAAAGCTCTTCGAGAACTCAGACTTTGTTTCAAATGCTTCAAACCAGCTCAGGTGTCTAAAGTAAAAGCTCTGCATGCCAGACTTTGCATTCAGGGTTAACAAGTAACAAATCTAAGAGCATAAATGATGTTTTAAAGAGATAAAGGCAAAAGGTCAATATGTACCTTTCAACAGCGCTGAAGACCAGAGCTGAACAGACATGTCGGGAATCTTGCTGGCCAGCTGCATGGCAGGTACAACCATGTTGTTGCTCTCCTGAAAGGGAAAAGGGCAACTTTCAGTAAACAAAATGTGTTGAAACCATCAGTCAACAGTCTTTATTTATAGACTTTAAAAAGCCTCATTAGTATTACATGGAGGTTTGAAATATGTGCATATTATTACACCCTACAAAGCAGGGACCAATTTTGGATCATCTGGGAGTCTACAACAGTTTGCCAGTCTAAATTAATAGATCTCTGCCATTTTTAACCCTCTGTTCACTTAATTTTCCCAAACCAATTAGTTCAAATTAATGCCTCAAATTACCTATCAAGGTTGTTCCTGCTCTGGTCAGTTACCGAGGAACACTTTGCCTGTTGGCAGCAGATTAGTAGGATTTTTTTAATGTAGGGGTGCAGAGAAATCATGGGAATTAGTCCTGTAATTTTTTTTAAATATTCCAATTTCACTGAGTTTCTCTGTCAACTCTCAGTTTATGTTGGATCGACACTCAGTGGCCTCATAGAGCCCCATCTTATGATTTCTAGGCCCGTTTACCAGTTGTACGTCTCCCTCTGTGAAACACCGTTAACGTCTTAAGAGAAGTTGGTGTGTTGGTGCGTTGGTGTGTGTGTGTGTGCGCGCGTGTGTGTGTGCACTCGGATCCCAGCAAATGGGAGCTATGCTTTGCTAACGCACAACAACCTGCTTCCTTGCCCCGACTGTGTCTGAACCCTTGTTAGTTTCTAGATGATTCAACTCTCCTGACTTGGCCTCGATCACAGCTGCAGTGATATGCAGCCACTTCATATTTTCATTTTGTTCATGCCACCACAAGAGCAAGTTCAGGGCTCATCAGGCCTCAAAAAACAATCAGGCCTTCACCTCAAACTCAATATTTACTATTTACGCATATTTACTATCAACAACAGACATCTCATTAATCACATCAAGTTAACTGTAAGAGCTAAAAAGTTAATTTATGAGGATATGGAAAAAAAAACTATCAAGTACATTTTGACCTATTTTTTAAAAACTGCATACAGAGTTTTATAAATCTGGATAGTTTATCAGTATACAAAATATTCTCTTAGTGTTCAAAAAGTATTAAAGGTTATATAAATGAGGATTTGTCCGACCACAGCTCACCAGAACCAAACTGGATATGTTTAAAAATGTCTTCTTATCTTGATTTAGTTACAAAACATCAGCCAAAATATTCGGTTGTGGTGACTTAGTTGTTCTAACAGCTGTTCTTTCTCCCATTTCCTAGCCTAAATAGTCTGAGAGGAAAATCAGGGAAGCTTATGTGTAAACACTTTTATTTAGTCTTACTCTGTGGTTGCCCAGGACATAGAAGATGTGGCCCAGTAGAACCAAGGAGCAGGCAGTCAGTCTGTTCAGATCCTCGGCATTTGACATCTTTAAGGTTTCCCTGAGGAAACGCCTGCAACACAACAAGATATTTATGTAAGTCTGAACAGATGCAGGGTGGACCTGTGAGTGTGTTTGCATGTTTGAATGAAACAACTTAAGATGTGTCATACTTAGCCTCATTGTAGCGTCCTTGAAAGAAGGACAGGAGTCCTCTGATGTAAAAGGCTGCAGCACGGAGGCAGTGGGAGCTAAAGCAAAGCAAAGACAATGGCTCTATGTGAAATAATCCACACTGTCTTTAACAAGATGCATTGCTTTTTGCATTATCCTGTGTTATAGCCACATTTACCAAAAAAACGAAACAAATCTTGGCCTCTTACCTTACTGGGAAGTTGTGATCTGGGTTTATTCTCTCCAAGAGGCTGTACAGCTTAAGAGAAAATGAAAGCAGGAAGTGAGTATAAAAGCTCGTCTATTCACGGTATAAAAAGATTTTTATGCTCTTGTTTCCTTTTTCACAACAAGTGTGTTTTTATGAAAGTCAACAGTGATAAATCCACAGATTGTATTCTCAGGAGAAGATAAGGCTAACTTCAATTTGAAGATAAAAGTTCTGCACTAAATGAGTTATTCTACATTTGAACCCGTAACTTGTCAGCGCTCTCTGGTGGACAAACTATGTAATAGCAACACTGATTCTAAAATTCCAGCAAACATAGCTGCCTGTTCCCCACATAAATGCAAAACCTACAAATCTGTGATTTTTTTTCTACAAAGAAGTAAATGACAAACATGGTTCATCGCTTTACTCAGCTGTTATTTAACAAGGTTTGTTATTTCTTAACTTACCTCCTGATGTCGGTTTCCTTCCCTTATGTAGACGCTGGCCAAGTTTGTTACGATGTATGTCCACAGTTCCTGGTGTGTGGTGAGCTGAAACACAAGAGAACAGACATGAGTGAGACCAGAGGAGAAGCCTGCACAGAGGAGAGACAGAGCAGGAAGAAGTATCTGTTGAGAGCCCCCCCAAAAAACAAAAAAAACTTGATTAAATGAATAAATAATGACTGTGTACTCACCCGCAAGGCTGTGGTAAACTGTGCCTCTGCATTATCCATACAATTCACAGAGATACAGTAGAGACCCTGGGATATAAAGAAGGAGGCACAGATTGACCGTTACAGATGTCAGTTTTTCATCAGCTGTATTTTCATTAAAATAAGTATTTTGTTCCAATAAATCCTTTATAAGAAAAACTAAATGACACCAAAATTCTGGAGCAATTTCCTGAAATTTCAAGAAATAAAGTCTAACAAAGTTGATCACCGACAAGAATGTGCTTCAAATATATTTGTTTCCCCTGGATCTTACTGGAAATATTTTCTGTAAATTTGTGACATTGTCCCAAAACCTATAGCGAGTTTTTGTCTTGACATGCAGTAGAATCACTCTTAAGCAGAAACAGTATTCAGTTAAAAATACTCACTAGTAGCGTGTGAAGCTGAGCAGCGTGGTTGGTGAATAGCCTGGGGGACTGTTGGCACAGCTGGCACACCTGTGAGATCTGAACAGGCGGAACAGAGGGTCAGTGTTTGAAGGCACAAAAAAATTATCTGTATGATATGTTAATAAAAGTAGACCTCTGAAGGCTCCTGGGTTGTGTTTTACTGTCAACTTTCACGTATTAAACACAAAAAAAACAAAGAAATGACCAGAAATACAGAAACAATTTACCTCCTGTAATGCGGTGGCTTTGTGGCCTGTGACGAGTCTACACATGATGATATGCTCCAGTAGAATGACTTGAAAGGTGGAGAGGATGGGGCTGCAGTCCAACACTTAAATATGGAAATTTAAAAAATGTAAAAGCATTAACAAGGTGTTGCAAAACGCACAGCTCGACAGCACATTGCTATTCACGATTAAACACTTAGGTTAATACTTAGCTTAGGAACAAGTAAGGTAACTCACTTTTTAGTTTTTCTAGCTGCATAAGAGCCTTGTCTGTATACTTCTGGGCTTTTTCCAGGTAGCCTGCTTGCATGGAGTGCATGACTGTCACCTGCAAAATGACAAGGAAGAGCAGATATTAAAACACACTGAAACTAATTATGTGCAAGTTAAACAAAAAAAAGCTTCTATAAGTTCTAAGCTAAACAAATCTCTTAACTACTGCAGCTGTGACAAAATTGTCATGAGGATTCTGCAAATGGCAGAACTATTAAATGCATCTTACAAGCAACCTAAATAAATAATAATCAACAAAATCCAGCAACAAGACCCCCTGTCTTTTTCCCCCTTCAAAATGCATTCAGGCTTATGTGGGAAAAATAGGCTTTTGTGTCTATAACTAGGTCAATCTCGATGTAAGAACAGTCTGCATTCTTTAAGACAACAACAACAAAACTCAAAAAAATGTAAATAACTTTACAGACCACATAGTTTTTAAAAGTGCTTATGTGGAAAAGAAAGAGAAGTGTTATTACCAAGTAGACGAGGACACACATGTGCTCCTTTGGCAGCCAGTGGAAGAGGTCGGCTGGGTTGCTGGGCAGAATCTCATCATCGTGGAGTGTAGAAATGGTCTGGATGCACTGCTGCAGCTGCTTCAGACACGGCTTCACACTCTTCACCTGAGGAGACACGGACACCACAATATGTCTCATCTCAGCCTAACGTGCTTTAACACAACCAGACATCCAAACCAGTTAACAACTCTACTCCCTTTAAGACATTTATAAGACATTTATACATGTTGTTAATGAACACTGTTAAAACCCCTTAGCATAACTCTGTTTCCCATCCAGACTATTCTTCCCACCTGTCCAGCATCCAGGTAGTGTGTGACCTGAAGGACCAGAAAGAAGACTCTCAGGGACTCTTTCTGGATGGGGTTTCCCTGCCAGTTTTCTACAATAGTACCACACAGTGTGAGCAGAGGATGCACCTCTCCGAGCTTCCTCTCCATTAGCAGCAACTAGAAGACAGAAAAAAATAAAAACATAATTATTTATATACACAAAAAGATGGAAGAGAAGCTCTTGTGTGGTGTTTGGAAAACAAATCACCATTAATCCTGTAACATATTAATTTGAGGTACAACGGATGACTTACCATTCCTTTACTGAGAAGAAACAATGCCCTAGAGAGGAGAAACATCAAGTATGTTTATTCATATTCAGATTCAGAAAACTTTATTTATCCCATACCAGCAATTCAGTTTTCAACATCAAGTTCTTACAATTAATCAAATCATCTAAACACTTTGTGCCACATTTGCTATGATTAAATGTACTCAGGACTGTTGAAATGTGTCTTTTGGGAAAAAAGATTGTATTTGTTCAAATGTTTTACAAAAATAACATTTTTAAAAAGAATGAGAAATATTTATTCTTGGGCTATGGGAATTTAACATTGTTAAGTCTTTATTTCACTCAGTATTGTGTTATCTGTCTAAGCTCACGATGAAAGGGACTTTAGGAAAAATGTAATTTCATCTAATAGTATATTCTGAAGTTTTAAAAACTTATCTACTTCAGAATATACATTTATACATTTTATTTAATCTAATTTATGTATCTTTTACTTAACCCGTCCTGTATTCTTGCATTTTGTAGCGCTTGTGCCTTTGCAGAGAGGTAATGGAAAAGAGAAGTCAGAAACAAAACAAAATTTCTGTCAAGAGTTTCATAGCTCACTTCCCATTATTTGGTCTGGCATCACTTAAAATGGCAAACTCTCAATACACACAAGCAAACTAGAGGGAAGTGGCTCTGTAAGAGTATAAACTAACTATTTACAAACTACTCATACTTGTTGGTCCATAAGTATTCTGTGTTGTTTGCCCCAGATTTATAGTAATGTTTGTTAAAGTTGAACACATCTAATTCTAAACACTAAAACCCTTAAATATGCATTAAACAGGGGATTGGGTGACATTTACCTGGTATATTCTGACCCAACCACGCGGGCATACTCAGCTCCAACTCCAAGCAGGTCACATGCTGACACCAAGTCTTTCTCCAGGGTATGGAGTTGCTGGAAGAGAGAGGCACATTCCTGTTGTCAGTGGAGACTCTTTTGCTATTTGGACACAAAGTCAGGACTCAGAGTCTCACTCAAACATTAAAAAGTAAACTGCAGGAAAACAGCATTTCCATAACTACCATCATTTTATGAGGTTATTGTGAATTAACTCTAATTTCCACGTGCACCCTGTTTAACCTGCACATGAAAAAGACTTGAAAAACAATATAAACCCATAGAGACAGAATCACAATGAGGCCATAGCACTGATACATACCGCCAACTGGAACAACAATCTGCAGTGCCAATATGGTGTTTGTTGTGAAATCTGGATGGCTTTGCGCAGCAGGGGTTTTGCAGAGTCCACCAGATTCTGCAAATTAATTGAGGACGATAAATTGTCAGCAATTAAAAAAAAATGTACACAGCAAACCCTGCATGCAGGAAAGACATATGCACCTTCAAATACCAGGCAAACTATGTGATAAGAAGTGATGACTGTATTCAAATAGGTTAAGCTAATCATAACCTCTCTACAGTTATCAACGTTAACGTTGTTTTACATGCAAACAAAAATGATCTTACCTGTTGGCAGAAGAGTTCCGATAAAATGCTTGCAGCTTCAAATTTGACATCTTCAAACTGAGGGACTTGTTGAGATATTAACCACTGGAAAAAAACAAGAAACACAAAATGTTGGAAGTGTCGCTGTTTTCTGTCTTTAGCAAACAATAATAATACGTTAACAGTTAACACACAGCGGCTAAACGTTATTAAGCTAGCACCAGAGAAAGAATGAAAGCGGCCGAGTTGGGACGATTAATTAATAAAAAGGCAAATAAACCTCATTTTTCAACTTCCTCGGAAATTTAGCTTCCCTCAACGAACAGCTAATTTAAGGATTTCCGCCGTTCGCAGTCCCCACTGCTTGCGGCCTACACCCGCTCCCTTCTCCGCTGCATCCCCGCTCTTTCCTAGATCGAACGTCCCTCACCGCTTTCTCCAGGTGGCTTCGGGCCAGCTCGCTGTTCTTGGTGTGGTGGTAGAGAACGGAGCCAAGCTGAAGATGTGTCCGAGCCTCGATCCTCTGTGGAGGCTTAAACTGAAACACTGCCTGTAGACAGTGCACACAGAGTCGGATTTTGGGCGGGCTGGAGGTTCGGAAATGTTCCGCAAAGCCGAGAAGGGCGAGGTACCAGCGCTCTGGGGCCTCTACGTTTGACGCCATTTTCCCCGACAACAACAAGTTTTTCAGCGCTATGGCCAGACTCCCGGGTTGCCAGGTTGGGTCGTGCAAAACCCCAAACCAAAGCGCCTACAGGCCTCAATCCATCTATTCTCTATATTTAGTACATGTTTAAACAGTTTAATGATAGACACTTCTCCAGTAATAATAGAAAAAATAAAAAGCACATTAATATATAAAGATGATGTACTCATAAAGTTTTCCTTGAGGGCTGCTAGTACATTGTGAGACATTAGTGGTGCAAATAAATTTCATTTTGTGAATCATTATGCTCCTACATTATTTTTTTCATTTAGAAATATTTAATTTTCGCTTCCCTGTAAAAAAAAAAAAATTACATGCAAAACATACAATATAGTAAACATGCTTTAAATTTCAATTAACCACACAGGGTTCATTGTGTCAGTCTGTCATTTGACAATGAAAATGATCATTCTTGAATTATTCTATTCCATCTAAAATTAAACTGATAAGCTCATCAATATAGGTATATACTAATTGATTTAATGTGTTCATTTTTTGTGAAAAAGACTGTGAAACATACAGAAGTATGCCAGCTGCACGAATACAGTCCATGTCGCTGCATATGAGTAAACCTGGCAACCTAATGTTGCAGATCAACTCGCGAGGCTTCATATAAATAACGGGAGTTGCTTATGGGTATTGTAGTCCAAAATACTGGCATACGCTGTCCTACTTTCTGTAAGACCTTGAAAAGCCCAAATAATCTTGTGCGCAGCGTCAGGCGGCAGCAGAATTTCCTCGCAGGCGTCGACTATAAATAGTCAACAGACTCCGCCACAGCCTGACACCTGTCTTCTACAATCATCCCCGCAAACGACAACAACGAGAAAAAGACGTGCAGACATCTCGCAGCGTGTTGCAAGTCAAAACAGCAACTTACCAGCCTCCAGCAAGCAAGCAAGCAAGCAATGTGTGCAAGGATCCGCAGAGCAGACTGGTGACTGACACAACACAGCGAGGGCTTGTAAACACGAGGCCCCTCACACACACACCAAGGTAACAAAATGCACCATTTTACTTAAAGAGCATCAATATTTGACTGCAATAACGATGCACAAGCTGTTATTTAATCAATTATGTATGTGTGATTTCTATTGATTATGTATCATATTTGAGGTGTGGCAGTGAAAGTTATCTTCTGCCCCCATTTATTTCAGGAAATGGGTAAGTGGGGCAGATTGATGATGATTGATGTATTGATCATGTGCTTGAAAGTAACGACGGATTGAATAGTGGATCTTTTGTAACGCTGCAGCCTGTTCCTGTTTACCAGCCTGGCTGTTTGTAGGGCGTGTAATCACGCAGTCGCCTTAGGAGAAAGCGACAGGGGCGGTTTAACCAGACGAGCTCTTATTCTGTTCAATGGAGTGTCTTTTGAGGTGACCTACTGTATTTTCTCACATATTCCTTTGCAGCAGCAGCAGCAGCAGCTTCTCCTGGCTCCTCGGCTGACTGTGACGGGCACTCATGGCCCATCGTGTGAACGACCATCAGAGGCGTCTGCCTGTGGCCCAGACCACCGTGCTGGCCCTGCCGCCCCCGAGCCAAGCAAAGGTGAGCTCAGATGGGTAAATGTTTACACAGTGGAGCTGATGGGATATTGATGTTTACCCAAGGTTCATATGAAAATTGTGGCACAAGCTGCACATTTACCAAGAATCTAATGACAAACCTCCAGTCAGGTGTTTGTCAGGCTTAAATATTAAACTTCAGGCCGTGTTCATTTTAACAGGACGCTTTAAAGAACATAGATTTCATTAGTGGTCTGAAGTGGAGATAAATCCAAACTGTGTGCCCCTCAGGTTTTGCTCCATGTCGTGGTGTTGTCTTCACTTACAGCCTTCCACGTAGAAGAAATGCTTTCGAAGGACATGCCTTTACCAGCACACTGCTGGAAATAGCAGGCAGATGCCAGCAAAGCTAAAGGCGGTTTTAGTTTACAAGCAGTACAGTATGTAGGGTTGAACGAGGAGTATCAGGGCAGATGTGTACTGTTGAACCAGTCAGGTAAATAAACAGCACAGTAATTACAGACTGTTTCTTTAGCATAAGACAGTAGCTTAACTTGGAGATATGGTCAGTGTAGATGGAAAATTTATTAATGGCGTTGGCAGCAGAGATTAAAAACGTCCTCTGATCTTGTGATTTAGTAAAAGTAACAATACTGGGATACAAAAATACTCTGTTACATATTGAAATATTAGCATCAGAACATATTTGAAAAGCTAAAACAAACGTAAGAAGTTCAAAATTCTTATGCAGGTGCATTTAATTTAACATCACTTCGATGTAGAAGTTGGAAAAGGTGAAGCTCATCGATGAAAGTAGCGTCGGAATAAACAATATTTGTCCCTGAAATGAAATTAATTAAACATGTCAACATTTAAAATGGAACGCTGTTTGTTCCCTCCCCCTTCTGAGGTTGTGAAACATGTTTGTTATTCGTGCCAGACGTCCTCCTTATCAGCCAGTGGGCTTGTTTATTGGGTTCAACTGTCCCCTCAAGCTGAATGTATGCGTCGTGCGTGCACACACACACACACACACACACACACACACAACTGTTGAGTCACTCTGCCTCTAAATCACGTGAAGATTTTGTCATTCTGTCCTCATTATTTGTAGATAGAAACTGGAGTGTTTGAGCTTATAATCATATGACATTTATTCCACATGTGTGTCGCTGTCAGGCTGCCACATACTGAGAGATTCACGCATTAACGTGCTTTCTTTGTCCGCGCTTGAAATAGTCGAGCCGTGTAAGGCTGTAAAGATATCTCGGGTTATCGTGAGGGTATGTTTGTATCAGTGTAACGTGACTAAATGTTCCCTGATGTGCAATGCAAACTCGTCAGGATCTGAGGCCCAGATGGACGGCGCTGGACTCCCTCCTGTGCGGGGCATTCGCCGGCGCCATCGCCAAAACAGTCATTGCACCTCTGGATCGGACCAAGATCATCTTCCAAGGCAAGAACAACAATTTACACAGACATCTTGTTCCAAGTAAAGAATCTGAGGAGATTACAGGCCTCTGCTTATGTAACGGACTTTAAATTCTCTTATACGTGAGCTACTCTCCTCAGAAAATGCAACTACTGTTCTTCTGTTTGTTGCTGAGTTTTCACTCCATGTTGTCACTGTTAACTAATTGCTAATCCTCTTAGTAGATGTTAAGCCTGCATGAGAGAGTCTGTTATTCAACTCTGACGTTCACTGTGTCTGCTGTCGTTTCTCCACAGTGTCCTCGAACAGATTTTCAGCTAAGGTGAGCTCAGCTTTTATCTCAGCAGAAAGTCCTTCTTTCATGTATTTAACATTTAACTAATTCAATATAAATTAGTACAATCAGAAGCTTCTGATAAGCCCCTGCTGCAGATCTCTGCTCTGTTATTGTTTCACATTATTTCACAGTTGCATTTAGTTCTGTAAGTGCATGTGATTGTGTACACAGGACATATTAGGATTATCATGTTAGATAATTATAAGATGTGGAAAATCTGCAGGGCATCTTTCTCTGCTCCTAATCCAACACCTTCCCCACCAACAGGAGGCCTTCAGGCTCATCTACTGCACCTACATGAAGGACGGGCTGCTCAGCCTGTGGAGGGGGAACTCGGCCACCATGGTGAGGGTCATGCCCTACGCCGCCATCCAGTTCTGCTCACATGAGCAGTACAAAAGGCTGCTGGGAGGCCACTACGGCTGCCAGGGGAAGTGAGTAGAAAGCAGAAAGTGTTTTTCTCTTTAACCCTTCTTATTCATTTATTTATCCAGAAATAATACATCACTATTAAATGTGTTGCCATGCGAGCAGCACGGCTTCAGGTCACCTTGTTTGACTGCACTGAGATATTTGGATAACTGTTGGGTGTGTTTTTTTTCTTTGAAAATATCCGAACAGCTGTTGAATAGATTGTCACAAGTCTTGTTCAGACATGCACGGCTCCCTGAGGACAAACTGTAATGACTCTAATGATTCTCTGACTTTTCATGTAGCGCCATCGTCAGGTCGAAATCTCAATTACTCAATGATTTAATATGCGACCAAACACTTATTGCAAATTACATTCACACCGATCTCAGCTATGCATTCTATTCAGTGCTAATTAGCAACAGTTAGCATGCTAATATACTCACCCAAGATGGTAAACATGGTAACAATACTTCATTTAACATTAGCATTATAGCATTATCACTGATGCTAACATGCTGATGTTAGCATGTAGTTTGCAGTGCTGCAGTGCCACATCGCAGCCTGTAGAGTTCAGCTCAACAGCAGCTCTGTCATGTTTTTATCTGCAATAGCAGAGTTTTATGTGTCATTTTTACTGACCACAAGTTATTGTGATGTCTGTTTCAGAGCTCTGCCTCCTTTCCCACGCTTCCTGGCTGGTTCTCTGGCCGGCACCACTGCTGCTATGCTAACCTACCCTCTGGACATGGTGCGAGCCAGGATGGCGGTCACAGCCAGGGAGATGTAAGCTTCCACCACGGTGCACCGCGTCACTCCTCTCTGTCTGCAGACTTTTCCTCTGCATGAATTAGTCACATTGTTGTCTTGGCTTTACAATAAAAAGGGACCATTGCAGTAACACAATACCCAACATAAAGTAAATGGTTGAGTAGAGTCTTGGGTTTTCTTCATACAGGTACAGCAACATCATGCATGTGTTTGTGCGGATCTCCCAAGAGGAAGGCATGAAGACCCTCTACAGAGGCTTCACTCCCACCATCCTGGGTGTCATCCCGTATGCAGGAATCACATTTTTCACATATGAGACCCTCAAAAAGCTTCACGCAGGTACATTAATGCATCTTCTTTTCTTCTATGTCTGAATTCAGCTCAGCAAAGCATCATTTCACATATTTAGCTGAATATTAAAAGAAGTGTTTAATTTTTTTCTGTTTCTTTCTCTCTCTGTAGAAAAAACGAAACGACCCCAGCCGTACCCCTACGAGCGCCTGGCTTTCGGTGCCTGCGCCGGCCTGATCGGACAGTCCGCCTCGTACCCTCTGGACGTGGTGCGCCGGCGGATGCAGACGGCGGGTGTCACCGGCTCATCATACAACACAATTCTGAGGACCATGCGTGAGATTGTGACTCAGGAGGGAGTTATCGGTGGACTTTACAAAGGCCTGAGCATGAACTGGGTTAAAGGGCCCATTGCTGTCGGGATTAGCCTCAGCACATTCGACATCACCCACAGCCTTCTGCTCAAATTGCACCAGATGAGCTACTTCACCCACTGAATCAGTGGGGGGGTGACAGAGGGGCAGCAGACAGCACAGATAAGACTGATGAGAGGGAGGCGGTCGGCTCTGATGAAGTGTTGGCTTTCGGTCGGTGCAGGATGGATCCCTGCACACTCCTGCTCCCCTCAGGGAGGACGAGGGGACGGGAGAGATGTTGCGCACAAAGTAACACAGTTTCTAACAATTTAGTGAACTCACAGTCAGAATTCACCTGCAGAGCGAGCGAGAGGCGTCTGAACGTCTGTCAGAGCTGAAGTGTCGCTCACACAATCACAGCTTTGTTTTGAAATTGTGGCTGAAGTGATTTTAAGGTGGATTACGACTCTTTTGGTTTTGCTGAATGGTTGTGTATGCACTGTGTATAGTGTGATGTCAATAAGATGCTGCTTGCACTTTATATTCAACAACAGTGTTCTTTCAGTTTGATCTGTAATAACAGAGAGTCCTTTTAATGAATTTTAGTGCTTTTAATCTGGAGGGAAACTTTTGTTTTTACTTTGATCATGTTTCTTATTTTGGTTGTTTCAAAGTGCTTGCAGTTTTATCATTTGTAATGAATGGGTGATCAAGAAATCTATTTTTGGATTTAGTTTTGAGTTTTATGAATGTGCCAATGTGGAGTGAAATGAGACTGATGGAGTGGATGATTGCACAGCAGGAGGGCGAGCAGGTCTGCGGGTCTGCAGGTCTGCGGGTCTGCAGGTCTGCAGGTCTGCAGGTCTGCGGTTTCACTCTCCGTCCAGCAGTGAGGAGACGTGATACAGTATTAAAATGTCTAATAAATTAGAGCTCATCATATATATCTATATCAATATATAACGATTTAAATCTATGTGTAAATAATGAAGATTTCATTTTTTTACTGTGTTCAAATTCTTGTGCAGATTCTATCGTTGCTTCTGTTTGACTGTCAGTGGCTGGTTACCGTAAGAACTAAAAAAATGCCAAAGCACTAAAAACTCAGTCATGAGGAGTTTTCATGCTTTCACTGCTAACGTTCAGTGTTTCCAAAGGTGTGAGGTTCAAGTTGTTTCAAGTTTAACAAACCAACAATAAAGTGTTCATCCACATCACCCTGCAGTGAGTCCTTTTGTCCACATGAGGGAGCTGTTTGATAAGCAAAGCTGATCACACCATCAGCCACATTAAAGGCAGATCCTAGGAGTGTGATGGTTCTGATCCGTTCTTACTGATCACACAAAGATCTTCAGTTCGTATTCGTTAGATCACTGACTTTGTTTTAAATTTTCAGAAAATTATTCTCTTAATTATGTGTCCACCCCCCCAAAAATGTGATGTTTCTGCGTTTTACCTCTAATAACATTAAAAACCGAGAAATGTAGTTGAACATAAACTATAACAAAATAATAATTTGCGATATCAGATACACAATAATGTTAAAATATAGTTTACAGACTCTATCAATTGATTAATTGTCTCTGACCCACGTGTGTGAGACTACACTTCCCCCCTCTTCCTGTAGATGGCAGCATTGAGTTGCTGCTTCTCTCTGTGGATCCGGGCTCATGATGGAGGTTAGTTAGGCTCTGATCATCTGATGGCCTGAACTTGACCTGATGCTCACTGAGACAACTTTCATTATCATTTAACTCCTTTGTGGTTTATTTTATTTAAACATTCTGCATAAAATATCTGTAACTCCTTTAATTTTAATAACATTTTTTTTGTAGCAGAGTTACAAAGCAAAATTTTGGCAAACTCAAATTATTGAATTTATTCTGTAAAAGACTAAAAAGACTAATGAAACACTAAAATGTAAATAATTAATGCATTGTATTTTGTTGTGTATTTTTTCTTTGGATATACTAATGTGAAAATTCTGATGATGGTGCCTTTTAAAGATATTTATAATAATCAAATAGAAAATAAGATCTTAAATCTATCTTTGAATGACATTTTATATTTTTATATTTATTAATTAACTTACAAAGCAATTACTAAAACAAACTTTTTACATGATTTAAAAACAACAAAAATTCTTTACTGCAACAAATTTTTTAAAATTTTAATCACTTGATAAATAACTTTTATTAACTAGCCACACAAATCAAGGCCAATTTCAAATGTAATAAATAATTAAAAATACAATTTAAAAAATAAGTTTATTTTGTTAAAACATTACTTAAAGTGATCCCACATAATACCACATTTTAATCCTTTTTTACAAAACTATAATTGTTTTATTCACTAAAAACACCCTAATTAGTGTCTTAAATGTACTAAAATAATTATAATCATGGAGGCATGCTGCATTCAAAGACAGTAATTTTTTCCGTGCTCATCCTGTTTTTGCTGCACTGGTTAGTGCGCATGAGCCGTGACTGGATCTGAATAGTGTGTGAGTGTGAATGTGAGTGTGTGCCCGCTCCGTCGCAGTGGTGATAGCATCGTTCACCACCTGAAACCGCTTCCTTTTCTTCACCAGCTGCTGAGAGTCGTCTCCTGAACTTCACGTCTGATCCTGCCCTCCTCCCATCTGTCCACCCTTCATTCCTCAATCCCTCATCCTTTCCTGCCTATATGACCTTGACTGTGAATTATGGGATACCCACAGTGTGCAGCCACCCAGCCTGGTATTGCAACAATCGAAACAATACCACTGGGTGGATAACATGGTCGGAGGGTGGGTGCCTGAGAGAAGCAGGAGGAGGAGGAGGAGGAGGAGGAGGAGGAGGAGGAGGGGAGCAAAGATGCTTCTTGAAGGCGCCGTTGCCATAGGTAACATGGATGTGTGCCAGGAGAGAGGAGTGAACCATTTGCATGTATTCAAATCTCGCATGAATAATTCACTTTGAAGCCCCTGCTGGAGCTCTGGCAGACAATAGCTGTTCACACACACACACACAGAAATGCACAGCATACAGGCGGAAATGCACACAAATGCAGCTTTCCCGCACCCACAAACCCGCCCTGATCCTGTGTGAGAAAGGTGAGGAGGTTATACTGGGAGGCACACAGGCATAAAGCCTTTCTCAGAACCAAATCAGATGTGGATGCGGTGAGACGGCGGCTGTGGCCGTAATATGGTTCTGCATGTATTTCAGAGCCGTTGTGCTGTTTGGACGAGGCCTGTTCGTAACCGAGCACAGGTGCTGTTTGACTTTGAGCTTAAACTGTGGATGTCACACCACAGAAAGCCAACGAGGGGGTGTGTGGTAAACACATGCATGTAGACGCATGTTCACACCCCTGTTGTGCCCTGTGAAAACCACAGCGGCTCGGATACAGTAGTCATCACTCTGAAGGTCAGCCCAGTGCTAGCTTCTCAAGCACCTGGCTCCAACTGTATCTTTCATAAATTCACCAGCGTTAAAACGCCTTGAGAGACATTTTATCTAACGTAAACGGGCCTGTAAATGTTTCCCCGTAAACTCGCCTTAAAAAAAGCCAAGAAACGAGTGAAAAAAAACACCTAATCATGCTGCTGCGGCTATAAAACTCAGTCAAGAGCAGCTATAATCCCTCCATGCATGCATGCTGATATTTACAAGTACTATAGGAACGTCATCCTCTCCCACCGCACAACCTCGGAGCTCCCTCTCCCCATAGCTCAGTGTTGTTAATTTTATAAGATCCAGCATATTGCCACTTATCGGCTGGCAGCGTTGTAAAAGCTCTGGGGTCAGTGCATTACTGAGCTGCTGGGCTCCACTCTTCCATTAGAGGGAGTGTTCAGGCTGCGTTGGCCTTCACTCAATCAAATACAGGCTCCAAACGGCTGCTCCAAGTGCAGATGAGGGGGCACAAACACACACACTCTCACACACACACACATACAAATGGAGACTCCTTCATTCGCTGGTTGTGAAACTATAGTACGCATAAATCTGAGCACATAAATCCAGCCACTCACACACACACACACGCACACACACACGCTGTGAGTGTGTGCTTGTCCTCACTGTTTCGAGCCCGGGGGGAGATAAAGCATTCATTTGCATGGAGTGTTTGCATTTAAAGAGAGTAAATGTATAGGTGTGTGTGCTCGTACTGCGGCTGACATTTTCACCACTTGGCATTTGAACAGGTTCGACACTAAATGAGTTGTAGCTTCCCCTGATCTCCGGATCAGGTGAAACAGATGAGGGGTGAGCGGGGGAGACCAGCAGCAGGCAGAAATAAGAATCAGGGGGGTGAGGCTGATTTAATAGAGATGCCAAAATAGAAATTTAAATAGAATCTGTGTTTGTGGGGAACATGCAGTACAATATTTTTATTCGCAATCAGCCTGGAAATGAGGTCAATTTTCTGCTGCTGCCTGTCAAGGTAGTGTCAAGGTTACAGGAAGTCAAGATGAGTGTCAGGTGGGCTACAGGGCCTTTACTGCAGCATTTATTTGTAACTAGAATGCTGCAGTAATAATGATGTAGTGAGCACATGCATCTGACTTCACTGTTCTTCTCTGAATTCTGCAGAAATGTTGGATTTCAGCTCACAAACTCTCTCTGAAGGTGCAGAATCTGTGTGAGATGGATATTTGAGCTACATCATATTAAATGCAACATGCTGAAGCATCTTGCAAATGAAATCGGAAACATGACGGTGTTATTTAGGAATTTTTACGTCAGTTAGCATATTGGTTGAATTAATATATTTCCATTGTTGCTCCATCTAACTTCACATACTTGCAGAGGGAGCAGACATCAGGAAGCAGGAGATCCTGTCCAGGCCTCATTGAGCCAGTGTGCCCATTTATAAACATGTATGTATTTCTTCTAGTAAAAGCTCTGGGTGGTGGGTGGGTGGGTGGAGGGGTGGAGGGGTGGGTGGGTGGATGAGGGAGAAGGCTCTGACAGACTTTGCATGAGAATGGCCGGGGTCCTGTGAACCTTCTGCTCCCTGTGTCCACATTCAATGGCATCGCTGCAGTTAGCATGACAAACTAGGCTCCAAGTTCTCGGACTTTTTAAAGCAGACTGCACCCCCAAACCCCCCACCCCCCAATTTCCCTCAAATGCCCCCTTCCTCTCGACAACACCCATCCATGTCCTGACTCCTCCGTAACCCCCTTTTGGCGAACCCCCTAACCCCAAACTGGCTCATGTGTGTGTGTTCTGTGGACTGAGCCTGCAGATTTTATGAGGCGTCTGGGGGGCTACCAAGTTCAGGGGAGCCAGGATGTGACCCCTGCACACACACACACACACACACACACACACACATTTACAGATGGAAACACAGAGCTGCTTTTAATTTCAGCTATTTCTAATTTTTTAATTCCCCAAAATCCAAACGAGCTCAAACCAAATTAAATCTGAACACGAGTCGTAAACCTGCAGGTTTCATCCATCATCTTCTAGAACTGTTTTTCTATTAATTTTTGCTTCCCAACACTTCTAACACTGCATCCACGCGCTCTTGGAGTCGGCCTCTCATTACATGTGAACGGTAGAAGAGTCATCAGGGGTCTGAAATTAGAACGCTTACATAAGAATTTAATTTTGCATGGGTGCATGCTGGGACGGCACGACGGTGGGCCGCAGCTGAAGCCTCTGAGCCGGTTTCCTCTGGATGCTGATGCATTAACACAGAGAAAAAAAAATAAGTCATTTATTTCACACAAAAACACAAATAAAAACCCACCAAACTTCCACCCTGCTCCCTCTGCTCTGTTATTGATCAGGCGTTTAAGCTCATTATGTTAGTGTGTTAGTGTGTATGTTATAATTAATCGTGAGGCAGCATCATGTTAATGCAAGTGTAAAATTAATAGATACAATTAACTCTGGACTGTTTTGTGTAAATTGATGCTTTATATTACGGCGGCTGTAATGGACGCTGGTTAATCAGTGTTAATATTATAATATGTTCTTGCAGTATTTGTGTAAACGGTCTCAGTGTAAAACAGCCGCTGAGGCCCGTGAACACACCACGCTAATGTGCTCGCTGCTTTATGATGAACAATTAAGATACCATTCAACGAGCCTAATTTTGAAAATTACACTGCACTGTATCTCAGAGAATATTATGGTATCTTAACAAATTCTCATGTCATATTTAATGTAAGTGACTCTAAAGTTAAAGCAATAATACCCAGCAGCTGCTGGAATAAGACTATAATTTCTGGTATCTGGAAAGAGGGAAAAAACACAGTGAAACACACTCGCACAGTGAAAAATTTAGGACTATTTATAAAGATAATGTGAGTGTAATTTGAGCACAACGGTATTTTAGACAGAAACAATAACAGGGTTTTATATTTGGTTTATTAAAGCATTCGATGTGCTGGAATGAGCTGTTTCTTTGCCTCTTTCTGTAGAATTAATTGCATCTCTCTGTGCTGTTTATGTAATTTGCCTTGTGGGCGAATTTAACCAATCAGAGAGCACGTATGTTATAAACCTGAAGGCCCACGTTTATTAATGCAAAATACTGGGAGGTGTTTTTAAAAAAATAAAAATCACACCATAGAAATTTCATGACATAAACGGTTTTTACTTTGCTCAAATATTAAAGGATTTGATCAAGTGTCAACCTTTTTTTTTTTATTCCAATACACAAAGCTTGTCACCGAAAAAACTAATTAAAACAAAAAAAGGACACTTGACTTTCTTTCACTCCCAAAGCGTTTCACCTCCTCATGGCTGCAGTAAAACAAACACACACTCCTCCTCACAGTGTCTGGTTTGTGTTTACAGCTGGTGGCTTCGAGCCGCTCCGTCCTGCTGTTAAAGGCCTTTGTGTCGTTAACAGACTGCGAAGTTACAGACTCTTCATCCACAAACAAACAGCCCAGCAATTAAAAGACAATTAGTTGACCCCTGAGGGCCTGATTACGGCGAACAATGGGCTACTTGTGCAACTCAGGGAACTGTTGCAAATCATTGTAATGGACAGTGTAGAGAGAGTTTTAATAAACTCTGAGACGCTGCGCTTACAGTCATTTATCTGCATGTTTGTGAGATGAAAACATAAAAGGTTAATTCAAAAAAGTGTTTTATTATCATTTTATTTCTTATTTTCTATGACAGCAGGAGTATAAATAGAGCAGCATAACCGTGGTAAAAATGAACGGACCACATTTGGTTAAATGGTCATCAAATGGATGTTAAAAAGAGATTTAAGGTGTAAAAAAAACGGTAAAAATATAAATGAATAAAACTGTAAGTGAATGGTAAACAAACAGAAACAGGACGATCCATGTTTGGACACAAGCCTCATTTTTTTCACGCTCGTCTTCACATTCAGCATCAGGAATGAGCGGGCTTCGCTGTCAGCGTCGCACGCCGCACACAGACTGTATGTGACATGATCCGTAACTCCATCTATAGGTGTTATGGTATCATTCCCACCATTAAAGAGGTTTTCCACCTTCCCGATGACCTCCGCCTCGCCTCACAGGACACAGAAAACGACCTGACGCCGATGTCTTTCACTGTACACAGGCCACGCTGAGACATGTAAGTGTGTGTGTGTGTGTGAGCATCTGTGCATGGAGGGTGGGTCACTCGGCATTCAGACTCCAGTGTCTTCAGATGGCGTCCAGCCTGCAGGGTTTGGCCTTCTCCCCGGTGAGAGTGGGGGAATCTAGCCTGGCCAGTGAGCATGTATATCAGGCCATCTCACGGCTGGCTGGACGCTCCCTGGGTGGCCCACCGTGGTCAATACTGCACTGGTGACTGGACACACAGAATGGGATAATCTCCTACTTTCTTTCAGGGCCATGGTCCACACACGCAATCACACTAACACACACACACTCACACACACACACACAGATCTTCTTTTATGCTGGCCTGGCTACGGAGGCTTGCCTGGCCCTTATTTCAGGTCAGGACCAGTCAGGGGGAGGCCGAGAGCTGGGGAACCCGGAGCGAGAGAGAGGGGACAGTGTTGTTGGGGGGGGAATGGGGGGCAAGGGGGGAGCAGAGGGGAGCAGGGAGCCCATTTCAGCCAGAGCAGTGGAGCACACTGGGGGCACTGGGGCATCGCCTCCACTGGTTGTTGGGGGAAAACAAAAGGAGGTGTGATCCCCACAAAACATGGAACCACTGCGTATGTGTGTGTGAGTGTGTGTGTGTGTGTGTGTTGTGGTTATGAATGTGTATCATTGTTCAGAGTTTCCTTCAGCTCCAGCAACTCGCTTCAACACCCCTGCTGCTCGCACACAAAGGCACCTAATTGACACCACAGATTTAGGCCACTAGGTTTAACTGTCCCCCCCCCCTCGCCGCCCCCCCCCAAAGCCTTCAGCCACTGCTGGAATAATCAGACTAATCGAAGTGAACAGGCTCCTATAGCTTCTGTACCACGTCCTCACTGATGCTCGTACATGAAGCAGCAGTGACGGGGAACCCTCTTCTTCTTCTTCGCTTTTATCAACAAACCAAAAATTTGTTCAAATGTTTCTAATTATTATTTATTGGCTTCCTTACAATTTATGTTGCTCTCACTTCAAACAGATTTATTTGAATTTTTATTTTGAATTTAAAAGTATTTGCATGTAAAAAAAACCCACAAGGCCTCTGCTCGTGCTGAGGAAGAACGTGAAACAACATGTCGGTAAAAAGACGTCTCACATAAATGTTTATCATCCTGAATGTAGTTTTTGACGAAGTTCTCTGACACAGAAGAAGAAACATCCAGCTGAGCAAACAAAAGTCATTCTCTGTCAAGGCCTTTCTACGGAGATGAATAAATATGGAATATTACTAAAATAAACCTTAAACTCTAATGTTCAGAAAGAACCAAACATTTTTGATACATAAAAGAAGCAACAATTAAATAGAAGAAAAAAAGACCAAGAGAGATTTTTATTTCACAAATTGTTCAACTTTATTAAAAATACATTTAATATCAAGGCAACACTTTTGGCATTTGGCAATTTCATGGAGCATTTATCATAAATTAGTTTATAACACTTTGAAACTGATTATATGAATATGTATGTGTAGATAATATTGTACAGAAAAGAGAAAAGTGATTTAACAGCAACAAACTGTAGTTTAGTGATTTTCAGTCAAATACTTGAACTTAAAGATGGAGACAGAGCAGACGGAGCTCTGAGGGTCTCATCTAATCTCCGATCTTAAACAGTCTCAAATATAGTGATCGATATCTAATGAAATTTGTCTCAGCAGCTCCATTTTACACTTTAGAGGCCTCTGAATGGATTCAACTTGTGAACTTACCTTTCAGCAGCAGCCCTGACTCACCTGTTCACATCCACAGGCTTGAACACTGATAATCAAACATCAGTGACGTCTTGCTGACTGTTGTTGCAGGTCAGAGGAGGCGTTTTCCATATGAGGCTAAACATGTTTAAAGAAACTGGATTCAAACAGCGTGTGTGTTTTGTCAGAGAAAAGCCTGACGGTGGAAACTCAGCAGCTTCTTTTATCTTCATGGTCGTATTTCTGACTGGCTGCATCTGTGAAGACAAGAGCAAAAAATAAGAAAAAAGACTGATTAGTGAAAAGAAGGCACATGAACTTTTGCAGTGAGTTCAGTCACATTCCCCTGATTCTTAAATTAAACGTTGTTCATTGTGTATTTTCGTGTGAAATGAGGAATCGTTATCTGTGTTTGAGTCACATGCACATGCAGCTCACTGTCATCATCTCTGCAGACGCACCAAACTGTTAATGTTTACATCTGAAGGGGGGGCATGTGTGTTTGTTGGTGCGTCTATCAGCTGTCTGTATCAATGGTGTGCATGACCCCTGAGCTAGCAGACAGCCATGGGTCAGAGGTCAAGGTAGAGGCTGTCTGGGCTTCCTGGCTGAAACCAACGCCTGCAGCACCAACACGCACATAAACACATACAAAGAAGGGGGATGGGCTGCCCCCCTACCAGACTAATATTACCTTTGGGATTAGGATCCAGACAGAAATACATTGACCCCAAATGCACACAAACACCCACACACACGCACACACACACAGTGAGACTCTCAGACTCTGGATCTGCTTGGTCATAAAACAGGACCAGGTTGCAACGCGTGACGCAGAGGCAGCAGAGATGCTGAGTCTGAGGAGGCCGTCTAATTATCCTTCATAGCTGAGTTAAAGAGGAGAGCAGAGGAGACTGGGGAGATTCAGGCGTCGCCACGGTGAGCAGAGAAGGCAGCTAACACAGTGCTAGCTAGCTAGCTAGCTACATCGTAGTGTCCATGCAGAGAGATTTAATGAGATCGAGGAAATACAAGCAGAATCTGTCAGGCAGCTAAAATATTTTAAATGTAAAGGATTTGAATATGCACATGTAATTTTAAAGGGCAATTTTTTAAACTTCCCCAAGTGAAAGAGCTGCTAAAAAGGCACTGCTTGTTGCAAAGCTGGTCCCTGTTATGTGTCAAGCAGTTTAGCTTTTAAAGTGCATTTAACCCAGGCTGTAGCTGCAGGAAGTGAGAGCCAAAGCACCAATCTGGATAAAACACAACAGCGTGCCACGCACTTAAAAAAAAAAAAAAACACAAATCAAAGAGAAGCAGGAGCGCAGGATCTCATCACAGAGCGAAACAGGAAAAAGGTCAAATTCAGAGGAGCTGACAGGGCTTCACTGCCAGGCCATCGGGAAAACTCCCCAAATAAGCCAGAGTGTTAAGCCTGCTAATCCCCTGTATTATTGCAACATCTGTGAGGTCTAGAGAGGCTCTGCCAGTGATTAGCAAGACAGATGTAAACAATATCCTGGCTGAAAAGGAGAGAAGAGGAGAAGAGACGAGAGGAAAGTGCTCGGTTGATCTGGCTAACAGTGCTGGAAGGATAAGAATAGTAGAGATAGAGAGAGAGAATGTGAGGAATATAAAGCAGGTAAGGTGGGACTGAGTGTGTCGAGGGATTTAGATGGAAAAAAAAAGAAGGAGAGGAAGTGGATGATTGACGAAAAAGAAGTAGAAGAGGAAGCAATAGTGATTTTTGATAAAATAAACACGAGGAAGAAGAGGAGATTTAAAGAAAGGAGCTCTATTAGCTCGAGGATATAGAGAATACAGTAGATGGGGGAGGAGGAGGGAGACAGAAGGTGACAGCATGAGGGGAGAAGGAGTAGCAGATTGGGAGACGGCAGACCCGGGGCCAGGGGTGCCCCGACCGGCTGACGAGACACCAGGGAGACGTGCCTAATTTATGCAGAGTTAGGCTGTGGGGCTGAGGAGCGGAGGGTGTCTGGGACCCCCTCAATACCCCTCAAAACCAAGGGGAGCAGCTATGGGTGCTAGAATTGTGAGAGCAAGAGGGGCATTTGGGAAGGTAGGGGGGATGGGGGAGTCTCTTTTTTTGGAGAGACAACAAGGGGGCAGGGGGGGTGGAGGCTGCTCTCCCGGCTCAATTCAGGCGAGGCTGGCTGTCTGACGTCCCATTAAGGTTTGGGACGGGGCAAGGGGAACGGGGCGATAAAGGGGAGCAGGGCAGGAGGAGGAGGAGGAGGAGAGGCCATGCTTAACAACCCTCTCCGCTAGAGATGCTCTTTCCCTCCACTCCACACTCTTCTTCTCCAGTCTGGTTACCTATTAGATCCACATGGCTGTCCGTCTGCTTCTCTGCATACTAATTCCCCATTACCACAACCTTGAACGTGAGCAAAGAACAGAGTCGGACTAAATCAGACACAAGGAGCCCGGCTGATGGGTCGGCTGTGTGAGAGGCTGGGAGAGTACTTGAGCACCAGGCAGGCAGGCGGAGTGCAGTTATAACATTTATTTTAATTATTATGAAAATGACTAAATTTAAAGGAACTGAACTGAAATTATTTATTATATTTAATGATTTTAAAAAAAAAAACATCAAAGATTGCAATTAGAAGTGGCAACCTTGCCTTATAAAAATACTCGTTCACCCAAGAGGACTGTCATTATTCTGGGTTTCAGTGCATTCACACATTTAATGATCTATACCAGTTTTCAAACCTGGAGGTCAAACTAGCAGAAGAGTCTTAATAAAAATCAAAAGAGTCCCAAAGTTAGTTAAAGAATAAGCGAGAATAACAAGGCTTTATTAGACACACTGTGATTATATGATCTTTTTTAAGCTTTTCTCTCATTTTTAACCTTCGTCTTGTATAAAACTACTGACTTTATTTCTTTCTGGCTTTAAATACCCTTCAAATTCAACATATTGAGAAAAACTGCTCATATTTGATTCATGTGAGGTTCACTGTAAGAGTCTTTGTGGTATCACTGATATCACGGATCTACAAAGAGGAAAATTCTAAGTGGAAATACGTTTGACCTCATGACATGAAATAAAAATAAATAAATAAGTAAATTGAACAATAGAAGAAGAAGAAGAATCAGCTTTAACATAAAAAAAATCAGTATTAAAGTCAGCCTCCCAAATCTCCTGTCAGTTAAGTGTTGAGTGTGAGGAGACATATTGTATGCTTTGTGTATGTGAATCCTGGCTGTCGGCCAAGTAAATCTATACAAGTCTGTGTGTATGGTGTGTGTGTGTGTGTGTGTGTGTGTGTGTGTTGTTCCAGGGCCCAGCGAGAAGCAGAATGAGCAGCCGGGCAGGGTGATGGTTGAGTCTGGTGATGCAGGTAGACAGTTTAATGACAGTCCTCACCCCTGAACATACAAGCCAGTGAGTGCTTGGCATGCTCACAGATGTACACACACGCCGTTTGACCCGCGCACATATATGTGTGATATATGGTGTGGCGTTTTCTGAAAAAGACACTTGCGTTGGTGAAAATGAAAGAGAAAGAAATCTCTGAGTGTATAACCCTGGAAAAAATAACTGGAGGAGCTAGAAATGACTAACAGCTGCTTCTCCTGACCATGACTTTATTCTGTTAAAAACGAACAAAAGTTTTGAGCTTGTCTTCCAGCACATTTACAACTTTTCTTCCACAATTTCTAAACAAGGTTTGTGCAGATGACACAGCACAAAAGAGAGAGGAAACTAAACTCTTGAATACACTCTCAGAATGTGATGTTCTAGTGAGGAACAGTGCAAAGCAAAGAGGTATTCACAGGCTCAACAGAAGCCAAGCTCTTTGTGCTTTCCCTGTGAGTTGTGCCTGGCCGTGGCCTTGCATCTTATTCAGCAGGACTTGTGCAGATCTGGACTTGAATTTGGTGCCCAAACAAAGACATAGAGCCACCTCATTAAAAAAACATGTCATTGGATCAGGCCTGGGCTGAATTGTGTGATTTTCCCTCCTACCATAAGTGGCCGTGACTGAGCGTTGGGCTGAATAAGAGGCCGGATAGAGGCCTACCAATGGAGCGCCACGCTACATCCCTATGGGAACCACCCCCTCACAGAGGGGGGCACATTTAAAGCTTTGTTGGTCTGTTAACACAGCTTTTTAAAACGCCTCTTTATGGACTCAGCTAAGCAAACTGCAGCCCCTGGTTTTCTTGTGCCAGAAGGAGACAGTGAAAAAAGGAGACAGTGAATAGAGGGGAAAAAAGAAAGGTGAAGAGGTTGTTTTTGGTTTTCATGGGAAATAAGAAAACTTTATGGTAGTCACAGCCATAAGAAGATACAAGTGAATTATTTTTATTTGATTTTTATTTTTTATTTTATTAATGTGATATTTAAATAAAGACTAAAATAGCAGATAAAACCTAAAATTAGATTTTAATATTTCAAATCCACCCCCCAATGCCTCACCGAAATAAAGACAATGCAGAAAACTGTACGAACATCTGCGACTTCTGCATCTAATCGCCTGAGAACTGAACTTTGCAGCAGTTAGATGCAGCAAAACCAGGTCATTGACAAACTGCACCGTCTCACAGTGTCCTCTGATACAGTCAGCACACACCTTTACCCACAGGACCACAGACATCCTGCTGCTGAAACAATAGGTTTGTGTGGGCATGCGCATGTGTGTGTGTGTGTGTGTGTGTGTGTGTGTGACAAACGCAGTCCTGCTTAGAAAACCTGGGCTGGAGACTTAGTCCGTCTCACAGGGCGCTCAGGATGACAGTGAAATGAATAACAATGAACTAGCTGAGAGTTAAGTTCAGAACATTAGAGATGAACCAGAGCTGAGGAGCACAGCTGTACACAAAGGAACCGTGTGTGTGTGTGTGTGTGTGTGTGTGTGTGTGTGTGTGTGTGCGCATAATTGTGTCAACGCATTCAGGAAATATCTCAATATGAGCAGAGCACTGGGGCTCCAGAGAAGAGCACCCACTAAGATGAAAATGCACACACACACCTCCTCTTCTCGCTCTCTTGCTCCCCTCCCCTTCCCATCTCGCCGCGCACATGCAAGAAGGACCCCATCCTCGCAATTCTATTGCTGTCTGCTGCGCGCCTGATGAAAAAGCAGAACGACATCGGGGTGCACATGCCTAAAGGCAAGAAAACGCACATTTGTAAATCACAGCCCCAATATAAACATAGGGTTTAATAGGGGTTTCTCAGGCATATTGGCAGGGGTCCACCTCGCTGTCTGGAATCCACCAGCCGTGTTGGACATTTTTCAGCCTGCTAGCTTGCTACATGAGAAAATGTGACTAAACAGCCTCCACTACCACCCAGTAGAGAGGAGAGTCTATGGGGCTGAGAAGGCATCTGAATACATTTACATAAAGATTGTGCCGTGTTGACAGAGGCACTGCTGAGAATGCACCGTGCCCGCCATTGTCCCCAAAAATCAGAGTAATGATTGAAACGTGGTGCGGTAGGGAGGGAGTGGGCGACAAAATGGGAAACGGTCACTTTATTCTGAGAGGAAACGCGAGAGCTGTGCATCTTTGAAAGTCGGCTACGAGCTCAGCGTCGCCTGTTCTGTTTATGTAAATGACATCAACTGTGCACATGAACCAGAGACACATGCAGGGGAATAACACGGTGAAGAGTAAACACAAATTACACTAATAATTTTTACAACCCATGAGACTGAGGCTTAAAGAAGAATAAGTTAATAATTAACAATTTAGAAAATAAAAGAAATATTTTTTTCCTTCACTGAAACGCTTAAATAAACATTATATGTAATTACTCCTGACTCAGACACATCAGCTCTTCTTTCTACAGTTAAATCTGATTCCTACATATGATACATATCTTCATCACACTGAAATTCTGCTTTTTTTGTCGTTGGAATTGACAGTATAACTAAGATATTTTCAGCACAATTTATCTCTATACTTCTTGAAAGCAGTACAGTGAAAACTTGAGATGAAGAATGTTTCTTTAATGTTTTTTTTTTTTTACTTTTTGCTTCCTTCTGGGGAAAAAAATCCCCTGCAAGAATATTAGGTAGAAGAGTGACTTCAAAATACTGCAGATATGAGACCTTATTTCGTAACACACAGCACAGATATTTCAGCTCCAGATTTTATTAGGAGATAAACTGACCAGATTTTACTGTAACAAATTTGGAGGATAGGATTCCAGCAACCTTTTAATCAAAAAGATGGGATGTAAAGGTGAGCATGGCCTAAGGTACGGATCGGCTTTTGGAGAAAGCACTTTAATTTTGAAAATAAAAAACAGGCAGGCAACAGAAGAAGCTGCAGTGAAGCTCTGTGATAAACCTCTTGCAGATATAGTCAGCTAGCCAAACCATCCTGTCAGATCAGTGCCTGAGGAGAGGCAGAGGGGGAAAGAGAGGCAGCGAGAAGGGGAAGAGAGCAAAACACGGGTGAAAAGGGTCAGCAGGGAGGAAGGCTAAACCCCAGAAGCAAGCAAAAGATTGTGTGTGCAGTGCATTTATATTTCAGTATGCGTGTGTGTGTGTGTGTGTGTGTGTGTGTGTGTGTGTGTCAACCCCAGCTGGGCAGACATTTACTTGACATGCTGATAGGGATTTAAGCAGTGGGTGGGTTGTGTGTCTGACCAAGGTGAGTGAATGAGCAGAAAAGGGGAGCTAGTGGGGATCGGGGGATGATAGGGGGGTGGAGGGGGACCAGAGGGGCTCACAAAACTGCCGTTACTAAGCTTGATTTCAGCGCGAGTTGAGATGATTAGCAGACGAAGGGCAGGAATGAGAAGGAAAACAGGGGGTAAGGGAGGTGGGTTTTTGTAGGAGAACCCTCCAGGCTATAGTAAAGAAGGGGACTGGTCTATTGAGGTGATGAGGGAAAGCGGGTCTCTCTGTTAGACAGTCTAATGAAGCATGAGTCCCCAATGAAAAAAGGTGGCAGGCTATCGCAGGATGTTCTAGCTTGCATCTCTGCTCTTCTTCTTTTCTCCCCACTTTCTCCTCTCTTTATCCTCATCTCCCTCCTCATACACCCTTTCTCCTCTCGTCTCCCCTCATGCACTGCAGTCCCTCCTCTTAAAGGGCTTACACTGTTTATTTCAAAGAGGTGTAACGTGCCGCAAGCTCGTGCACTCGCCTCGCAGATGATTTGATGAAATGGCAACGATACAGAGACTAGCATTTCAAAAGCAAAGATGATTGCTATTGATGGGCCACTTCATCAAGAAAATGTGACACACAGCATGTGAAATGAGCAAACGGCACAAACTAAGATACAGAACACCGAATCAGAGCAGACGTAAGATTTGGATTTTAAAATGTGATGATTTGAAATGAGGTCCACATGGATTCAACCAAAGCGTTCAACATACGTCTCTGAGCGCGGCGTGCACGTACAATGAACCCGAGTCGACATGTTAAATTACAGGAGGCAGCAGACTGAGACAGACAGGGGGGGCTGTCAAAGTGTCTGACTGGGTTTGACTGTGTCTGGCTGAGGGTTGTTTGACCAGGGGGTTGACTGGGCTGCAGGACTGATTTCTGGCTCCATTTGGCTCAGGGCCGGCTGGAGACTGGCCAGAGGCTGAGTGAAGGGGGTTGGGTTCCCCTGCTTCTCAGCTCAAGTTGTCCCTGGAGCGAAGCAATAAGAAGCAGCTTATAAAATAAGCAAACACAGAGGCAGCTTACAGACAGTCAGCCAGCCAGCCGCGGATGAACAGCAGATGAACCACACACTCTCTCTCTCTGTCTCTCACACACACACACACACAAACACACACAGCACACACACACACAGCTCTACGCTGCTTTGCTCTGTGCTCCCCACACCCCTGACCTTGACCCTTGAGGTCCCTCCTAACCTGTTTCTGAATGGAAGTCAGTGCAGCTGGGATGTCTAGCCATGAACTAACCGCAACCCCCTCCACGGCACAGACCCTCATCTCCTAATCATTTAGCCGGTTCCCACGCTTGATGACTGGGAGGCCATCTCTGCATCTGAATTGTGCAATTTAATATTTAAGTTGTTACCATGGTTGGTCCTGGCTGTCAGTTTTTAAAGGCAGCAACATTTTCAGGATTATCTGTAGCTCATATGAATTACCTGCTAAAAATTAATCCAAATGTTTTATTTTCATTTCAGGAAGCTTTTCTTTCTTTCTGCATACTATTTTTTCCTTCCTGCTTTATGTCTCAAATTGCAGCTGCAGTCTCTCTCAATGGCTCACTCAGATAAACCATTCAGCTCGAGCGCATGCATACACTATATAATATATGTGCAAGGTTGTGTAAACGTGTGTGCGTGTGCTCATTCACATCATTCAGGGGGTTCAAACCCCTCCACCTTCACATTTTCATTACGGCCAAATCTCAGGCCTGTGCTACAGCCGCGTGGCCTTTTGCGGGCGAGCAGGCAGTTTAATCACACATACAGCACTACTCCATTTTCATTTCCTTTTCATACAGCCTCTATTCCACTCCGGCTTCATAATTCTCCCCTCAGAGCTGTCTAGCCAGTCTGAGTATTTGCAGCCTGTTGAATTGACATAATCAGTGACTTGGATAAATGCCTGACTGTTTTTTCCTGAGTCTATAATCAGACTTGGGACTCAGTGTTGCAGCTCTGAGGAAACAGCAGCAGCATCAACACTTGACTCAGGAATTACTTCCTAAGAGGGCTGGTTTCACATAAGGAATTTGGTTGAGTATCAATGAAATGAATTCATTTTGCTCAAGCAAATGCATCTTGACAGATAAAATGGCTACTGCTGCTTACAGAAGAATGAAAATTGCTGTTCTTAAAATAAATATGGATCATTTAATTACAGGTTGGCAAATATTTTAACAAATTACTATCTAAATTGTCCGGATTTATTGAAAAAATTATTGATACAAAATGTCAAAAGGCACAAGTTTTTTAGAAATAATGGATAGTTATTTTTAGCTTTATTTGTAATTAAATAAATGGAACTAATGTATATTTCACAAATGTGTGAAAAAGTAAAATAAATAAATGAATAGAAAACCTAATATGAATTAAAGAAAAACTTTTCTGATCATTTGGGCTCAGGGGACTTTTCAAAATAAAATGCAATCATTACCAAACAAATAAAGTTGCACAATACTGGCAAATCAAATATACATCAATCGTAAAGAGATTCAGTCTGTCACTTTAAATTGTTTATTTTTCTTTGAATGTTTAAGTATTACCAGAAACAACCTTTGACTTATTAGTTTGGTCTCAACAAAGACAAAAAGAAAGAAGTGTGGAATGGGCCTGGATGAATTGAGCGACGGCTGTAAATGCTTTCAGCAACTATTACTTCAGTGGGTGGAACACATTCAATCAATATATAAGCAAATAAAAAGCAGTGGGCAGCCTGAACTAGAAAAGCTGCAGCGGACTGGGAGACAATCACACACACATGAACAGTCCACATTCAAACCACTCTGCGAACATGATTAGTAAATGCACCCCTAAATACCTGCTTTATAGAATACAATAAACTTTCTGATTGTGAGGGTTGATGCCGTACCGAAAACGTGCTCTTCATTTTTTATAGTATGCTGAAGTTAATTTCACTCAAACCAAATGCTTTTTACCAACAATCTCATTGGAAACACTTTCTGTCAGCAATATTCTTCTTTTATTAATATCCATAATTACGATAGAATCATTCAGTTTATGTATGCTATAAATGCCCATCATTTATGTGGCTCAGAAAAATATTTGTGAGAAATATTTGGTTATAAATCACTCCACCATAGGAGGCATGTGACAGGATCCTATATGTGGCTGTGCAGCTGGAGGTCTTAAAACCAGGAGAATGGAGAGAGTGCATATTGTCACTGCCTGTCTCCTAAGTGTTTCAAACACATAGACATTCACACACACACATTACGATATTCATGCAGTACGTCCCCTTACACCAAGGTCTACTGTACAATCCCTGCCTGTTCCCTTTGTGTTGAATTATGCATAATTGCAGCAGCGTAGTAACACACATGGATATAACCGTTATTAGGATAAAAGCTTTCCGCAGGAGATGGTGTTGGAGTGCACAAGTAAGTGTAAATGGACACATTCGTATCCATGTGATATGGATTAGCATGCAAGTCGGGGTGTGTGTGTGTGTGAGTGTGTTCATATGGTAATCTGTAACAGTCATGGCGGCTGACTAGCATACGTGCTCGGGTGTTATGCTCATCCGAGGCTTCGTCAAGCATATGGTCCTCCGTATTTGATTTGAACATGCAAATGAAGAACAAAACGGCTCCACCCAGTTTATCCCCCATGATCCAGACAAACTACTCTTTCTTCTTGGAAAGATTTAACACCCACCTCCCTGGGTTTGGCCTCCATCCCTCTCCCTCCACCAACTGAACCCCGCCCTTCTATAGTGCCCACACACACATACTCATTTAAGATTATAGGATAGGTTTAGCATATTTTAACTGATTTTCCTCTATCAGCCTCTTTCATTTTCTCTCTTTAAGTCTCACTCATGTCATGTGGACCTGTTTTTTTTTTTAACTTTTTCTGATCCAAACTTCTACAAGATTTATCAATCTAGACACAATTTGGATACATATATAAATGCACACGTAAAATCAATCGACTCATCTGGACTGTTGTTGGCTCACAGTGACACAAGAGCAGATCTAAGCCTGCCTGTCTGTCTTCTTGACTGCTGTTTTTCCCCTCAGAAGGGTACAGTACAGATCGTCCAGGCTAACTACAGCTAGTCTAGGCTCTTTACTCTAACTCGCTCTTCACCTGAGCCTCATCAGTGTCAGGATGGGCTGATTAGACAGAGAAGCTTGATTAAAACTGCCTGGGTCTGATAGAGAAGACGATAACAGTCTTTTGCAGATGGTTAAATGACAGCAATGGTTATTAGATTTTAAAAAGCTAATTTATTTCCAAACCTCCACTTAGATTTGAAGTACAAAACATATCCTGTAATTTGCTTTGCCCATTTAGAAAACTATTTAGAAATACTGGCCCTTTGTCATGGGACTGTTTGTGAAGGACAGACCTTGTGTGTGTCCTCCAGTCCTTGCTGTGAAGTTCAGGGCTACACTACTACACAGATACCATGCAGCCAGTCCTCAGAGTGGATGTTAGCCTATCTCTAGGACACAGGCGATTCACCAAATTGTTCTCTCCAATAATTAGCACTGACAGGTGAAAAGGGCCTCGAATGCCATGGGAGTTCACAATGAAACGGACAATTGCGCAAACACAACTACAGACCCTGGATACACACACAAACATAAACACACACGTTAAAGCACAACAGCAGCAACAGAGGATCCATCAGCACAGCTAACACCACATTAAGACCATAAAGCACCAATACATCTCCTGTTCCACGTACACAGCCTGCATCCTGCTGCTTCTGCACTGATGCCCCTGATCCCCCTGCGCTTTGACAAGGCGTAATAAAGCCTGTATGAAGCGCCGCATTGTGTGGGGAGAACACAATGTTGCATGCTGAGTGCTGTGAGAAGGGCGTACACCCGTGGGTCCCACGGCGCAGCAGCGCACCAGGGCCTATAGCAGGGAGTGCTGAGCATGCTAATGAGGTCATTATGTTATGCCTCTCCCTCGCTCCTGCTCCCTTTTACAGTGTGGGCTTTGCCTGTCAGAGGAGGCAGGGTACCCTGGTAAAGCAGCCAACCACAGATGTCACATATGGCACAATGAGAAGACACATGAGCGTGTCCGAATGAGCCGTTCAGAGAAAGACAGGGTAACGCTCCATTTTTCAGCTAGCAAAAACGCACTATCAATGATTTGCATAAGGTGAGCTTAAAGAAAAGTGAAGAGGAGGGCAACAACAGTGCTAATTGTTCCTGCTGTGTATTCAATCAGCAAATATGCAGGATTGTGTTTTCTATTTTTACGCCAGCGCTATTATTTACAACTGAGGGGGAGGGGTTAAGTATCAAGCACATGCAAATGCAATTACAAGATATTTGCATAGCCGTTAACAATTAGAGGGCAGATGGCAAACAGCGGGCATTAAAAGAGCGACCGAGCGCCATCTTGGCTGAGGGAGACAGCTGGCAGACAGGAATCGGCCATTTTGTAAGCATGGGTCGCTGCCAGGCTAAGGCGTAGAGAGGCGCCAGTCTCTCTCTGTGTGCCAGGAGATTGGCAGGTGAGGGGGAGTTGCACTTTAATACCCTTCCTGGTACAGGCAACAACAACGAACTCCTTCAACACTCAGTGACAGTATGATCACAGCCCAGGGCTCCTGTTAGGAGCTGACTGAGGAGATCAACTGCAACAAAACGTGTCTGTGTTCACTTAAAAATACACACACACACACACACACACTCACACACACATACACACACCTCTGAGCAGAGATGGTACAACACAGTAACCAGGTGGGGAGTTGTTCCCTAATACTGTCATTCTCCTTGGTTAGCTCAACATATATCTCTCAGATTCACATAATTGGTTTTATTTTCCTCAAAAGATGCAATTAAATGAAGATGCTGTACTCACCACGAGGTATGCGTCCCATTGTAATCTCTGTTTAATCATCAGGTTTGAACTCTGTCCAGTAATGTCCTTCCAAGTCTGCAAATATGTGCAGTGCAGGTATGTTCTGTGTCAGGATCTCTTTTGTGGCAGGACCTCTTAAAGCTGAAGTTTTCAGGGCGATGCTTCGGAGGGAGGAGGGCTTTGCTAATTTTCTTTAGTTATCACCAGTTTGTTTCAAAAAAAGATACGGAGAATAAGTTTCTGTGTGTGGAGAAAGGCTGTCGTAAACATGGAGGAGAAAAAATACCAGAAAAGAAAACAAGCAGCTTTACACAGAAAAAATGACGGCATCAAACAGGTACAACTACTGTCCTTTTCATCTCATTCAATTAGCAGCCATTCACTTGTGTTGCCATGTGATCCCTGCTGCTCAGCAGTAAATGGACTTCAGGTGCTATTTCCACACACAGAAAGAGAGAGAGATATGAAAGCCTGGGCCCGCCTTCCTCTCTTCCACCTTATAGATCAATACTGCACTGCCATATCCTCTGAAGGGAGCTTCTGTAGTGAGGGTAAGAAAATCTAAGGCGATAAGACAGGTTGTGTCTGATACAGTAGGTGGGAGAAAAAGTTCAAATTGTCCTTTTATCCTGGCTCATGAGATCTTAGGAATATTGTGCGCTGCGTACTGGGAAGTGGGACTGAGCAGAAACCGTCCTGTGCTCAGTTTCCGATGGATCCTTATTCACACAGTTAAGGTGGAATGAGTAATAAGAGGGAGGGGGTTGGAAGATAAAAGACCTTTGACGTCCTGTCTTATTCTTCTTCCGTTTCTCTTCCTCCCTCGCTGTCTGCGTGTCTCTGACAAAGTTTTATCAAGTGGTGTTGGACGCAGCAAAAACCCCCTCCGGCTGAACCACACACAAAGACTCTCTCTCTCTCTGTCTTTTGCCTCTCCCCTTTTCTCTCTTTCTTACACACACATGCGCACCTACTGACACACACACTGCGTGTGGGGCGGTTGCAGGGCTAGGGCCCTGGCCCTGGATGGTGCTGGGACTGTTGGAGAAAGATAGAAAGAGAGATGGAGAGAGGAGCTGGGAGCAGTGGTGGTGGTTGGTCCCTGGGCTCCGAGGCCTGCAGGCGGTGCTGGGCAACCTCTGCTAGCCTCTCTCCTCTGTATTGATTTCTGCTGCTCCGTGCTACTCCTCTCTGCCGCGGAGGCTCCTAGCCGGCGGGGATGAGAGCTCGGCTCACCCGCCTCACCTGCCTCTCTCCTGGCTTGGCTGGCCTAGCCTGCCCACTCTGCCGCAGCTTTGGCTGGCCCCTGCCGGCTCCTCAGGACCCCTGTATGCAGCACCGGGGCCACAGGAGGAAGGCAGCCAGAGAGCCCATGGCGATTCCACAGCTGTGTTCACCTGCTCTGGGTTCACCCGCTTCGAATCACCTCCTCGAACTGCTTCTATCCTTCTCTCCTTCCGTACTTCCACCCACTCTGCTTCTTTTTTTCCTCCTCCACTGCCTCCTCCTCCTCTTCCTGCTGTACACAAACAACCAGAGACAGAGATGGAGAAAAAAACAAGTTAATCTTAACTTTCAGCATTTTACCCACTCTGAATGTCAATCCTGATGTTTGATCAGTGAGAAGTCAGGGTTGAGGATTCTGGCATCCTCTCCCAGCCAGTAATGTGAACCTGCTAACCTTGGAGAGCAGAAACTGCTGGGATTGGAGGCCTGAGAGTTAAGTGTGTCAGGCAGAGAGATACTGTCTGCCAAAGGTACTCTCAGCTATTAGATTCTGATGTGCTGCAGATAGCAAAATATAGCGAGAGTGGGCCCATTATAAAAATCACCACTGCGTCAATAGTATACATTAGAAATATTTAGAGGAAAAGTTTCTCTTAAACAATCATCCTCTTTTGCTCCCCCTGCACAAGCCTACTGGGTTTTATATTTATTATTCCCTTAATGGTTATAAACAACTAAAGCAACATTTTTCAACTGATGGGATATTTCAGACCAGCCTTCCCTCACCCTGTGCTGTTTGCGCCATAGTGAGTGTGAAGGAATGGAAATGTTTTGGCCAGACCAGTGGTGCTCTATAGAAACTTTGTCAAAGAAAACATCTCAGCTTTTGTATCATCTAGAATTATTCAAATGGGTTCAGCAGCCCTCTTCTCATGATAATAGCAGTTGGGGGGACATTTCTTTGAGGATTCATGGTCCCATTGTGTTCCTCAACAGAGAAAGAGCCGTGGCCAAATTCGACCCCCACCAACCCACATTGCTTCGCGCTGCACCAACCACACGATCTCTAAAATATCCTCACCGCAGCCACCACAGAGCTGTGACAGCCCTTCTGTCCACCTCTCTCCACCCCTCCGTAGGCCTGAAAAAGAGACTAAAACCCACGGGCCGACTGCCAGGGGAATAGAGAAGTAAAGTGCAGAGGTTTAGAGTCTGTGGTCCGGCAAGGCTTTGGAAGTAAGAGCTGTCTGTTAAGGAAAGAGCAAAGGGGGGTGCGAGAGTGGCGTGGGGGTTTACACTGTTGGAACAAGAGAGGCAAGTTTAGGAGAGGGGAGCGAGTTGAGTTAGGGGGACATGGATGGGGACCAGGGGTGTGGTGCATGTCTCAGACACAATAATACTATTCATTGGGCTCAGACATGGGTGTTAACTCCCCTCTGACAGAGCACAATAGGACTCGGCGGCATTCAGGCAGCCTTGGTGATATTGTTAGTTCAGGGCTGCATTCTCCCTGCTGCGGGATAGAGCGCCTGCATTGTACCCGTCCAGCAGAATGGATGGAGGCAGGTTTGAGAGGTGAAAGCCAAAGAAAGAGAGAACAGTACGTTTGTCTATCTGTCAGTGCTGAAGGAGCGAGGGGCAGAGGGAACAGGAGGCGGAGTATTGGGGGGGGGTGTTGCCCCATGGCATTGGACTTGTTTGTTTCAGGGGGAAAAAATAAAAAGAGAAACTGAGACTTAAAGAGACTGTTCAATAAATATTGCTCAAGCAGCTGAGTGCAGGGCTAAAGAGGCATTAAAGGGGGTGGGGACACAGACAGAGCGAGGAAGGCATGGTGGCATTTTTATGGGAAGAAACACAGCAGGTTTTTTAGAGTTTAAATGCATTTTGTTGATATGCCTCAAAAGAGGGGGAGCTGAGAAAAGCGAAGAAAGAGGGATGACAGAAAATGAGAACTGTGGAGGTTTCTGCTGTATGTGACTTGGATGAGGTGAGATCCCACACCCATGAGGCCTACTCTTCCATAGGAAAGGAGAAGAGAGTAACAGAGACGGGAGGAGATACAGTTTATATTTAAAAGGAGAAAAAAATAAAACTACTGAAAAGGCACAGTAGGTAGGCAAGGGGGAATGTCACCCTTATTTAGACATAGACACAAGCGATACTGTGTGATGTTACAATATGCATCATGTGACGATAGAAAAACATTTATTGTTTCATGTTATTGTCTATCCTTTTATGTACAGCAAATCACACTATTTATGGCAATATTTTCCATCACTGAATGACACTTTGCTTCTACATGGTAGAAGAAAGCAAGGAACTTGAATGAAGGCGACAAAAACAAAAACAGAGAAGAGTTAATGTGACACAGGGTAATTTCCAAAAGGAAAATCTGACCGGCTAAAACAAAGAGCTCACTCCCAAAGAGATGCTCTGTTCAGCTTCTTACACGTACGTCACATTGGCGTGATTTGGATATTAAAGTCAGATATGGACTAGAAAGCAGCACTTTGCAAAATATTCTGAGACCGATCCTCACAGGAGACTCACACACACATGAATCAGCTTAATTCTAATGTAAATGAATCTGTCTACTGCTATGTGAATGTTAGCCGTGTTTGAAAAAGTCGGTGGAGCTAAATGAACCTCAAACAATAAAAAAAATGTGGACAACAATATTTTATTTATGTTTGATTCATGAAGTAATATGAAGAATGTTTAAGTTTCTTTATCAGGCCACACAGAGCAGATTATTTTTGTCAAGAAGCTACTTTTGCCTACTTTTAAGTTTCAGTGAACATTTTTATTCACATCCTTCACATCAGGGTTTATTCACTAAGTTTGTTACTATTTCATTTTTTCATATCTCATGTACAAAGTTTTTGAGCTCAGTCAAGCTTGGAAACTCTTTTAAGATATTTTAACTCTTTGCAATATCAAACACAATTATAAAGATTACTTTAGAAAAAACAAGCACAGCTGAACATCCATGTAATGAAACTTACATATATAACAAACATGTTATCATGTAGATGTGTAATTATTTATTCACAGACTAGTCAGTCAACTACAAAAAATTGCTGTTTTTATAATAAATTTATGAAGGCATTTCTTTCAGTAAAATGTGAAAATTTGCTGTTTGTTCCTGTCTTAATTATATAGTAATTCTGAGTTAAGATATATTTTTTAAATATTATTGACACGCTGAGATTACATCCCCAGAATGACTGTGAACTTATTTCACAAAAAAGGGGGAAAAAACCACAAAAAATCAATTTGTTTGTTAATTTATATAAAAATCTAGTCATGCTTATGTAATTGTGACTAAACCAATAAAAATCAACACTATCATCCACCCATCCAACCATCCATCAGTTTTCAACTTTCAGCTGTTAGATCCGTTATTTATTTAGCAACAGCGAGGTACTCAATATGCCTCTGGGTTTGCGCCATTTCTAACCTTTTTTTGTTTACAGGCCTGATGTGCAGAATCTGTTCACTTTAAGTACAAGTAGTATCTGTGATGCTCCTGGTAATGAGCATTAAACTACAAAGGGCTTTGAATTAATCGTATTTTCCATGTTAGTTATTACACACCCATTTCTCGTCGTTGATGTCAAATTCCTTCCAATGTTATGGGACACACGAAAAACATCACAATACGTTAGTTAGATTCTCTTGAAATTGTGTTTCATCTGGACTCTTAGTATTTTTGGGTTTAGGATTGTTGGTTTATTAGGGCAAGACATTTGATGACATCCCACTAGCATCCATGAATTTGTGATGAGCTTTTTATCATTTTCTATGTAGATAAAATGGTTGATCGAGAGAATCGTTAGCAGATAAATATTCTGCGAAAAGGATTTTTAGTTGCAGTTATAAAATATCATCAAAAGATGACAGCATTCTCAGATCTCATTAAAATTACCTTAATGATGACAATACTTGGACACCTCACCTCAGATATAAAAGACACTGTGTTACCATATGGGCTCATCAAATTCCTTTGGAAGCTGCAGTCACTGAACATCTGCCTCCCACTGAGCACTTCAAAGATTTCATGACAGTGTTGTAAAGAATAGCAGATCTATAATAGCATATTGGCAAAAAGGGACAAAGATGTAAAGAGTATGCAGCACATACAACTTCACACACATATCTAATCACTATACATGACACACAACCCACATTTGCACACACACACCAACAACATCCCTGCTCCTTCTGCAGAGAACAACCTGCTTTCATGAACAGTACTTTGTTTGTTTCCCCTCTGGTAAACTCTGACCAGCCGTTCCCATAGCAACCTTACCTATTCGTTTCCTGTGTGAATGTGTGTGTGTGCTAAAGAGAAAAAGAGGGAGAGAAGTATGTTGGGTTGTGTGAAGGCTGAGTAGGACTCCCTGATTTTTTAATACAAACTGTGTGCACCTGTGTGTGGTTATTATTAGGATAGGTGAGGGTGACCCGGTGGTGGAAATAGAAATCAAGGGATCCCACTAATGTGCACCTAAAATGAACTTTGGATTATTCTGTCATCTATATTCACATCCTCAGCAGTCTAGAGTCAAACTGCCCCTCTCAGATAAGGAAAGAGCCAGCAGTGTGATGCTGGGTTGTCAGGGGGGCAGGGGCAGACCAGGGCACAGCTCTCATCGGGGGGCTAATGCCCTTCAGGGGTGGCTAAGGTAGTGAGGGTACTGCCCTTTGTCCCTGGTGGGGGGATTACATTGGTCAACCAACACAGACAATATACCCCCCTCATGGGATGGGAGGACCAACCTGCTCTCTACCACTGATAGGGGCAGTCAACTGATCACTAACTTAATTAAGGACAGAGGAGAGTAAGAGAGGAGGAGGACGGGTGATGCAGAAGACAGGGAGAGAAGGAGAAGCTGAGAAGAAGCAGAAGCAAGGGGTAATAAAAGGAGGGATAAACAACAGAAAGTGAAAGGAGAAGAAAGCAGTGCAAGGAGCACAGGGACACGCTAAAATAAGAAGAGGCATGGAGTTAAAAAGAGAGCAATGGGAGGCAGCAGAGGGGTGAAGAAAAGGCCTCTCTAGCACAGGATTAGGAGGGGGAGAAGATGAAAGGATCAGGTCTAACAGAGGACAGGAAAAAGGCCAGGATGGATGGCCAGAGGAGGGAGACTGGCGACTTAAACTCCAAGCAAGGAAATCAAGTAGAAGAGGAAGAAAGAAGAGAGGAAGAGAGCTCAGGTGTCCATGACCTCGAGGTACTGGTGGAAGAGGCTTTTTTTTTATGACAGGTGCACAATGTGAAAAAACTACCTCCACATTCCCTATTTATGCCACAGCACACACACACCTATTCAGATTCAATGAAAAATACAGCAGATAATTCTATTACAGAGGACTTTAATAGAGGATATTTAGGGGACAGTTAGCGGGCCTTGGTAGCATAGCTCAGACTCACTGCAGACAGATATGGTTCTGCAATACTTAACAACAGGGATTTGGCAGCACTGTTGATTGAACATGCCAAATCCCATTTGTCGGAGGGCTGTGCGCGTTTGTATCGACACTCTCTAACCTTGTGCCTCCGTAAAAGGAGACCACAGTGTGTGTGTGTTTTCCTGGCGGGCGGGCGGACGGGCGGGCAGGCAGGCAGGTGCGTGGCACGGTCCAGCCAAATGAGTCGATTGGTCTAAACTCCCTTCCATCTACGTTCTTTTCCATCCCTTCATACTCCCATCTATACATTCCCGTCTACCTTGATTCCCTCTCTTGCAAAAAAAGGATGACAAGAGGGAGATAGAGAGGCTTTCTTAACACTCCTTTTCTTGCTTTCCCTCCAGTCCTCCTCCCCTCCCTCCCTACGTTCCTTCCATCCCCTATGGTAGAGCTGCCAGACAGGAGTGCTCAGCAGCTCTCCGAACGTTATTGATCCTGAGAGCAAGCCGGCCAGGGAGTTGGTGTCTCTCCCCCTCTCTCTCTCTATCTCTCCTCTCTCCATCACACCCTCATCCCCCACCTCAGCCCACAACTTTTTTCCTTCCTCCCTCCCTACCCGCCTCTACTTCATTTATCAAGGTTAAAGAACTCTTATAAAAAAGGGAAGAGGGGGTCGCCTGGATGTTATCTGACTTCATGAAAGAAATCCCCTCAGGCCACTCCACTAGAGGAGGATGCTCTTTGCCAGACCCAACTCTACACACACACACACACACATGCACAACACGCAATGGCACCAAGTAGCGGCCCACTCACATACAGTCAGAAATAGAAAGTAGCATGTCCTGTGTGGTACACAGCAACAGGACAATCAGGAATAGAAATGAGGAGGATGGGTAAATGGACATGTAAAGAGGAAATGAAAATTAGTCACCATGCCTTACACAACGAGGTTGAACTTGAGCATTATAACACCACTTTCTCAGACGTCACAATTTTCAAGAGTTTATTCATTATAACTGTTACTTTTAAGGTTTAACAAATCATATAAAAAAGCTTTATAGATTATTATATGGCATCAGTAAGAACAACTTTTGAGTTGCCAGGTGCTCTGCAGCTCTTTCCCAGCAGGTCAGCAGCCAAACAGTTTATTTATCTACAAATCCTAAAAAAATTATGTCATGATGACGGAGGATTAGAAAGAGATTTTATACAACCTGGCAACACAAAAGTTTTTAATTAGCTTAAACAATTATCTTTGGCATTTTAAGTATAAAGCTAAATATTAAAATAGTGTTTAAATGTTAATATTTTTTCAACTTTTTTGGCCTTCTCTTTTGTGAATAACTAACTACCCGCTTAAGTTAGTTTCGTCCCCCTAAAGTTTCCGTTAGTAAAGCTATTTAGTGTTTCTGCTGCGCACGGAAAACACACAGTAAACAATGCGTGCTTAATAAAAAAAATAAAGTCTTGATAAAGCCTTTTTTACACAGGAGTAGATAAAAGTAGATTTAACACAAGCAAGCGTTTATTTTGCCGGCTACCAGAACGGTAGTGGACATTGTAGTGGCACATTTTATGCGCTTACATTATAGCTAGCTAGCTAGCTAAATAAGCTAGCGTTGGCTAGCTGACTGAAACACCTGCCCCGAGAGACTTTTTGTGTTTCCAGTTAATTTGTTTTTGAAACAAAAAATGTGTAACACACTATGTAATCAAATACTTACACTTTCACTCCACTTCACCATCCGAAATAACGGCAGCCCAACATAAACACTAGCTACTTCAATTTAAGGAGATATCCGAAGTTTGACAGGTCGGCTTCATAGTTACTGTTGCTAAGCACTGATTGGACAATGTTGTTTGAGGGCGGGGCTTCGGTGAACATGACGTTCGCTACTTTTTTCACGTAATAGGAAATAATATTCCAAATGATTCAAACGCATAAAACAACTTATACAATGCCAAACTATTCACAACCACACTATACAAGTTTGTACAAAGCCACCAGAGCAGTAAATTTTAGGTTCAATAATTTAGAGGGAAGACAGTTTCTGCATTTCCAGCCATTAAGAGACTGTAGCAGCTATTGTCCCTGTGTGTAAAAGGACTGGAAATGGCTCTACATGTGGAGTACATCCTGTCTTCCATTGTTACTGCTTTCACTCTCCCCTATAAAGGCCTGCCTGCACTCCAGGCTACAACAGCCAGGCAAAACACACACAGCAGCACATTACAGAGCCATACCTTCCCCTCCCTTTGTGCTCAGTAATTGCCACAATGCATCTTCTCGTCCAGCTAATTAAGTGAGTCTTTCCCATTGTCTCACAATACTATCACCTCTTCACACAGTCAGAGGGAGAGGGAGAGAGCAAGGGGGGGAGACTGAGGGAGAACTATTAAAGCAAGAGATGGAAAGAGCAAAGAGGTGGAAGAAATACAAAGGCAGGAGTCCAAATGGAGAGGGTGAATGACAAAGGCATGTGTCTGTGTCCTGGTAAATGTTTACCAGTTTAAAAAGGTGTCTGGTGTCTGTGTTTGCCCGTGAGTTGTAAACAGCACATAACTGCGGTGAGACGAAAATCTTCATTCTCCTGATGATCAAGTCAGAGGCAAAGAGAAAGTGAATAAACTACACGATTACATTAAAGTATCGTGCAAAGGCTTAAAGTTCCCCTCTGCTAAAAAATGTATTTTGCTGATTGTTGCTTCGCTTTGACCTTCACTGTGTAGACTGATGAGTGGTCACACTTGACACCAGAAGAATGTTTTTTGCATTCATCTGCTGGAGGAAGAAAATTTCTCTGTGCTTGCCTAAAAACTGACTGTAACACTTGAATGTGGAAGCAAGATTTGTGACATTACAAGTAATCTGCAAGCCAATCATTGGTCCAATATATAACCTGCAGAAATGTGATGTGAAACCTTAAAACCTCCTTCACAGACACTGAAATAAGGACTTTACAGCGAGGAAGGACACATCTCATATCTCATTGTTAAATATAAGAAATTAACAATATTTGCATTTCAATATATTTTTGGGATTTTTTTCAGTGTGGGAAAAAAGGTAGATGATTTCAAGATTTTTTAAATTTGGTAAATGAACATTTTTTGTGGAAAAAAATATCAAAATGTTAAAACATGCCTTGTGGTTATCTTTAAGCATACCAACACTCAGAACAAACATTACTGACGGCCTCCATTATATTCACCGTGTCTTCATAATTTAGGAAAAAAGTCTTCATCTCACCTTACTGGCCTTTCTCATCCTACATGAACAACAAAAAGTACTGCAGTGCAGTTTGACTCACAATGCTATTTTGAATAAGATTTATTCTTATAATGAAACACTGAGTGTGTGAACTAAAATTGCCCTCACCTCCCACATTTGAAAAAAAACACAAGAATTCTGCTCTTATGTGAAATTTTTCTGGATATTTCCTAATATCACACCATGTATTACACTGTCTGCTGCAATAGTCGGGGGATACCAACTTCAAACTGTCATGGCTTTGCTACATCTGTGCACAATCATGGAAGTACTCGATGGAATCCATAATGAGCAGATCAAGAAAAGTGAAAACTGGAGCTTTTGTTTGCCCTTCTTCTTTATATCATCGCTGCTCAGCCCTTCTGTGTGGCTAACCGAGGAGTTTCAATGACTGAATTATTGGAGGATCCAGACCAACAGACTCATCTAAATTCCACTTGTTCACTTCTTTAGAGTTGCTAGGAGAGCACCCCCCCTCGCCCAAAACACACACACACACACACACACACACACACACACACTCTCACACTCCCACACTCCATGCTCAAGTCCACTCTCTGACCTCTCAGACCATACACTCACTCTCTTCCAAACCCACTAAACCCCCAAACTCTCCCGTCCCCTCCCAACTCTCAACCCCTCCTTGAACCTCAAACTCCCCCACCTCCTCCTCAACCCTGAACCCCTTTCCTTCCCACACTCAAGTTCCTGTCAAGGCTCTGACAGACAGACAGACAGACAGACAGACAAGTAGGGTGACATCATGGTGCAGCGACGGAGAGAGAGACACACAGTGGAAGGGGGCTGCCTGCCTGCCTGTCTGCCCCCCAGCACCCACACAATACAGCAGGGCATCTGGCACTGGGGTGTTGATGGGAGACGAGGTGGGGGTTTGTCAGGACAAAGTGTTTACATCCCCCTCCCCAGAATATGATTATAATTTGTAAATGGCGGCTGAGACGTAAATGTGTGAGGAGGAGAAAGGGGCCGTGGCAGAAGGACGGTGGGTGGAAGACAGTAATGAGTGAATACAGTGAAGACACCAACAAATGAATCAGTTTGAGCGTAGAAGGAAATTAGGAAATGCATGAATGTCTGAAGGTGAAAATGAAACAGGATCCAAAGTAAGAAATGAAAACAAATTTTAAAAAATGCCTGTTAATATTCTTAAGGCAGTTTTAATTTTTTTTTTTCCTCAAAAACAAATATTGAAACTGCACAGAATTGAAATTGAAACTGCTCAAAGTGCTCAGGTGTTGTGGTGATATGTGTGTGTGTGAGTGTGTGTGTGTGTGAGTGTGTGTGTGTGTGAGTGTGTGTGTGTGTGTGTGTGTGTGTGTGTGTGTGTGAGTGTGTGTGTGAGTGTGTGTTTGTGTGAGTGTCTGTGTGTGTGCTTGTGTGTGTGTGTGTGTGTGTGTGCGTGTGTGTGTGTTTGTGTGTGTG